>JARHVA010001122.1:1432500-2032500 GCA_037957365.1 Torreya grandis | reverse complement strand
GGAGATTATTGAATCAGATTATGCAGAGCCAGCGGATTGAAATGCCCTCACAGCAAATGATAAAACAGCTAAGAAGGAGGCTAAGAAGAAGAATGCTCAAGCCTTATTTCATATTCAAATAGCGCTAGATAAGAGTTTATTTCCACAAATTGCAGGAGCAAAGACAGCAGAGGATGCTTGGAAGACTCTAAAAGAAGCTTACCAAGGTAGTGATCAAGTCAAAGTTGTCAAATTACAGACATTGAAGAGAGAATTTGAGAATTTAAAGATGCAAGAAGCTGAAAGTGTGAGTACCTATTGTGTCAGAGTAAAAGATGTGGTCAATAAGATGGCTACACTTGGTGAAATTGTGAACAATGAGGTTGTGATCAAAAAAGTGTTGAGGTCTTTCACAGCAAGGTGAAACCATGTTGCCATAATCATAGAAGAAAGCAAGAATTTGTCCACCCTTCAATTTGATCATCTAATTGGATCTTTGATGTCTCATGAAGAAAAATTGAGAGATTCATTTGGAGAAAGTGAAGAGAAAGCTTTTTCTTCCAAATTATAAATCACAAAGAATGAAGATGCCAATAGTAGCATCAAAAGTAATCAAGGCCAAGGTAGAGGTCAAAATCATAATTACTCAAGAGGAAATAGAGGCAGAGATGGTTTTCGAGGAAGAGGTGGTTTCAAAAAAAGAGGTAGAGGCCGATTTGATACAAAAAATATTCAATGTTATCATTGTAACAGGTATGGCCACTTTAATTATGAGTGTAGATTAAAAGAAGGTAATAATGGTAAAAACATTCATTATGCTCAAGAAGGTGATGAGAATCCTCTAGATAATTTATTTTTATCTTATGACAAAGCTGAAAATGTTTCTAAAGATGTTTGGTATTTAGATTCGAGATGTTCTAACCACATGTCAGGGAATGAAAAACTTTTTTCTATAATGGATGAAAGTTTTAAATCCAAGATCAAGCTTGGTGATGACAAATCATTGGAGGTTGCTGCAAAAGGAGCTATGGAAGTCTATACAAAAGAAGGTATGAAGAGTGTTAAAGACATTTATTACACTCCAAAGTTAAAGCATAATTTGTTAAGTGTTGGACAATTATGTGAGAAGAATTATAAAGTTGTATTTGAAAATCAACAATGTATAATTTATGATAAGAATCAACAAAACAAGGTGGTAATAGTTGTGCCTATGACAAAGAATAGGATATTTCCATTGAAATTTGGTGAACATAACAAGAACCTTGTCAATATGGCATATGACGATACAGGTTGGTTGTGACATCTCAGTTATGGGCATTTAAATTTTCATAGTTTAAAGATTCTAACATCAAAAGCATTAGTTTCTAGTTTGCCTAAGGTTGAAGAGCACAAAGAAGTTTGTGAAGGATGTGCCAAAGGAAAACATGCAAGAGAGAAATTTTCAAAAGGCAATACATGGAGGGCCCATTATCCACTCCAGTTAGTTCATTCAGACATTTGTGGTCCTATGCAGACAAAGAGTTTGGGTAAGTCATCACATTTCATTACTTTTATTGATGATTACTCATGACAGTGTTGGGTTTATTTTTTGAAGACCAAAGGTGAAGCTCTTGAGACATTCAAGAGGTTTAGAGCCTTTGTAGAAAATGACAAAGGGTTCAAAATCAAATGCTTAAAGACTGATAGTGGAGGAGAATTTTGTTCAAAAGCCTTTCAAGGTTATTGTGATATGCATGGCATTAAAAGACAACTTACCACTGCATACACACCTCAACAAAATGGTGTAGCTAAAAGAAAGAATCGTACAGTGGTGGAGATGGCACGAAGCATGCTACAAATAAAGAGATCAAGTAATTCTTTTTGGGGAGATGCAGTTGTTACAGTAGTATATATTCTCAATCAGAGTCCCACTAGTGCACTTGACAGGGTGACTCCGTATGAAGTCTGGTATGAGAAAAAGCCAAATATTAATTATTTTAAAATTTTTGGTTGCTTAGCCTATGTTCATGTTCTTGATCAAAAGAGACAAAAGTTAGATCCCAAAAGTGAGTCATGTATTTTTGTTGGATATAGTGAGGAAAGTAAGGCTTACAGGTTATATAATACTCTCACTAATAAGTTTATTGTGTCAAGAGATGTGATTTTTTATGAAAGGGGAGTTTATGGTCATCAAAAAGGCCATATGGAAAAGTCAAAATCTGTTTTAAATGAAGTTATTATGGATGATATTGATCATGGGCAGCCCACTAATATTTCTGTTCTAAGTGTTACAAATCCACCAAGTAACCCCTCATCTAGTTGTTCAATACCAAGTGTAAGTCCAGATTCAAGTCCTAGTTATTCAAGGAAGATAAGAAGATTGAGTGACATTTATCAAAAGAGTTCAAATCAAGCACATGAAAAAAATCCAAGAGGTGAGACACTGAATTTTGCTTTACTTACCAACGCTGATTTTGAACCATCATGTTTTGAAGATGCATATACTAATAAGGTTTGGATGCAAGCAATGCAATAAGAGATGGATTCTATTCATAGGAATGACACTTGGGAGCTTACAAAGCTTCCACATGACAAAAATAAGATTGGCACCAAATAGGTCTACAAGACTAAGTGTAACAATGATGGAAGTGTTGAAAGGCATAAGGCAAGATTAGTTGTTAAGGCTTCACACAAAAGTAGGGCATTGATTATGAAAAGACATTTGCACCAATAGCAAGACAAGAGACTATTATAATGCTGATTTTATTAGCAGCTCAAAAGAATTGGAACATCCATCATATGAATGTGAAAAGTGCCTTCTTGAATGGGTACTTAAAAGAAGTATATGTGGAACAGCCACAAAGTTTTGAAGTGCAAGGAAAAAAAAATCATGTCTACAAGTTAAAAAAGGCTTTGTATGGCCTCAAACAAGCACCAAGAGCATGGTATGCTAGGATTGATGGATATTTTCAAGAGAATGGCTTTCAAAGAAGTAAGAGTGAACTTACCATTTACTACAAACAAGAAAGTAATGATATTCTAATTGTAAGTTTGTATGTTGATGACTTGTTGTATATGGGTAGCAGTTCTATGATGAAGGATGAATTCA
This sequence comes from Torreya grandis, assembly GCA_037957365.1. Lineage (NCBI taxonomy): Eukaryota > Viridiplantae > Streptophyta > Pinopsida > Cupressales > Taxaceae > Torreya > Torreya grandis. The sequence continues at coordinate 2,029,433 of JARHVA010001122.1, read as the reverse complement.
AAGTTTTCATGATGAATGAATTTGAGATGAAAGATTTAGGCCTTATAAAATATTTTTTAGGAATGGAGGTTTATCAAAGGGAGAATAAAATTTTTATTTGTCAAACAAGGTATGCTAAAAATATGTTGAAGAAACTTGATATGGCTGATTGTAAACCAGTCTCCACTCCAGTTGCTCATGGAGTTGTGTTGTGTAGAGATGATGGTGCTGAAAGAGTTGATGAGACAACTTATAGAAATATTGTTAGAAGCTTAATGTTTCTAACTCATACAAGACCTGATATTGCTTATTCAGTTTCACTTATTTCAAGGTACATGACAAAGCCATCAGAAATACATATGAAGGCAGCGAAAAGAATTTTGAAGTATGTGAAAGGCACTCTAGATTTTGATATTCATTACTACACTTCTAAAATGTTCAATTTTGTTGGTTTTAGTGATTCTGATTGGGGAGGTAGTTTGGATGACCGAAAGTCAATATCTGAAAATTGTTTTTCTTTTGGTTTTTGTTTGATTACTTAGAGCTCAAAGAAACAAAGTACAGTTGCCCTATCTTCTATAGAAGCAGGATATGTTGCAGTCACTTCAGCAGGGACACAAGCATTATGGATTAGAAAACTTCTTGAAGAAATTGGAGAGATTCAAGTTCAACCCACAATTATTTTTTGTGATAACATTAGTGCTATTAAATTGGCCAAAAATCCAGTTCATCACAATAAGACAAAAAAATTTGATTTAAATCATCATTTTATCCGAGATTTAGTGCAGATGAAGGTAGTAGAATTGAAATACATCAACACTAAAGAACAGTTGACAGATATCTTCACAAAAGTAGTTGCAACAGATCAGTTTTTGACACTCAGAGATCAGATTGTAAGCCCTCTCAGCATCAAGGGGGAGTATGTTGGTAACTAATGCTGGATCATCCAGTCTCCTCTATGCATGCACGATTTAGACAATCAATTTTCCATCAGTTTGAATTTAAACAATCAGTTTGCCATCAGTTACATCAGTCTTTCTTGGACAGCGAACCATACATGCATATTTGAAACTATTCTTAGACTGCTGTGTATTTTTAAACCTTTGTTTAGACTGCTGTTCAAACACCCTATTAAACTCCCCTAAATTAAGCTTTCCTTATTATTAATAAGAGGTTTTTGTACAGCGCTGCAGATTGAACGGAAAAACTATTTTTTTTTGTTAACGCTGTAATCAGAATACAATACTGTAATAAAAATAGAGTACTCTGCCTTCTACAAATTTAATATATGATTTGTGTTTATTATATCTATTGATATTCGATAAAAGATGCAAATGATTTGGCTATGTTCTTCTTGATATTTCTTTTCTCTGTCATGATTATTTAAGAGCTGTTTCAGAATTCACAGCAGAGGCCGCCAAAGCTTCAAAAGGACAGCTCCCTTCCACACAAATATATACACTACCACAAAGCTCAACTAGATATCGAATAAAATTACACGACACATCTTTTCTAGAGGCCTCGTTGAAATTCTTACCTTCATGCCAGTAGAAAACGACTACGGTGGGTGCATTTTCAGGAAGGCTGACGTAGAATCCGGGTTCAAACAGTCCACCCTCCATTTTAGCGAGAACGGATTCATCCACCAGACTTTCTTTGCGGAAGATGCGCATCATCATCTTCTTATCGCCGTAAAACCCCACCGCCGGTAAGCGTAGCTAATTTAATGCGTTGAAGTTCGTACGGACCCGCGGGGGCTCGCCTAAAAACGCAGAGGCCGAAGAGGGCACAAGCTCGTTACAGAGACTTTCAATTTCGTCCTAGGGGAGTTGCACCTTTTCCACAAACGTGTAGTCCTGCTTGTCAGGGGTCATACGCATCACCATAAACAGACTGGGAGAAATCGGTGCATCATACATAGGGGAAATCTCTCCCTCTCCTCCTCTCTCTCCACTACACACATTTAGAGTTGCTTCTCTTTCATGGCTTTGGCAATTTCTCTCTTTGTATCCATTGAAAATGAACCGAGATCGGACATAGGTAAAAGGTAGATTACCCAGACAAGGCACGGCACAGCACACCACAGCACAGCAGAATAGGTAGAAGGTAATATATATAAGATGTAGCGCGAAAACAATGAGACACTTCTCATGGATTTTATAGGAGCTTCAAGACCATCTTTGGTAATAATGAAACGGGAAATTGCTAACATTGAAGGACATTACACTTAATAGAAATAAATGTGTTGTAAGGGCGGCGATGCTTCATGTTTCGTGAAGGACCATGTTGTGTGAAGGACAGAAGGCATATATCTCTTGAGATCTTTGATCGTCCGACTCCTATCACCGGGCCATGCTGGAGAACACGACTCCAAATTCTTGGGAAAATGGACGGAGAAGATCTTACACTAAATCCCCTATCGTCCTATTTTATATTATATTTCTATAACAAAAATAACCCTAAGCTTATATACAAAGAAATGTATTTCCAAAGCCTCAACCAAAAAAAAAAAAAAAAAAAAAAACTTGATCCGAAGCCACTCACTTTTGTTATTCTCATACATGGAGACGATATCGACATCGGGCAACATTTACTTTGAGAGCATAAAAAACATGAAACCTTAACCCATCCAACATATGTGGATGAGTGTCGATGTGCATCTTCCCTCTACGAATACGATGTATCTAGAATGTCATGAATCTCATGAAGTCAACAATTCTGGGGTGATTGTTAATGGACCTAACAACTTTGGACATCATTAAGGAGGTAAGGCTTTTCAATTCCAATTGCTTGATAAGTTTGTTGAGGTCTTTGCAGACATTTCTCACCGAACATTTGTTTTTTGTCTTTAGAGACATTCCTTTTAAAAGTGACTTTTATAGATGAACACGTTAGGTTTGGGAGGATACCAAGGGTGGAAAATCAACTCTGTAAGGGGGTTAGGCTAAGGATATGTCTATGTTATTTATTTTTTTCCTTTGATTTTGCTTAGGTACAGCGTCAATATGGCACATGGGTTAGTTATGGCCACATATGCTATTTTCAAGGATGAAAGCTCAACTTTCACCCTAAAGGGCCTTTTCTCTTACAATATCCCAAGTGGGTTGAATTCCCTTTTCTTAACCTAGATCCATTAGACCCTTTCTTCGTGAGTTAGCTAGTCGGTTGGGTAACATCTAAGTTGGTGTAAAAGTGATCAAGATAAATTTCTAGGCCTCTGAAATCATCCTAGAGTCTGCATTGAAATAGATCTTTCACATCCGCTACTACTTTAATTTAGTGTTTTAGCCTAGGGTTTACCTAACTCCAACTTGTTGTTTACCTCAACAAACCTGACACATGTTTTTATTACTGGGAAGATGGTCATTTAATCCGAGACTACCCCAAACACAAGGTCAAAAAACAAAGGATAAATGATATTTCTATTAGGACTTTTGTCACCCATCCCTTGGTTCCACCAAAAATACCCTCTTTACCCTTTAATAACCCTAGATCTTTTGATCCCAACCCTAACCCGTAGAATAATGACAGTCAACTTCTTTTTTTTAACCCAACCCCTGACTTTATTCCATAAACTTAAGTCAATGATAATCACCTCCCTAACAACTAGAAGATTTTTGGAAAAATAACTAGATCTTCCTAAAAAAGCAGAATCCCCACAGACGACCCTAATAATAAAGGAAATGGGTCTAATGTTAGGGATTCACTCAAAGTGACTATAAGAAGATCTGATGGTGAGGAGAGATCTTGATCAACAAAAATTATTAGAGAAATGCATTTCTATCCCATATCCCCAATCCTAATTCCAACCATTTCACCTTACTTGCTAATAATGAGTTTGAGCAACCTCCCTCTAGCGATGCCCTGTGAAGCTCTCCCTTATCTCAAGGAATGTTCAAGGGCTCCCCTTTGCTAAATGTAATTTCCCTATCAAAAGCATATTATAATATCAGTGTGATGAATTTATTTTCCTCTAGGAGGCTAATGTTGGGGCCCGACTCTATTGTTGAACCTATATTGCATTGATAAACACCTCTCACCCTATTATACCTCTCATGAATATGGACGAGAAGGTGCACTTCTACTCTTACCAACCTCCCTTTCTTCCAATGTTATTTGTACCGATGAAGAGCCTACTCATAGATGTGTTTGAGCTACAATTTATGATGAGGAGCAAAACATTGGTTTTTGCTCAGTTTATGCTCCAAATATAACAATAGAGTGCATTAGTATTTGGAATTGGATGAAGTCCAATTTTCCTCCTACTCATTAGATCCTAGGAGGTGATTTTAACATGATTGAAGAAAAAAGAGATCACAATTAGTCTTAATCATCTCTTCTCTCTATTAAATAATTTTTAGCATGGTTACATTGTCGTAACTCGTTAAGAGTCTTTGACCCACTTTTTGAATGTTTGATTTCACAAATGGGTAGTTGGTTCACTTGGCCTAATAATAAAGTTAGATATCAAAGGAGACTCAACAAAATTTATAGGTTCTATGTCATCACATTTCTGAAGTCATTGGTAAGTGCACACATTTGTGGGACAAAAAAGGGCCTACCCGTGGACATGATTTTTCTAAAATTTCAAAAAATTAAACTTTTGTAGATAATTTGAGATGACTACACTCAAAATTTAAATATGGTATAAAAACATGAATTATAGCATTTTGAGTCTAGTTTCCAAAAAACTTTTTTTTTTTTTTAAAATGGTTAAGTATAAATAGGTCAAAGATCTAAATTTTGAAGAGGACCTCTTATTTTTTTCAAGAAAACATAGTAGATAGATGGTTGTATGGCCCACCATTTTTTGAACATCATTACATATTGTTTAAAACCCTTTGATGAATATTTATATAAGATCTTCTAGTGTGTTACGATTTTATTTTTATTTTTTCAATGGATATTTTTTATTAATTTTGGAATTAAGTAGATCTTGAAAACTGACAAAAACATGGATAGTCGGTCATGCATCCCCCCTAACTACCTCAAAAAATGAAAATTGATTTTTTTTTTAATGTGTGTAGAATTAGAACTAGTTTGTTACCATATAATTTATTTTTCATTTGGATCAATAGAAAATAAATTACATAAACATGAATAGGCATGTATATGTGCAGCATGTAGGGGCTTAAAAAAGGTGTAGTTAGAAATAAATATAGTTTGAACCCTTAAAATAGCCTAAAAATTATATATTTGGAAAGAGGACAACATGCTCATCGTGATGGTAATATTTTTTTAAATTTTGATGTTGAAATCCATAGTTTATTTGGTGATTGAAGTTGAAATTTGTGGGTTTTTGTCAAAACTCTTGGTCTCGGTTGTAGATGCATAGTCACAAGCCTTTGGCTCAGAAATCCAAGCCATTTCTAAGACTATAGGCTCGATTTTAAATTTAAATTCAAATAATTCATACATGTTATATAATGTGTACACATTTTATAATACATATGCATTATGTAACTCATACGCATTGGTTTAAAATAACACCTAAAGAAATTTGTTTCTTATATTACCTTACTTGCCTAAAATCCTACTTGCCCTTAAATTTCATGTTTCTTATTGATGTTATCCTACTTGCCTAAAATCCTTACCCTTTTATTTTTTCTTTGATATCTTTGACCAGACCCCTTTATTTATAAATTTTAAACCAATTTGTTTAAGTGGTAAATACATTGAATTGGACTATATAGTATAGATAATCTTGTGTAAGTAGAAATAAGAATTGAGCCCTTAGTATAACAGTGCATCTCTTGGATATCTATTTAAATAATTCTATATAATGGATCCCAATACCTATGAATCATGTCTTGGATTATCCCAAAAACATTCCTAAAATGTGATGAATAAAGTCCCTTAAGTTTCCTCCAAGCTCACTTAGTGCATCTAATTCAATAGGTTCATTTTGAGGTCCCAATTGAAAGTTTAACAAGAGTCTTATATTGTTACAATTATTCAAGATTCCCTTAATGTATTCAAATACATTAATCAAAATTTTCCTAAAATTAATATTTCTTATGAAAACATGGTTAATCCTCAATTTCGTGCACCTCCTTCATCTACCCCTCCATCACACATAGGACAACCATCAACCACTTCATCCATTCCCACCTCATCTCAAGAGTGTGTCTTTGACATGGGACTAGTCCTAACTGCACCATGGATGCAACAATTGCAAGGTCAAAAATAAGCTAGACAACACTTGGTGCTTATCAATATTATAGAGTTATATACCTTACTATGTCATTGGGATAGTAAGATAGGAAAATAAGATGATGGGTACATGATATGCATTTTTATTAAATATTTTGAATTTTGGTCAAGTTTGGTACACATTTTATTTTGTATAAGATGTGGTTTTGATCTCAATAAACTTTAAATGGTCACATGTATCCATTAGTGATGACGTGGTTTTGAGATGTTGTGCCTGTAGTGATGAATGTATAACTTATAAAATATCTAAATGCACTAGGGACCTTGTTCTAGACCATTAAGGGATGGTTATGCTTTAGAAATATAGGGTGGCATAGACCTGGCATTGACCAAGTATGATATATGTTTAACTTACCCCATCTGAAACTCTATTGAGCTTATTCAAGATACATTAAAGGTGACAATGTCCCCTAAATCTGAACCCTGGTTTCCCTCAAGGATGATGCTGAGTAGAGGGACCAAATAATTTTTCATGTGGATGATTTTGCTCACCTCATATAGATGGTTAATCAAAATTGAATACCAGTGTGCAGTCCCTCACCAAAGGTTTCAAGATTATATATTTTGTACATATATTCAATCATCATATTCATATTTAATTGTAATGAGCTTAAACCTTATGATGTGGACTGCAAGAAAGTAATATCTCAAACTTATTGCTCTGGCTTGGGATTTGAGGTTAAGAAGTCCACTGCTGAATTGTGTTCTCTCCTATGTGTAGGACTTAATATGAATGTACTTTGGGATCTAGACTTAATTCAAGGTATAAGGATCTCAATAATTATACATACATAGAAAATTGATAATGTTTGGTGCTCGCTCAATTTGGATGGGACCTTAAAGGGATCTAAATGATAATTTTTGTATAGTAATGGCAAGTTAGAGGCTTGCATCATGTGATTTATTTAATAGACATGAGTTGATGGGATTGATGTCAATCTTTAAACATTTTTGGCTTATATGTATGTATAATATTTGTGAATAGGACTTAGTTGGATTGGTTGGAGATGATGGGACCTATCTAGGTATCAAAGATCATGAGTTCGACTCATGTGAGCTAATAAATATAGAGAGTGCACAATGTGTACATGCCTAGATTTATCCCTCATGGCATCTAAGACATGTTCATATTTTTCCAAGTGTTTCTTATTGTTGATGGGATCATTGAGTACTTTTGATGACTTGACATAATGGGCCCAGGCCTAGCCTATTGACCTTATGTATTCAAATTGGCCACTTGGTGTATAAAAGTACACACAACCATATCTGATTGGATCAGGACTCTTAGGGTGCTAAAATATCTGATGCTTTTGGGATATAGAATGTATGTACATATCTAATGACTCTAAAACTTCTCCAAGTGTACTAGACCTACATGAGGAAATCTTTGGTTGGATTGGGCATCCTTAGGCTCTGATAAATATGATGCTTCTAGGACTTGATAGTTAAATCTTTCAAACTTATATGTGTACACAAGACACACGTGGTGACATATGATTGAATCATGCCTCACATGGCTCTGATAGCTCTTTAACACTTATAGGACTTGACACCTCTAATAGTGTTGACACTTTTGATCATGTATGAGGTACACATAGTGATATGCAATTAGATTTGACCTCTCAAGGTATTTTATACTCTGAATCTTCTAAGACCTGATGTATCTCTAATAGCTTTAACACTTTTGGGTGTACAAAGTACACACATGGCATAATAAGGTTCAATTATAGGGGTAATTAGGGTCAAAATAAGCCATGTATGAACCTATTTTAAATTGTATACATGATGTGATTTGGAGTGAAATTAACCCTAGAATGTCATCATGTATATATATACAATGAAACAAAAAGTTGATTCATTTAATTGAGGAGGTATGGCAGGCTAATTTAAACCCCTTCTTGATGTAACTATAAGAGCATGATATATGATTTGGGATAAAATTATGTATGATTTTAGATCATGAATTGAACTAATTAATGAATTGGTGTTATTAGGGATGTGATTTGGCAAAATTGAGCCCCTAAAATAAATTTATGGCCTAATTGATTGTATAATCTATGTAACATGTATGGCCTATTTGACCCTAATTTAATCAAAAATGCAAATATGAATGCAAATGTGGCCAATTTTAACCCATTAAACCTAAATTGGAGTCTACAATGTGATTAAAGGGGCTAAATTAGTTCATGTTTTGTGACATGTTGATATTAAACCCTAATTTTATCACTTGAACATGTACAGTTCCCCTAAACCCTAATTTCATGACATATACACATGTGCAAACCTATTACACTAAACCCCTAACCCTAAATCCAAATTTTATAGCAAACACAACCCTTGAGTTCCATGATTTCATCATAAATGCATAAATTCATGAATGTGATTAGTGCCAGTTTGTGAACCCATTATTCACCTAGTTTGTAAGGACCCATGATGGGATTTGGGAAAAAATTAGCTCATTTTGTCTTACATATTTAGCCTTATTACATCATATTATAGTGTTATTACTTCATATTCTTATCAAGAGTCTTATTGCATCATGTATTGGATATTTATGCATCATATTAGGGAAATATGCATCATATTGAGGCTTATTGCATCATATAATAGCCTTATTGCATTATATTGGAGACTTATTTCATCATATGATAGTCTTGTTACATCATATAATAGTCTTATTACATCGTATGATAGTTTTATTACATTATATTGAGCCTTATTACATCATATTGAGCCTTATTATATCATATGATAGCCTTATTACAACATCTGATAGTCTTATTACATCATATTAGGGATTTATACATCATATTATAGTTTTTTTGAGTCTTATTGCATCATATTATAGTATTATAGGGGATTTGATGTATTGAATATGAGCCTTTGTTCTTGGTTTTATAGTATATGCCTATACTTCAAGGAACACATATGCATTATAGCAAAGAGTACGCATTATATCAATGCATACACATTATAATAAAGTGTACACATGTCTATAAGGCATACACATTCCTTGAAGTATAGACAAAAACTTACTTTTCAACATCTATTTTTGCCCCAAATTGATATTGTTGTCCCCATAGACATTCCCTGCATACTCTACATATTCTTTACGTGCATTTTGCAGTATTTTTTTAGACCCCACATTTTGAAGTACTTTCTTGGGTGATTTTTTCAAAAAGGGCTCCATTTTGCATTCAAGGAAGAGGAAGAAGTTGAATAATAAAACATCAGAGTAATTAGGAGAGTTGAGAGAAAAAACAAGGTATGAATGCAAGCATTTCATTCTAGACAAAGTACAAACACTAATCCTAATGAGCCAAATACCTTAGATAATGAGACAATTGACAATAATGAATTGAATAATGATGAAACTGATAATAAATGAGTTGAATTATGATGAAATTCATAATAATGAATTGAATTATGATGAAATTAACATTAGTAAATTAGATAATGTTGGAGATTCACATTCAAAGTTTAACATTTTTTTTTATTTTGTTGATGAAGAGCCTATGCATGATACTTTAACCACCAACAATGAATAAAATTTAATAGACACAAATAATGATGAAATTAACAATGAAATTTTTTTCATGGAAACATATAATGATTTTGAAACACCCTCTGAATGCATTATACCAATAACAACACCTCCAAGAATTATGCGTAGAAAAGACAAGTACTTAATTGAAGTCGATGAAAATATTTTGAAACGAATGCATAAAAAAATGTCTCACTACCATTCAAGAAGATTGGCTCAAAAAATTTGGGATAGTTTCTTTCATATCTTGGATTATGATAGTCAAAAATGTTAATTATTTATTTCATTGATGAAATTGGTTAAGATGAGACCTATAATGTACACATTAGGACTAAGAACATCTAACATGGATGATAAAAATGATGAAACTATTGAAAATCTACATGATACATATCATAGTGTAGGCCTGATATCATGCAACAAAGATTATAATTTTGTCTGGTGTATAATGATAACTTGTGCAATAAGTGATAAAATAAGGAAAAAAAGATTGATTTCAAAAACAAGTCGAACACTTGATATAAATAGAAAAAAAATAATGAAAGCAATTGCAAGATGTGAAAGACTTAATGAACCCATTATGAAAAAGCTTTCAGCATTGTCTGGTAGACTTCTACAAAAGGAAAAGGCTATAGACAATGTTTTGAAATACTTACTTGCATAATTTTGCAAAGATAGTACAAGAGTTTTGCCCAATGCAAGAGATGTAGTGAAAAGAAGAGTTGGTTCTCGTAATCATGAACCACATCTAAACCATTTATTGGATATGACTCAAATACAATTATAGTCTTAAGTTTTTGGAAAAACATCCATAAATTTATATTAGTCAAAGATTTTTTAAGATGGCTAAACCTTTATATGTAAAAATAAATCACACACGCACCACTTGTTGTTGTAGGCAACATGTTGAATTTTCAATGCACTATGATTTTTTTGCCATATTCATTGTACTTTGCATAATAACAACATTTTTTAGGAGTATGACATATAAATTATGCCAAAATCAACCAAGGAATTTATTCCAAATATTTTTTTTGAAAGACCACATGGACAGTTCTTTTATAAGAAAGCATGTTTGGATGGAAATTGCAACATTTGTGGTGGATTGCCAAAATAAAAAAATTATCCATGAAGAGTGAAAAAATGAAATTAGATAGGAATTATTTGGTTTGAGAAAATACAAATCCATGACTTATCAAGTAAAAGATGACAAAGAATATAAAAGGTGTGAATTTTTTATGAAAGAGATACCTGTTTCAAAATTTATGGTCAAATTCATGGAGAAAATTATTTATAATTATGCAAGGCAGACATATAGGGACAAATGGTTGGATGAAAATTTCAATCTAAGTAAAGACACATTCCCACTTGATTATATTGTTTTAGTAGTCGACTTTGCTAAAAATTACACATTCAAACCACAAATAGAAGTTCAATCGTAGTATTACAACTCAACATAAGTTGCCATATTCGTGCATATAACATTTATGTATACACCTGATAGTACAGAGGAAGATCAAAAAATATAAAAGTTGTACCATTTCTATATCAGTGATGACCAACCACATTATACATAATATGTACAAGGTTTTTTTGATAAGTTATATGGACAGTTGAATCAGAGGAACATTACTTTCAATCAACATTACATTTTATTAGACACTTGGAAATAACAATTCAAGAATGCATGGGTGTTTTATTGGTTGAGTAAGATGTATGTTATCACTAGTGTAGAACATATTTAGAGTTTCACTGAGACCGGCCATGGAAAAGGGGAGCATGACGATTCTAGAGTATGTGTAAAAAGAGGCATTACAAGGAAAGAGTTAAAATTTAACTATGTTGCTAATTTGATTGATGCAAAAATTGTGGTTGATGGTGTAATAGGAACATATGTCATGGTTCTCAAGAAAATTCTACTATTCGTAGACATTTTTTCGTTAATGGAGGAAAAAAACATGGCAAACTATGAGGATTGTATGATTTTAACAGGCTCAAGTGAGCTCCACTCATTTCATAGCTAAAATGTACGTTTTTGGACTATTCATACATGACACTTGGCATGATTTTGTTGTATATGCATGGGCTTTGTTTGGAATGAGTGTGAGTCACAAAAATGAGTGGATGATTGGAGTTCTAGACCTCTAATTCCAATCAACACATATCATATTCCACCGACATTACAACTTATAGATATGACATCATCGCATGACTTTGACCATATATCTAATCTATTATAGCCAGGTAGAAGATTAATATTTATGTATTATTTATTCTCATTATCTATATTCATAGTTTCATTAAAAATTGTTTTTGTGATGTAGGTCATGTTTTTGTAGTTTTTGCAGATGAGGAAAATGAAGAGGGAACAAATTACTACTTATGTCAGTGTGTAGATGGAAATAAAAAAAATGACTTCCCTGGTCGTAGATGGAGAAAACATTGATTGTCCCAATGGGTTTGTGGTAGTAACTGGAACTTGGCTTGGATGATATCTTATAAAAAATTCAAATGTATAGTTGCTTGAAGACTTTGAAATACACAGGAAGATACTACACTATTCAAATTTGATTCTTGCAATGAATATTCAATTACAAAAATATCATGGGAGGATAAGAAATAAGAATCTATGGAAAGTTCACGAGTCAAACCATGAAGCTATTCTTGATAATATTAAGACTAGAGCAGATCCAAGTGGTTTGTTGGATTGAAATGCATAGGTATATTGATTTGTAAAATGTATATGTAATCAATTTTACCAAATATTTTTGATGTTGTAGGGAGTACATGCATAAGTTTCATTTTTAATTACTTACTAACATTTTTTTATAGGTTAGTGGTACCAAATAAGCTTCCACCTTCATGTGGTTGGAACCGTTATTAAAAAATTTCATATTCTTGAAGCTAAGAGAAGCTTACTAAAAGTACTTGGTGTTTCTGTGCTCTTGAATAATTACTCATGACAGGGCTATTTATCTTTGTATCCTTACAAACACATAAACTCCTTGTTTATAATGATCAACATGGATTCTATCTAAACTAAATGCATTAGCATTTCCTCAAATGGCATTACATACTAATGTTACACACAAAACAAACACACTTTTCATTAATTTGCATATTTTCATTTGTATGGCATTCCAAAACAATAGTGAAAATTCACTTATGGGTGGAGTTAGATGTCACAGTCATTGGATCACATGTAATTTGCCTATATATATGTTCTTGAAGTGATGTATTATCACATGTGGGTCTTGGAGGGCAAAATGCTAGCTGGAGGTCAACAACTTGTCTCTTCACTGTAAAAAAAGTTACATTTTAGGACCTATTACTACAACTTCTACCATGGATTGCTCTTAGAGGTGATTCAGACTAGATTTAGAGTGTAATTAGAGGGATTTCTCATAAATATCATAGATCTTATGGTTTGTCTAGATGACTTACAATTTTGGTTTTATGCATGCCTGAAGTTAGGCTAAAAATCAACATCTTTCTTGCATTGGGAAGGGCATTCTTGAGCCTGAAATAGGTGGTGGGTTTGTTGATCAGGCTAGATAAGAGGCCAAGAACCTGGTCCTAGATGTTATCCACCCCTCTAAATGTGTTGTTAATGTCAGAGTTCAGCCAATAAGTACCAAAAATGGAGTTCTTAAACCATAGCTTCAATTTTCACAACATTTGTTGATAGTGTTTTTGTGCTCCTTAACAATAGTAAAAATGACTTACAAGTGGAATTGGATGTCACAATCATTGGATCATTTTTCATTTGCCTATATACACATGTTTGAAGGGATGGATTTTCACCTATGGGTCCTGGACAAAAAAATGCTAGTTGGAGGTCAATAACTTGTCTCTTCACCGCCAAAAGTTGTATTTTAGGACCCATTACTGTAACTTCTATCATGGATTGCTCTGAGAAGTGATTAATACTATATTTGGGGTGTAATTATAGGGATTCACAATGAACAAGAGGGATCTTATGGTTCATCCATATGACTTACATTTTTGGTTTTATGCATGCCTGAAGTTAGGCTAAAAATCAACATCTTTCTTGTATTAGGAAGGTCATTCTTGAGACCAAAATGGGTGGTGGGTTTTTCAAGATTGGGCCAGATGGGAGGCCAAAAACTTGGTCCTAGATGTTATCCACCCCTTTAGACATGTTGGTAGTGCAATTTTAAGCCAAAAAGTACCAAAAATAGATTTCTCAGACTATAACTTTAACTTTGATAACATTTATTGTTAATGTTTTCATGCTCCTAAACAGTAGTGAAAATGCACTTGCGGGTTGAATTAGATGTCAAAATCATTGAAGAACATGTAATTTGACTATATATATATATAAGTGATGGATTTACACCTATGGATCTCGAAGGAAAACATGCTAGTTGGAGGTCAATAATTTGTCTCTTCACTGCCAAAAAGTTATATTCTAGGCCCTGTTATTGTAGCTTTTTCCATAGATTACTCTTAGAGGTGATTTAGACTAGATTTAGGGTCAAATTAGAGGGACTTACCATGCAAAATAGGGTTCTTATGGTTCATACATGTGAATTATAGTTTTGGTTTTATGCATGCCTAAATTTAGGCTAAAAATCAACATTTTTCTTGTATTGGGAAGGGCATTCTTGAGCTTAGAATGGGTGGTGGGTTTGTCGACAGGCCAGATGGGAGGTCAAGAACCTGGTTCTAGATGCTATACACCCCTCTCGATGTGTTTAAATTTTAATTTTAAGTCAACAAGCACCAAAAATGGAGTTTTTGAATTTTAGCGTCAACTTTGACAACATTTATTGTTAGTGTTTATGTGCCCCTGAATAGTGGTGAAAATGCACTTGTAAGTGAAATTAGATGTCACATTCATTGAAGAACATGTAATTTTCCTATATATATATGCTCAAAGTGATATATTTACACTTATGAGTTTTGGATGGATAAATGCTAGTTGGAGGTTAATAAGTTATCTCTTCACTACCAAAAAGTTACATTTTAGGACCCGTTACTGCAACTTTTACCATGGATTGCTCTTAGAGGTGCATCAGACTAGATTTAGGGTATAATTAAAAGGATTTCCCATGCATAAGAAGGATCTTATAGTTCCTCCATATGATTTATATTTTTGGTTTTATGCATGCTTGAATTTAGGCTTAAAAACATCATTTGTCTTGTATTGGGAAGGGCATTCTTGAACACTGAATGGGTGGTGGGTTTGTCGACCAGGTTAAATGGAAGGACAAGAACTTGGTCCTAGATGTTATCCACCATTTTGAATGTGTTGGAAGCACAAATTTTCTAGTTGGATACCATTAAGAATCCAAAAAGGTCTAATATGCCTAATAGTCCAAGTGAACCATATACACATGGCTTAAAGCTAGTGCCATTGGAATTTGGTTTCAAGGCTTTTGAAAGGTTTATTTGAAGCTTGTGAAAGTGTTCCAAGGGTTAAAAATCCTTCAAGAGGCTAATAATTAGTCAAGGAGCCTATTAGGCCCTTTAGGGATAATTAAGCTAAATTGCATGCCTATAGGTAATGGAGACTTTCATTTGAGACCATGTGGTTGGTCATTGATTTGGTAGAATATGAGCCTAGGGAAATCTTGATACATTAAGAGAAGAGCCTTTGAAACCTTAGAATGGTTGTTAATTATTCTCAAACTATTTAAGTACTATAGGTGCATTAAAACCCATATTTTCATTCACATATTGTCTAGTACACAGTCAACCAAAAAGGTACACAATCAATTGCATTTTGTTGTGTTTAGGTATTGGATGGATTAAATAAGGCTTACAAATAATTTGTATAGATAGAAGGGGTGAAAAAAAACCTAGATGTGGTATTTAGGTCATTTTAAACCTTATTAAACTCAATAAATGGAATTATATAAGCTCTCAGACCTATATAGAAGAAGGGAAACCTTAGATTAGGGTTTTGATGTTTTAGGGAGTTTTAACCATGGAAAAATGTTGAAAATTTGTAATCATACTTAATTAGATGTAAGAAAGTGAATCAAGGGGTTTTAGATTGAAGGGGGGGCATACGTTATGGTTTTTAGATTCATGGGTGTGTTTAAGGGCGAATTAGGCCTAATGGAGAGATAGGTTACAAAGTAAGTGTGGAATTAGGGAATGAAACTTCACACACAATTAGAAGTAGATATGGGGTGGCTATAAATGTGACTAAATTTTGAAAATAGTGCCTAGTTTGAAGGATAAGATTGGAGATGGAACCTTGAAGGAAAAACATAACATTGAATGAGGTCTTTGGCAAGAATAAAACTAAGAAGGATAATTTGGATGTTTGTAATGAATGATTGATAAATAGTTATTATAATAAATATTGTTCAAGGTGACACACAAATAGATTGTGTGTGAATTCTATTGAAAAATAGTCAAGAACCTATTTGAAGTTGAATACCAAATTGACATGGAGTTTGTATGGTTTAAGGATAATATACAAAGGCTAGTAGCTATTATACTGAATGGTGACGTTGAGAATTGAAGTTGGTGTTTGAGATTTTGGGAAAGTGTGAATTAGTATAGAATAAGTGTTATAATCCTAATAAAGGTTATCTTAGATGAAGAATGTCTGCAGGAGACCTGGTTCAAGCATGAAGAGATTTGGTCATTGAAGCTTATTAGAAGCTAACGTGAGATAGTAAAAGAATACATTGAATATGAATGGTATGATGTTAGTGGATGAGTAAGATCCATGTAGAGCCTAAGGGTAGAGAATAAAAATTCAAGAAGCTAAGAGTGAGAAAGTTGACAAGCAAGAGAAGTTAAGGAAGATGGGAAGACATAATGAAGGGTTATACCATGGTAAAGGTAAAAAAATAAATGGTGAAATATTTCAATGAGGTTAATGAAATATTGAAATCTCATTCACATTGTTATATCTCAAACCAAGGGAAAGGGAAGGAAGCTTAGTTTTAAAACTTGACCAAATAGGCAACATGTCACTAGTTTTTGGAAAAATGGGCCTACAGGACAAAATATTAATGATTTAATCACAAACTTTAGTGGAGAGACTTATTATGACCTAATATACCTAGCCAAAATATTTTGAAGGCCATGTGATAAGTGGAATTTACCACTATTTATACACAGTCCCCTTCATGTCTGATGGCAGTCATCATTAGTGTAGGCATGTTTCTTGGAGGTTTAAGGTATAACAATGGGTTCCAAGATTATGAAAGTATTTTAAAATAATAAGAGGATGGTTTTTAACCTCTCAAACACCTTTTAAGAGTGTTCACACTCAAAAATCCATGTAAACCCCATAGGTAGTCTCAAAGGCACAAAGAGCAAAGTTGGATTTTTTATCATTTGAAGGGAAGAATACAAGTTAAATCAAGTAAAGAACATGTAAACATGATGTTTTAACCTCATATCATCATACAGGTGTCCAAGAACTCCAATATTTTTTCACCTACCTGTAGATTCTCATTTTTGGAGAATGTTTCAAAAGGTCAAAGATGAGTTTCCATTGCTTTTGAATGTTATAGCTTGGTGTGCAACAAATTTGGGATTCAAACAAAATATTATCAAAGAGATCATGGAAACCCAAATATAATGACACAAATAGGAAGGGATATAAAAGGTAAATCAGAATGTAATGTGCATGCTTACCATCATTTTTACTTTCTCATAGCTCTGATCCAGGATTTGTATGCTTGAGTTTGATTGTTTGATTGCTTGGAGATGCTTGACAATGGTTTGGATTGGCTTGATAAATGACTTTCTTGTGTTATGATCTCATGCATTAATTCACTTATTTATTCATTTCCCTATTATTTTTTTATTTTTCTCATTAGCTTGAGCAAGTGAGGGTGTGTTGGTTTTATAAATTCATGGAGGGAGATCCTATGGTCCAAATTGGAACTTTGGGCCATCAAGATCTAGGGTGGAGGATTTTTCATGGAATTTTAAATTCCATAGAATCATCTAGAATGGAGAATTCTAGAGGAGGAGGGATAGAATGGAGATATTTTTAGAAATCTCTAATTCTAGAGATCTCTCCATAGGGTTTTAGGTGTTTAGGAGAGGCTAGTGTAGGGTGGTGGGTGGGTAGATAGATTATTTTGGAATTCAAAATTGACTAGTGGGATTAGAGGTAGGTTTAGTTGATAATAGGTTTTATTTATGGATTAAATGAGGATTAGGATTCTTATGGATGTAGGAATACCTAGGGGATAGACTTAATATGTGGTTAGGTGGGGTTATGGGATTTTAAAATTACCATGTAATAGATAATTAGGATTAGATTAGGATAATGAGAGGTTAGAAGAAATTAATGGAAGAGTGAGGATGGTTAAGGTTAGTGAATGTAGATTAAAGGAAAGGGGGATATTAGATAAATAGTTAGGATGGGGGGATTTAATTAGTGAGATGAAATTAAATGAGCAAAATTAGTGACTAATATGAATATTAGTTAGTTGTACTAGAGTGAGCAATTTTAGGTGTATACATTTTGCCCCTCTTTGAAAGGGCATTATGAGTGGATGAAGTGGGAGGGGCAATGGTCTTTTAAATAAAAATCATATCATGGGTGATTGTTAGTAGGTGATGTTAGGGGATATGATGCCCCCTCAAGGGGTCATGCAGGGAAGAATGAACCAGATGGCCACTCAAAAAGAGAAATGAGGGGTGGGATGTAATGGATAGATAGGGGGTTGGGATGCCAGGTGTTTGATAGGAGATGAAGAAGATGAGTGATTGGACATGAGCAATGAGATACAAATTTTATGCCCTGGGCAAAGACACATGCCTCAAAAATAAATGTGATGGGTGTTATAGCTGTAGATACATCCCAAGTAAGGACACATGCATGGGAATCAACTGTAACATGATGACAATATGATAAAAGGCCATAGGCGTAGATGTATCCCAAGTAATGATGTATGCAAGGGAGAGATATAGGCTAGGATAAGATAATTATATAAGGTATGATAGGTGTATCTTAAATCAAAAGTTGATAGATATGATAATGATGATAAGAGAAGGTTATTGTTGTGATCAAGTGACCGAAAGGCTTAAGATGACGCCCCAAGTAGAGGATCATGTAAGAGGGCCACTTCAATGATCAACTGAGATGGAAATTTAGATTAGATTAGGTGGATGGGAAGATTTGATGGGTGGGAGGGTCTTTGATATAGGCCATTATTGAGTTTGGAGGTCATTTGCATTTTTTGTTGGTGGAGATCTAGAGCTCTAGGTGAGAACCATGGATTGAATTCCTTGATCTTCTCATTTAGTGAGTAAGTCTGGTCATATCAGAGGGTGTCTGAGGTAGGACCACCAGTGAGTACCACTCCCATTCTATGTTTTTGGGTATGTTTTAGGGTTTTTTAGGGTAAAATAGGAATATGTCATCATGGACTTACAATCTTATGATTATGAATTGTGACTATAGTCATGGTATTGTATATGTGACTAGCAGGATCATGTTTAGAAATAACAAGATTACAATCCCACATAGGGAGAGAAGGATTACAATCTCACTACTAGGGGAGTAACAGAATTGCAATCCCACTACTAGGGGAATAACAAGACTATAACCCTGCTATTAGGGGAGGAGTCGGATTACAATCCCACTACTAAGAAATTGTAAGATTGAAATCATATGAGAGGGGAATAGTGGTATTATAATACCACAATTAAGAAGTAATAGTATTACAACACCATTACTAAGGGGTGTTTAAAAGGGTTAATAGGGTTGATATGGGATAGGTGGATAAAAAGATTAGGGAGGACTGGTTAGGGAGTAGATGTCTTTGGGCAAGGAATTAGGCTAAGGGGGTAGGTTAATGACAAGATGAGGTACAAGGATATGATTGGGTTGATTATGTGTTCATGATGTAGGAGCACTTAGGTATACTAGCATCATGGTCAAGACACCTTGAGATACTCCATGAAATCTTTTGAGTGATGGATGAGGAGTAAGGGGTTCTAGAGCTAATAGGGATTCATGATGTGGTGACCATGTTGTCGATTCAGATTGAATAGGCCTTGATCATGGTGCTAGTGGAGTAGTGGCACTTAGAGACTAACACATTTTACTTTGTGACCAGGGAGATGACTGTCACATTAGATGATGTCTATAAGATCTTTCATCTGTTGATAACTAGGGATAGGATATACTGGGGATTTTGAATGGTGATCTAGATGTTGCAATAGTTGGGTGGTAGTTTATAGATCAGAGTTCATGATGGATCGATGCTAACAAGATGCTTCATAGGATAGAATTACACTAGTGGTTATGGATCTTATTTCTAGCATTCTACTTCTAGATAAGAGCAAGAGATGGTTTCATTTGGGCCTGGGGGAGGTATTGGCTAATAGGGTGTATGATTAGTGAGTATTTGCATGGGGACCTATCATGTTGGCTCACTTGTATAAGGAGCTACATCTTGGCGCATATAAGGATGTGCATAGCTTTGGTCCATCCTTGCTTTTATAGATATGGAGTTGGGGCACAAAGTGATTCAGTGGCCATTGGGGTTTTTCATGGATTTGGATCTTGGATAGGTGATGACATATCAATGACACATGATGGTATGGGTGGTGCAAGAACATGTATGAGATTTTCTCTTCTATAGAGAGGCATTTGACACCTTGAAACCTAAGCATATTACATGGATGCCTTATTGAGGCATTACTTTTGGGTGGGGAGAAGAGGTATGTACTCATTTCATGCTGACCCCATATTATATCACTAGTAGGTGTGACTACATTATTGAGAGATACAGGCTTGATCGAGTTCATGACCAGTTTGGTTTCATTCAAGATGTGCCTGATCTAGAGCATATGTTTGTGTGGAGTGTGTGGGAGAGGCCACATTGGGGAAGGTCAGTGGTGAGATTAGATGTGTTATTTAACTATCAAGATTCGGAACTAGTACAGTGGGATTTTGCAATAATGATCTTAGAGCTAGGAGCTATAGTTGAGTGTCAGGCATGGTGGTAGGGATGGGTAATGAGGTGATTGAACCAGCTATATGTGATGATGAGGAGAGTGGTACAGAGGGTGATAACAACAAGATATCACATTCATGAGTGGGCATGTTAGCATAGGGAGGGACCAACCTAAAAGGCTATGGACATTGATGGATGATATGTTGGATAGGGATAGGGATTTGGTGATGGTCTAAGTTCAAACTAGATGGTGGTATAGGTATCTATTCCATATAGTCCTAGGAAATCATCTAGAGGAGTGGGGCCATCTCGCCCTAGCCATTCATCTAAGGATGAGGCATTGATTTCTAGATTATAGGTAGAGCTCTAGGCTCAAGTGGTGGAGATTGGGTGTATCAATCAGGAGAGGGATCACTTACATACATGGTTATAGGTTGTGAGGTCCTAGGAGGATGGGATATTGACCTAGGCATAGGGGCAGATTGCCATCTTACAGGCATAGGTGACTCAATGAGAGAGTGAGTTATCCTAACTATAGGATGAGATAGTAGGGTTACAATGTTAGATATGCTATTGATTTATTCAGCTTGAGAAGGCATAGTCATAGATTGTTACTTTACAAGGATAGGTGGATGGGTTACTAAGATAGCTGGCAGCATTATAGGGATAGATTTAGGCATTTTAGGGGGAGTTGGCTTTGGTAGAGAGGGATTAGGATGCTACAGGTGTGGGGTTTCAGGGATAAGGGATGATGGGGATGATGGACCGGATCATTTTATTAACATAGGAGGGTCAGTACTACTAGACCATTTATGAGGTAGGTGTACCCATAGAACATAAGGTAGGATCTTTTCAAGTGAGCCAATCGTCAATAAGACATCCCTTGAGGAGTAGGGGTTGAGACCATCTCTGTCACCTCAACCATGATAGGCATTTTTGTGATGTATATATGAGGACATTATTTTGTATATTGTATAGGAAAAATTTGTATATATATGATGATTCTTTTTAGAATTGTGGACCATGATGGATATATATTATTGATGTGATGTCATGTAATTATGTGATGACTCAAGGTGTTGATGTTATTTATGTTTATGATGATGATATCATGTTTTATGATGCATATTATGATTTCATGAGTATGTGGTGATGTTTGTATGGTAAACTACAATGTGATGTATATTTGTGATATATTTATTATGATGGTGGTTATGATGACATTGAGTTGTTTTATTAGCTCTCATTATGATACATGTGTGAGATGAGATATATTGAATATGATGTCATATTATGATGTTTAATGGATATGTTATTGATTATGATGATGAATATGGTGATGTATTTGATTTTATTTATAATGTTATGTTTTATATGATATGGACCATGTGATGAGTGATGTGCATATTTTGGTAATTTTGGTTAGGTTGCATATGGTTGTGATGGTTATATATGATGTGATTTTGTTAATTTATGTATGTATAATAGATATGGTTCTTATTTCATGATTGTCCTTTATGGTGTGGCATTCCTATATCATGGTAGTGAGGGATTATACGGTGAAGATGGGTAGGAAGGTTTTGGTTTGAGGATATTTGGTTAGGGGGAGATGGCTTGGGATTGGTTGGTAGGAGTGGGGTTAGGATCATTGTCAAGCATCTATGCAATCCATGTTAATGTCACATCCTTATGAGATATGTTAATGGTCTTGATAAGGCCATAACATTTATATTAAAGATGTATAGTGGGAACTCCATTTGAAATAGGATGAGCCATCTACAAGTATTCAATTTGATGGTCAACCCTTTCCATCCTTATTCTCAGATGTATAAGCATAGGAAAAGTAAACTAATCAAAAAAATAAAAAACTTCATCACATTTACATCAACATAATGATCACATAAAATACACACATGCACAAATAGAAAACATTCATAATATTCTAGATGGTTATGAAATGAGGATGGAAGCCTAAGAGGGGATAATGAAGAGATGAGAGGGATAGTGGCCGAGCTATCCTTGGGCACAAAAATGTGACCAAGTGTTGCCTACATAGTCTAAAAGACCTCAGGATGATGTAGTTCTAGCTAAGGGATGATGATGATGATGATGATGATGATGATGATGAGGGGGATAGTAAGATATGATGATGATGATGATGATAGTGGTGTAGGGATAGTTAATTGATTGTAAGGGATATGAGAATGTATGATCCATTAACAAGGTTTAAATCACTAAGCTAGAATAAAGGACCATGAACCATTATGTCAAGAATTAGAATCATAGTAACCTTTGTGTTCTATTGACCTTTGCTAATGATAATGAGAGTAGGTAGTTGCATGGATGACAAGGATTTTGGCATGATGTAGCTGTGGTTAATAGGAAACACATCTGTCATAAGAACCTTGGTGAAAATAGTGGATATAGATGGATAGGGTGATAAGGGATCTTGGGGATAAGGGATAATGTTTCCAAGGATATGTAGATGATTTAAGAAGGTTCCTCCAATAAATGCACCAAAATTATCCCCTTGTTGCTCTTATTATAGAGTCCCACTTAGGTAGACCAAGGTTAAGTGATCCTTACCATGGCGTCAAGAACTGGTTTTCACCATGGTACTTGTCCAAGGTGTCAGCGAGTTAGTTTTCATAATTGGACAAAAAGTATAGGATTCATTCATCCCCTTCATCCATATATATATATGGATGAAGGGGATGAATGAGTCCTATAGATAGAGGATAATAGGTGTATAACCACTTGAGATGCATGATGTTCATGGGATTGTCCAATTCATCCCCTTCAAGCGTGGCCAATTTATATGCTTCAGAGCCAAATTTAGGAACAATGATGTATGGGCCCAACCAATTTTCTTAAAATTTACCCTTCTTGTCTCTGTCTACATTAGTGTTCATTTGATTTTATTTGAGGACCAAGTCACCTACTTCAAACTCTCGACCCTGAATCTTCTTGTGATATTGTTT
The DNA here is from genome assembly GCA_037957365.1 of Torreya grandis. NCBI lineage: Eukaryota > Viridiplantae > Streptophyta > Pinopsida > Cupressales > Taxaceae > Torreya > Torreya grandis. Next base: position 2,005,803 of record JARHVA010001122.1, on the reverse strand, counting down.
ATTGAGTTTATTTTGATATGCCCTTAGGTGATTTATGGACTGCTATCATTTTTCATCAAGGAGTTATAATTCTTGTAGGCATTATTTTTGGTAGTTATGATCATTAATTATGCCACATAATGAGATATGAAGATAAGGGAGCTCTACTTCTATGGGTAATATTGCTCTAGCTCCATATACCAAGGCATAGGGGGTGGCCTCTGTGGATGTGCAGACATTAGTGTGATATGCCCATAATGCTAGATATATTGAGTATGCTAATTACACCCAACATGATTGACTATCTTCTTTAGGATTTTGATCAAGGTCTTATTGGTTTCTTTCACTTGTCCATTACCTTGAGGATAATACGGGGAAGAGAAATGTTGCATGATGTGGTACTTTCAAAAAAGGGCCTCAACATCTTGTTTCCTAAAAGACTTGTCATTGTCCAAAATAATATTGGTAGGGATGTTAAAATGATAGATTATTTGATTGATGATGAATTTAGATATTTGGAGGCCAGTGGTGTATGTTAGCAGCATTGCTTCTACCCATTTTGTGAAATATTTTGTAGCTATGATAATAAACTTAATCCCATCCAAGGAGGTAGGATTAATCTTACTGATTAGATCAAGACCCCATATAGAGAAAGGCCATGGACTCATGATAGGATGTAGTTCTTATGCTGGTACATGGATAAGGTTTCCATATCTTTGACAAGCTTCATATTTTCACACAATTGACAAGCATCATTTTCCATGGTTGGCCAATAGTATCCAACTTGGAGGAGCTTTTTGGCTAAGGCCATCCCACTGATGTGCCCTTCACAAATGCCATCATGGACCTCCTTGACTACTTGAGCTACCTCATCTGAGGTCAGACACCTTAACAAGGTTCCATCATAACCCCTTCAATAAAGCATCCTACTTAGAATGGTATAACAAGCGGCTTGATGGAGAAAAGATTTTCATTGATGGCGAGTGAGATTAGGAGGTAAGATATTATCTTGGAGATATTGGTGAATGGCATGATACCAAGGGAGATTGGGATTATTAATGACATAAATTTGTGCCAGATCCAAAGAATGATGATTTAGGGTGATCAACTATTCAATAAAAAAATTTCCCTCTAAAACTCCTTTGGGAGGATCAATGAGGGATCTTAGAGTAGCCATAGAGTTAGCTGCCTTGTTATTATCTCATGGCACTTGCTCAAATGTGACATATTGAAAACTAGATTTTAATTAGTTAACTATTTATTTGTACAGAAGAAACTTCTCATCCTTCATTTATAACTCTTCATTTACCTATTTTATGATTAATTGAGAGTCCCCAAACACTTAAAAATGTTAAATGTTCCATTGTATGGCAAGGTGAAATCTTGTTATGAAGGCCTTATATTCTAAGATATTATTGGTACAAGGGAATGTGAGATGAAATGCTTTGGGAATGAGATCACCTTATGGGGTGATTAGTAGGATACCTACCACTGATCCATGAGTGGTAAAGGAACCATCAAAATATAACTTCTAGCTTTCCACCTATGTGGTTCTCATAATGGATTCATCTAGAAAGGGAGAGGTAAGCGGCTCAGCTAATTTTAGTGGAGCTTCTGTTAGTTGATCTATTATGACCTATCCTTTGATTGATTTTTGATTGACATATTCAATATTGAACTCACTAAGAAACATGATCCACTTGGCCACATGACCTTTTAATGCTACTTTGGATAGAGATATTTTAAAGGGTCTATATTTATAATTAGGTGTATCTAATTATTGAGCATATAATTTTGGAGTTTTTGGGAGGCAAATACCACAGTTAAACATGCCCCTTCAACTGGTTTATAATTTAACTCATATGATATTAAGGTATAGTTGAGATAGTAAATGGCTTGCTCCTTTCCCTTATCATTATGTTGTGTGAGCAAGGCTCTAATGGAATGGAGAGTGATAGGTATATATAACAATAATGTATTGCCTAAAACTGGTGGGGACAAGATAGGCAAATTTGTTAAGTATTACTTGAGATTATTAAAGCCTTCTCAAAATTTTTATCCCATTAAAAGGTTTCTCCTTTCTTAAGAAAGTTTTATAATGTATGACGCTTATCGTTGAGCTGTGAGATAAAACACCTAATAGCCTAGATCTTTCTTTGAAGACCATGAAGTTTTTTAAGCATCTGGGGAGGTGGCATCTTAGTGATTGGTCAAAAGTTTATTGGATCTACCTAAATACCCCTCCTAGATATAGTGAACCCTAACAACTTTTTTGATGTTATGCCGAAGACACACTTTTTGGGGTTCAAGCGTACCTTATATTCTCATAGTCTTTCAAATATCTTATGAAGGACTACAAGATGTTCGGATCGTAGTGAGACTTTCCTAGGATATCATCAACATAATCTTCCATAATATTAGGCATCATGTCATGGAAGATAATAGTCATTACTCATTGATATGTTTCCCTTGCGTTATTTAGGCCAAAAGGCATGAATTGATAGCAAAACATGCCCCATGGGGTGATAAATTATGTTTTGTGATAATCTTCAGAAATGATTTTAATTTGGTTGTATCCTAAAAATCCATCCATGAGAGATAGCATCTCATAACTAGTAGTTGAATCTACAATCATATCAATATTAGGGAATGGAAAATCATCTTTAGGGCATGCCTTGTTGATGTCATGGAAATTCGTACATATCTAAATCCCACCATGAGGTTGCAATAAAGGGACTATTTTAGATATCCAATCAAAATAGTCAATGGGATGAATTAATCCTACATCCAAGAAATTTTTAAGTTCTTCCTTAACTAGCAATGCCACCTTTGGATGCATCTTTCATAATTTCTATTTGATTGGTTTAGAATGAGTATGGACATCAAGATGATGAACTACTAGTGAGGTATCCAATCTAGGCATATCTTCATAACTCCAAGAAAAGACATCAATAAATTCTTTGATTAGGGAAATGAGGATCGCACGCTCTGATTGCATAAGAGATGCCCCCAATTTGACAATCTTGGGTTTTTCTTCAGTTTCAATATTTATTTCAATGACTTCCTTGATGAGTGAGGGATATTTATCTAATAGATAAGGGGGGTACTTGATTTTTGGCATATTAAAGGTGGTAATCCTTGGCATCTCAGTATCAACATCTAGATAGTATTTTGATTGAATGGGATTATCTAGAATGCTATCAGGCTCTATAGAGGATTATCCTTCTATATTAGACATTTCATCATCACTTTATGCACTCAATGACTTTTTTTATCCAAAATATGTTGATTCATAAAGATTGATTGATAATCCATTTTTATGGTCTTTAGATAGCATGAAAGTCCTTACCCCTAAATATTTAAGAATAACTTCATCATTTAGGAATGTGTCAAAGGTGGGCTCTTATTTCGCATCCCAATTTATGAGGGAGGTATAATGAAGGTATATATTGATGGTGAATATGGAGGTGTCAAAAAAGAGGTTAGTGGCATCTAGCTCTTTGAATTGACTACAAATAGACCCTATTTCAGTATCTTCATTGGGGAGAGTTTTCTCTTTGGTCAAGATAGAATCCACAATGACATCAAGAGGGTCATCACCATATGGTTTTTACCCTATACCATAATAAGATGAGTTATCTTGAGCATCAATAGGTTCTATTCATCCCTACTCCTACCTATCTAGTCCTTTTCCTTTATAGTCCATGTGTTCCATCATGCAGTGGATAGTAGGATATTTTTGTTGGGGTGAGATGAAGGTATCATCATCAAGTAAGATCCATGAATCATCACCATATTCAATGTGTTCATCTGATAAAAATCTTACACTTTCAAAATTTTTGGGCCCAAACTGATACTTGGTGGTTTAGATTTTCTTCATTATAGGGGGCCCGTAGCTTCAAGGAGATAATGGGAGATGGCTAATGTAATGGGTTTTGTACTCATATTTGACACAACCTATAGATGTGATTTTTAATTTGGTATGGTCATGTGTTAGAGTAGGTGTGGTGCCTAATTAATCTAGAGAGACATATTTGGTAGTCATAGGACTGAGGATGGAATTCTCAGTGGCTCAAGATAATGATGGAAAAGGGGTTTGATCCATTTGATATCTATGATGTTCAAGGACCCATGGAATGGTGACTTCCATCCCTGAATGAGGAAATTTGAGGCATTGATGTAGATTGGATGGTATAAATTGTATTTCATGAATCTAGGGTTTCCCAAGAAGCATATTGTATGACAAGTCCATATTAACCACATGCACCAATGTTTGATGGACTATGGGCCCCATAGTGATGGGAAGATAAATGGACCCAATGGATGGCTGTTTTCTATCATCGTATGCTTTGATCATAATGATATTGGGCCCCAACAATGATTCAAAGTACCCCAACTTCTTTAGGAAGTCCATGTTACACAAGTTAAGCATTGATCCTCCATTTATAAGGACATGGGAGACATGGTGATGGGAAATAGAAATGTCAATATATAATGGGTAATTATGATGGGGCTCAAATATTAGTATATCATGAGTGCCAAAGGTGAGATATGAGGAAGGGGATAAATGACCCACTAGTGCTTAAAACTGATTAGTGTCCAAGTTATTAGGTACCTGCAAATCATTAATCACTTTATTTAATATTTCCCTATGAAAAGTGGATGTTTTAAGAAGTTCCATAAGGGAAATTTCAGTAGGAGTCTTTTCTAACTATTGGATAATTTCATATCACTTATTGGGCTTATCTATGGCTTTGTTATAGGTGTTTCCCCTCAGTATAGTGGAGGATGTGGATGGTTGTTGGGATGGTGCTGCTAAGATGGTGATTTTATTCCACTTGGTAGTGATAGTACAATAAGAGGTGGTTCTTTAAAGGTGGGAATTTGGTGAAGCTTTATGGTATTAATATAATGATATGGCACTTATGATAATCAGTGCAATTAGAAAAGGATGCTTGACCTTGGTTCCTTGGGGGTCTTTGGTTCCTTTGCTCATGATTAGGAGGATCTTTATAAATTCCTAATTTTCCATTACTTGATTGAGTAGGAGTGGGCTCTCCTTCCAATTCAATATCACCTCTTTCAATAAAATCTTGTACGTAATGTTTAAACTACATGCAAATATTGGTATCATGTCCCTTTACTCTGTGGAATTTATAGTATTCATCATCATGATACTAGTCTGGTTTGGGATGGTGATCATCAATATGTCAAATCTCAAGCAAAATATTGGCTACAATCAACTACTCTAATATAGTCACCAAAGGTATACATAGACTTGTAAGTGGTTGCCTTCCTATACAAGGTCTTGGTTTTCCCCTAGGAACCTTGATAGAGGAGACATTTGGTTGTGGTGGGATCCCCTTTCTCTAAATATTTTGGACATGTTGCTCTTATGGTTTAGAATTTTTTACTCCATCTCCAACAACATTCTTGTTTTTTTAAAATACCTTTAGCTTATTTGAGAATGAAGTTCCTAAATTGGTAGTGTTCCCACTACAAGAGAATGGATTGATGGTTCCTTTTTCTATGAAGGCCTTTTCAATTTGCATCCCCTTTACTATAATCTCATTAAAATTTTTTGCACATTATAGCTTTAACTGATATTTCAATTCTACATTGAGATTATCCACAAATATGTTTACAATCTCCTTCTCAGGTATGGTGCATCTCAATCGACTTGTCAATCTGTGCCACCATTGTAAGAAGTAAACCATATTTTCACCATCTCTTTGTTTTGTGTTATAGAGGTCAATGATAGATACATCATCTTCTATATTAAAGGAGAAATGTTTGAAAAATTATTCTACCAATTCCCCAAAGTTTGAGATTAACCCTTTAGGAAGATTCATGAACCAATTTAATGTTGGTCCTTTCAGACTCTTAAGAAAAGCCTTAATAGGTGGGCATCTTCTTGTGATACTTCATGGAAAGAAATGAAGAATTCTTGTACATGATCCCTTGGGTCTCCCTTTCCCCTATATTTCTCAAATTTTGGAATTTCAAAGTGTATAGGAAATTGAACCTATATTACATTGTTGTCTAAAGGTGGTGAAAAAAATCCTCGTATTATATTTGAGGACCTACGATCTAGGGTCCACCTGTTAGAGGGTTTCTTTCATCATCTTCCATTCTTGGGAAAAGGTAGGATCCCCAAGAGGATTGATATTTTAGTTTTAACTTGCTTGTGGGATGTGGGTATGATGGTTGTTATGAGTGGTGTGATTGGTATGACTATTATTGCAGACATTATTGTTATTATTGTGTTGAGTTTGGATGATAAGGTTAATTTTTTGTGTGAGTTGGTTTAAGTGATCATCAATGTTAACTTGTCTTTTATTAGCCTTAGCATGTCAATTAATAAGGGGTGGTTATTGGTCACCTTCAACTAGGAATCCATGCTCTACTTCTTGGTGATCATTGTGTCATGGGGTTAATGGGTAGTCTATGTTATTTGGGTGGGATCCCCCAATTTCCACATTTTGATTCTATTGTACATATTTTTCTAGGAGTTGACAGACACCTTTGTTATTAAGGAGGTTATGGATAGGGTTGGTGTTGTCATTTTCCTCTCATGGTGTAGGGATGTCACTATGGAAGTACTCATATTCCTAATTTGGGTCCACGAGTTACCCCCTAGTATGGTCTTCTTGATTGGAAACTTGTCCTTGGTAGAATTGGGCTCGGGTTTGGATGACCATGATGAAAGAAGATGAGATGGGATTAGGTGCTATTGAAGGTCTTTTGATTATTAAATTATAGTTCAAAATATGAGACTACTAGTGGTCTAGAGAAAAGGTTTGATGGATAATATAGCTAGAAATTATCAAGAAAACAATAGTTCTTTTAGGGGATCAAACTAATAAGGATGATGATTGGATTAAATATCTTTGTCAACTAGCAGGTGGACAAGTTGATGGGTGCTATAGATAAAAGACACTTGATAAGGATAAAAGATAATGATGATTTCTATTTTGATGTCTTATAAGGCTATGCTCAATAATAATTTTGAGTTGGGATAAGATGATGATAATATGTAAAAAGGATAATGATCACCAATAGTTTGATATTTTTCTCTCCAAAAAAATAATCAAGGAATGAATGAAGATAAAATGGGTGATGATGGGATGTGAATAAGAAGATGAGGGGACAAGGATCACTAATCAAGATGACTAGATAGGGATCATGCAGATGTGATTAGGGAATTGGAAGAGCAATATGTGGATCCAAGATGAGGGTGATGGAAGCGGAGGGTAATATGAGGGATGTGGACTAGGGATTAGATGTTAAAGAGGAGTGGTAAAGGACATTTTGTTAGATCACAAGGATGGGAATGGATTTCTAGGAGTGATATGGAAGTGATACTAGGAGATGTGATATGTCAAGGTGTTGATGATGATTATATGGGGGACATAGGTGCCTAAGTACAAGGGGTGATGTCAGTAAAAATGATATGGGAATGACCAAGATTATGGTGTGATTAATGGATGAGGTGTGATTGATTAGGATTGAGTTGGTTTTATGACAAGATGTGATTATGAGAGGAGATAATGAAAAGGATATACAATGAAAGGGTGACAAAGATATACAGTATGATGATTGGATGAGGATGGAAAAGATGATAGGGTATGACTAGGATGGGATGAAGACAAGATAGTATGGGATATGTAAAAGGATGTATAAAAAGATGCTAATATATATATTCAAGGGGATGAGTCGATATAAGGATAATATAGGTGAATAATTGTTATGAATTATGGATTATGTGGATAAAATGATAAGAAGATGAATGAATTATAAATGTAAGGATGGATTGTGTGGAAATAGGATGGTGTATAGATAATGTGGATAGAGGGATGAATAATGGCTATGGGAAATAAAAATAAGATGACTTAAGGATACAATGGGTGAACAAATAGATATAGATGTGAGAAATATGGCTAATAAAATAATTGGGGGAGTATGAGATGGTATGCAAGTATAAGATAGGTGGATAAGTGTTTGATTGGTTATGGGTAATAAGATATGATGGATATGATGCAAATAGGAAAAAATGACAATTATTCGAAGTTATGGATGTAGGTGAGATGAAGATGTGAAAGAAATAGAAGATGAAATGGCTAGAAAGTGGATAATCACTATGTGTGGGATAAAAATAGGATGGTCAATAGAAGATAAATCAGAAATATGTGGTCAAATATGCAAGGATATGGAATATAATTCTATGAAATAGATGAGGGAATGCTTGTGGGATGGATGAAAGTATGATAATGTTTACAAAAGAGGATGTGGAGAGATAGTGGTATCAAGTAAGATGAGTTTTTATGTGAAAATGATATGGACAAAAGGACAAAATGGATATGATAAAAAGGATAGTGGATACTGAGTGTTATGAGATGGGAGGTGATACTGATTAGATGTAGAATGATGAGATAGTATAGTGTAGTTATATGGATGATTGTCAAAGATTGGTCAAAATATACAAGTGATCAATGAAGAAGGAGTGATATTAGGATGAATGTGAAAGAAGGTGGATTAAGGTAAAAAATTTATGAGGGGAAGAAGAAGGATGATGGATGGGATGAGATGGTGATGGGATAATGATCCTATAGGTTTTCTAAGGTATGCACACAAGAGATATGGGTATGGCCAATTTAGATAACAAATAAAATGGGTATTTATCACAACACACAAACAAGTCATGCACATATAGAACCCTAATTAGTAAACCATATGAGAGTGTAAATTGATTTCCACACCATCTAATAGCTACACAAGTGAGGTTGTAGGATGATGACCCAATACGAAATCAATCGAACCCTCTCAACCTTGCTTGCTCCTGATGGTCACTTGGGTGTTGATACTGACACTGGTAGTGGAACACCTATTATCACTATAGGATCCTATTCTAAGGTTTACATGCAAATATAAGGGAGTCCCCTATATACAAGAAGCTATAATGGGGCCCAAGTCTATATAAGATGATGTCTAATTGCCCTGGGTACATGGACTTAATCATCCCTCACTCTATGGAACCCTTTACGGGGAATTCCACTTGGGCCATAATTACAATGCTCTCTTAATATGTATACTCTACTAAAACATAAAGTGTGGTTAGAACATGGTAGTGAAATCTAAGATACTAACCCATAAATACTAAGCTACATATGTAGTGATGAAATACACGTCACGTGTTATCCTAAGGAAGGCTTGTACAAATAAGCAAACTCATGATATAATTAATTAACTATTCTAATTACCTATGTTAGATTCACATGCTATGACAAATTATGTACACACACACAAACAAAGTATATCCACACACACAAGGATCAAGCAAAGCTAATGATTAACTATTAATGATAATGTTACAATTATGAAAAATAGTTAATCAATAATGATCAAAATGGGCACCTCCTCCTTTCCTGAAACATAAGGGTTAGAAATTTACTAGGGGTGCCTCAAGGGTCTAGCAAGACCTACAAAATGGTTAGAAAATCCAAAACTACAATATTGCTATTACACATAGCAATATCACTATTATTAGGACAATTTCACTACTAAGAAAGTCATGGTATTGTAAAGCTTAATTTATGGTTCTATATCAAACTAAAAGTATTTGATCAGACTTTCATAGATTGAAAATGATTACAGAGCTTCATTTTTAATACAATTATTGATGTCAAAAATTGTCTAAAACCAAAAATCAATTTCTAAACTAAAGATGTTCAATAGTGCTACTCTAGATAACAATCTGGCTACTTGTAGGACAATCCCCATACTTCAAAAGTAGTAGTATTATTGAATTTAGGCAGACTCTAGCAATTTTCCCTTAAACATTATAGACCCTACAAAACCAAATTACCCTTGATCAGTTTGGATGTTCTCTTTCGTTTGTAAAAATAGAACTTAAATAGAATGCCAAAGTAGCAAAAAGATCAATAGGGAAGTATTTTGACTTGCGTATGCTAAACACACAATACCACTGTTGTAAACTACAATACCACTACTTACAGTGCAATACCGCTAGTCTCAAAGTGGTAGGATTATTCATACTAGACAATGTTTATTGACCTTATAGTGATATTCCTTAGTTGCTTCCCTCATGTAGACAGGTTAGGTATCCAAGCATAGAGAACACATAAAAATAATATATAACCCAGAGTAACAGATTAAGCTAGAGGTAAAACCAGAGTTTAAAATACCACTACTAGAATTAATAATACCATTATTTGTAGGTCAATATCATGACTATGAAAGTAGTGGGATTGTCAAAATGTACTTTGATGATCTTCAAAAAATAATGCCTTTCTTGCATAGCATAAACAACACACCTGACAAAAGTACAAGGTTAATCCACTAGTTAATTCAATGTGTAAAAAAACTCATGTTACAATACCATTACTAGAAATGATAATACCATTAATAGCAGAGCAATATTGTGACTCACAAAGTAGTGGTATTATTCAAATGTAAAAACCTTAATAAACCCTGACTGCTAACAATTTGACCTTACAATATCATTATTATTATTAACAATATCACTACTATAATATAGCTATTAGCAGGATAATATTCCTATTCTTAAAAACACGTGAAAATTTCAAAATCCATGATTGGTTTCACTTCCAGTTGGCCCTGCAATCATCCAAAATGCTTTTAGCAAGAGTGTTAGCCTAAATAAGGGAGGTTGGTCCCATCGTGGTCGCTAAAATATGTACCAAATTTGGGATTAAAAAATATATTATCAAAGAGATCATGGAAACCCAAATATAATGACAGTAATAGGAAGGGATATAAAAGGTAAATCAAAATGTAATGTGCATGCTTACCATCATTTTTACCTTCTCATAGCTTTGATCCAAGATTTGTATGCTTGAGTTTGATTGTTCGATTCCTTGGAGATGCTTGACAATGGATTGGATTGGCTTGATATATGAATTGCTTGTGTTATGCTCTCATGCATTCATTCACTTCATTCATTTCCTTATTATTTTCTTATTTTTCTCATTAGCTTGATCAAGTGAGGGTGTGTTGGTTTTATAGATTCATGGAGGGAGATCCTATGGTCCAAATTTGAAATTTGGGCCATCAAGATCTAGGGTGGAGGATTTTCCATGGAATTTTTAATTCTATGGAATCCTCTAGAATGGATAATTCTAGAGGAGGGATATAATGGAGATATTTATATAACTCTCTAATTCTAGAGATCTCCCCTTAGGGTTTTAGGTGTTTAAGAGAGGCTAGTGTAGGGTGGTGGTTGGGTAGGTAGATTATTTTGGAATTTAAAATTGGCTAATGGGATTAGGGGTAGGTTTAGTGGATAATATGTTTTTTTAGGGATTAAATGAGTATTAGGATTCCTAGGGATGTAGGAATACCTAGGGGATAGGCTTAATAGGTGCTTAGGTGGGGTTATGGGAGTTTAAAATTCCCATATAATATATAATTGGGATTAGATTAGGATAATGATAGGTTAGAGGAAATTAGTGAAAGAGTGGGGATGTGTAAGGTTAGTTAATGTATATTAAAGTAAATCGGGATATTAGATAAATGGTTAGGATGGGTGGATTTAATTAGCAGGATGAAATTAAATGAGCAAAATTAGTGACTAATAGTAAGATTAGTCAGTTGTAATGGAGTGAGAAATTTTAGGTGTATACACTTGGTACAAGGCATGGATCACCTTTACTATATTTGAAATGCCTTGATAAATTATGTATTATCTTTTGGAAGAGTCAAATTATGATTTTGACTTATTGAGAATTAATTAGGTGCAGAAGCCTACAAACAAAATTTGGAAATTTGAGTTTAAATCTATTTAGAAATCAATAAGGGAATTGATTTATTATGTTTTTAACATTTACATATATATATATCTTCAGATTATATAAGAAACTCAAAGAAATATAACTCAGTCTGTACCATGTTTCACAAGTTGGTTCCCTTTGTATTGTCTTATGCCAAGGAAGGTGAATTGAATAAGGTCTTCGGTTTGAAGTCTTTATATCTATGGAAAATTATGTTGTTTTAAATGTGGTAGGTATAATAATTAGTGATTGGTAAAAACAAACCTATTTAAGGCAATTTGGTCCTTTTGAACATTGTGGGTCTCAAGATATGGAATTTTTTAGGCCCCCGGGTCTATACAGGGCATGGGAATCCCTAGATTAGGGTTTGGGAATTTTTAAGAGATTTAACTATGGGAATTCAATGAAACATTTTAATATCAATCCCCTATATATGTATAAGGTTAATCAAAAAAATTTAACTTGATATTGTATGGTTGTGTATGGATTTTAAGACTGAGGGTTTGAGATAGGGATGATTAGGCCTAAATGAGGGTAGGATAATGAAGGAAGTGATAGTTAGAGGTGGATTTGGGCTATGAAATTTGATTGAATATATATGTAAAAGTATATAGGGTACCTATAAATTCCCTTATAATCTCTTGATCAATCATAACTTTTCTATACAGGGCAAAATGTAGTAAAAAAAGGCTACAAGCCTTGAGAAAACATTGTGTCCATAAGGTGTGGAATGAGAATCAAATATTGTTTGAGTAATTAAAAGGGGTTATACCAGGTATGTTGTGATCATATAAGACCATATGTGAAAATAGGTTGAGCTCTTGAAACATAGATCAAGATTTGGTCTTTGAGACCCAAAGAAGGTGCCTAGTAAGAAACTAGAAAGAGATTGAGAGGAAATTTATGAATGAGATGAATGTAATGAGGTAAAGGATGAGTTTTGAATGTATGGACAGAGTTTAATTCCATAAAATAGGTGTTACTAATAGTAAAAGGAATAATTAATGTGTAAAAATCTATTAAACCCAAAGAGTCAAAAGAGAAGCTAGCTTGTGAAAGAAGATTCAAATCAAACCATTGCAAGTGAATGTGATCAGTTGGGTTTAAAACTAGATAATGATGTTTTTTTAGACTTATCCACCATACCTTTGCATTATCATATAAACATAATTCAAATTAAATCACTAATATTCTTTATTTCTTATAAGGGTCTATTTACCTTAATCCCACTCCATGCACAAGACTCAGGACCAAGATAAGTGACTAGGTGTCTAGAAACTACCAATCTAAGACTGATTAAATCACTATTATAGGATTCAATTAACAAAAATATAGGTTTAACACCCCTTACCTCTTATTTCATTTGTATTCTTATATAAACAAAGCTTAGTAAGAATAAGAAATGGCAATCTTTCTAACTATAGGCTCTGTCATACCAATTTGATTTGCAACATTATCCTAACAAGTTATTCTCAATCTCATAACATTTTTAATCCTTAATAATACTTCAAAACCAATCATTCATAATAGTCTAAACACAACTGATTAAAACAAGATTTACTTTATTGGTTTTCTTAAATATTCATGTACAAAATAAAAATTCCATGTATGAATGCCATATATAGGCATACAATATCAATAATACATGCATTTTCAAATAGGCATACAAAAAATTACATCATTTCTAACAACATAGTATCTAATTTCAAGTGAATACATCATATACACATGTATAATGCCAATAATATGTACATTTCCATATAAGCATATAAAAAGGTACATCATCTACAACATCCTAATCATCAAATAGTTTCCCTCTCTTTGCTTTCTTTGAAGAATACTCTCCTTGGGATGCCCTATTGTAGATGGAGATACTTGTATGCCTTGGATTTTTCTAAGTTTCAATGACTGGTACTACACTCATAGCTCACTTGCTGCTAAAACTAGTCAAGTACAAAAATTATTATAAAATTAACAATTACACATGAAACCAAGTTAAGAAACTCATTTTAAACTATAATAAAATTTAATTTAAACATGCACTTACTGTAATCTCATAATCCCTCTCAATTTTCCATTGATTCTCAACTAGGTCAGTACCAATTTTAGTTGCATAAATAGGCACGTCAAATGATGAAGAAACATGAGTTGCCATTGTAGTCATCTAAATCAGACTATCAAATGTCATATGATAGCCCTGTATACACAATACATTCATACATATAATTTATATTTTCCCAAGTATATAGTAAAATTATTAAAACAAAAGTACTAAATTAAAATAAAAATTAAAAATTACAATTTTATATACATACCTCAATGAGTGCCTTTGCATATGACATTGCATTAACAATGCTTGAGTCTCTCGTGACTTGTAATGATGGAGGAGTGTCCACCCTAGTCATCAATTAAACAAATAACCTAATAATTAATTACTTATGAAATTCATTGATTAAACAACTTGCTAAAAAATTTAGTCTTCAATAAGATATGAAAAAATCTAATGAGTTCATAGGAAACATGAATGTGAGAAGTAGACATGTGCCACATGTGGGTTGTACACCACACTGAAGTCAGGAAATGCCATTTTTATGAGGGAGAATGATAAGACAATGAGGGAGGATTTATGAGTGAATTTTGTGAAATTGAGTCATTATATGCAAGTTAGGTGTTGAAACATCCTTGATACACTTATATACACTAGTTTGGATGCTTGTATATCTTTGTTGAGGTGCATTTTGGATTTTGACCTAATTAAGGTCATTAGGTCTAATTATCTTAATGCAGTGACTTGGTATAGTTGAGGATAATCCTATGAGCTATGGTGTTTAAGTTGATTTGTTTTGAAATTTTGATCATGTTAACACCTTAAATACTTTTCTTATAGACTTTCTTTAATTTTTAGTCCAACTGAGTATGGGTGTGATCAAAAACCCCTTAGAAATAGTTTTTTATTGAGAAGTTTGTAAACTGAGTTTTAATCAGGGTAAGACACCTAGAGTGATAGGTTGATTTTATGGGGGACATCTATACAATCCTTTTAAGAGTGTCTAGAAACTTATAAAATAGGTCTCATCAAAATCTAAAGAAACATACAAAACATATAACTAAATATTTTAGAGATAAGAGTGAGTGGATAATACTATTTACAAGTGCATGATTTTGGTTGACCTGTAGGTGACATTAGGTCAACTATCTATCATTATATTGCCCCCAATTTTTACAAGGAAAGGTCTATATGTATACAGTGCAAGTAGGTTGAGGTCAACAAAGGGCTCTATAGTCTTTTCGACATTTTATATTCATTTTAAGGGGACTTTATTGATGAAAGGTGTTATAGTATTATAGAGTCAGCATGTCACTTAATGATGAAAGTGCATAGATATAGCTAGGCCCTCTCCCCCAACTATATATAGTAGGTCTTTGGGCCCCATATGTAGGTGGTGGTAATAAACTACTTGACCCCATCTATCTGATAGGTTGGACATTAAAGTGTAAACATGCACATAAAGTAATACTAAGTTTGATAGTTGAGATCGTACATTGAATAGTTTACCATGGTTGATTAAAAAAAGTTACTACTAGAAATATAAGTGACAAATAGAACACATGATTGTATGTGATGATTGAGCTACACTCATAAACTCAAGTCTCCTAGACAAGGTTATTGTTATCATTGGGTATCCAAGGTAGGAAGTACTCTTATGAAGACATAAATAGGTTGGGTGTGTGAAAGGTAGCACAAGTTCAAAATGTTCAACTTGGAAATTTAGACCAAGGAAAAGTCATCAAAAATCATGAAAAATATTGGGTCAAAATGACTACTAGTGAGGTTGACATGGAGTAGTCAAGGTGGGTGGAGAAGGTGACCTCCATATGTGGGCATGTGGTGTGGGTATGTGATAAAAAGTGATAAGTTGGTGGTTTGGAGGAGAAACCATAAAAAAAATGGTCATCAATGTTCAGGGTTAAACCTCAGGGTCAAGCATTGATGGTTAGCTTGACCGTTAATGGTCAGGTGTCATCCCTAAAAAGGTGAGGTCAAAAAGACTACTATGTGCCCTTCTTTGCTTATTTGAGTATATTTACTGAGGGTGATGGGAATTTTTGTATTTGTGATAATATGGCTATGGGTTACTAGCATTTGATTAGTGGATATCATTGAGGTGGAACAATGTTACTAAAGAGTTGAGTTGATTGAGGATGCAGTGTAGATGAGGGAAGACACATGGATAGGCTATGGGTCCTCAAGTTAATCCTTGATTATGGTCAAGGAATGAGTTAGGTGGTGTGTTTTGAATTTTATAGAGTAGTTTGAAATTTGGAAAATGAATAATGATGTGAGGTTTTTCCTAGATTTTAGTTGTGGTAACCTAGAATTTAGTGTTTTGGGTAACATGTGTTAGAGAGCTAGAATTTATAGTTGTTTATCTAATGTGGTAAGGGTAGGGTAGGTTGTGGGGTAGATGTAGATATATGTATAATTTTTTAGGGAATTAAGGTATTCATATATCAGGAGGGTAGAGTTTATTTGGTCGATCGATAGGCACCCATAGTGATCATCAATGGTCACTACCAATCATCAATGGTTGATAAGTGACCATTGTAGGTCACTTGACCATTGATAATCAATAAGTAACTATCATAGGTCACTTGACCATTGATGATCGATAAATGATCATCATAGGCCACTTGACTGTTGGCAGTCGATTATAAGAATGGTCAATCATTGGTAGTTGAATAAATGGTGATGTGTTTTTAAAAGTTAAGGTAAATAGTTATTAGAGTAAGGTTGATAGGAACATGTTAAGGTTAGTTCTTGAGTATTTATGTTATAGGAAATATTGAAGGGTAATGGTTAAATTATGGGTCATGGTTAAGGTAAAGAGGTGAAGGTTACAAATTAAAATGGATAAGGGTCATAGGAAATGGTAAGAAGAGGTAAGGTCAAGGTTTATAGGTTTAGGGGTTATTGTTTGGGTAATGGTTGAATGATATAGGTTGATAGGTAATAGTTTAAGTTAAGGTGAAAGGTAAATGTTGAATATGTGGGATAAGGTTACAGTTGATAGGTTGGATGTTGAAAGTGGAATGTTGGTTAGTAAGTGTTTTAGAAGAGATATGTTAAAGGATTTGTGTTGTAGATAAGCCATAGGTATAGGTCATACTAGGTAAATGTGATAATAGGAGGTAGGTGTAATAGGTAGAGTATGTAGAAAAATATATTAATGAACTAAGGATTTTTTGCTATCTAACCTTATAGCAATGAGAGAGGATTCAAATGAGGAACAAAGTTCCTTGGATTTTTAACAAGATTCATCAAGGTATGAGTGTTGATGATTGGGCAGACATAGATGATGTGGGCCTTAGTGGTATGATACATTACCAGCATGTACCATGAGATACGATGATGTTAGTGACACTCATTGAGATATGGGATCCTGTCACTAATATTTTTTTGTTACTTATAGGGGAGATGATGATTCTACTTGAGGATATCTACAGGATCATGTGACTACCCATACAGGGGGAGATGATCTACTATATTGAGAGGGAGGAGTGGGATGAGCTTATGGAGATTTTTTATGGAGAGGACATGGATTTTATGAGGTGACACTCTAAAAAAATTAATTACACGCTATTCTACTAGAAGGATAGGGCTGTGGGGAGGCTTTTCACTATGATGATGATAGTGGTGACATGTTACACATTGCCTAATTCTAGTAGCGAGAGGTTTCGTTACTTATTGTTGGGTGTATTCGTGGAGATGTTTTTAGGTTTCAAAGTGTTTTCATGGGCACCTATGTTTTTGGTTCAAATTTATAGGAAGTTGTGGGTATTTTAAGCCCACAAGAGGTATGGAATCAATGTTAGCTTCATTCTACATTTCTAGGCTTATGAACACATCCAAGTGCTGAACTGATGGGGCTACCATGGGAGGGTTATAATAAGATGGGTTTTTGAGTTGGAAACATGCATTAGAGGGGTGACTATGCTCTCTCAAGACTAAGAGGAGGGTCATATAACATTAATTGGTTTAGAGTTCGGCTAGATGCATTAGTTATTAGAGACATGTTTTAGAGTCCATATGTTAGGTTTTTAGGGTGGGCACATTATAGGAGACATACTCTATCCCTACAAAGATTTAGATGGATATATAAAAGATGGGATGATGAGATAGAGATGATACCATTTGATAGGGTATAATAATAGTTCCACTTGGTGCATGGTATATTTGGGGTGTTCTTGAGGTATAAGAGGGAGGACCCAGAGTTTTTACTACCCATTCCATAACTAGTTTATGATTTCATTAAACGTGAGGAGCTATAAGTAAGGATAGAGATAGTTGATGCAAGTGTTATAGATGGGTATCTTCCATGGTAACATGAACTCTATGTCATATTTTATAGTGGTCCTGAGGATGGGGGTTAGTAGGATATAGATGTGGATGCTAGAGGAGATGGGCAACTGATTTAGATGTTAGGGGTTGCCTTAGATGTATAGGTAGTGATTATAGATAGAGATTAGGCATGAATGGATTTATACATAGTACAAGCATCCTTGGAAGTGGCATATTCATCACTGGTAGTAATAAAGGGTCAATTAGCCACCATTATAAGTGAGAGAGACTAGGCTAGGTCTTATCTAGCCTTGGGGATGTAGGAGAAAGATTATCTTTGGTAGGCATGGGGTAGAGTACTGGTAGCCATAGGATTGATAAGGATGATTCCCATGAAAAGATATGTAATGATTGTGGAGTAATTATGATATGATGAGGCCTTAGTATTCAAGCATTGTCTAGATGAGCCCTGATGGGGTGAGTATAAGGCTGAGATTGTAGGTGGTACTAGAACAGTAACACCAGATCAGTGGGTTGCATCTATAGGAGGATAGATAGGTGAAGGAGGGAAATATATAAGAGGCAGTAGTGTACTAGGAGATAATGGGGCCTCAAATTCTTAGTTTATTTATGACACATTATACTTATTATGTATATGATTTTTGATACTAGCCCATAAAATGATGCAATGAGATTTCTTTTTTAAGAAATATATGTATATTTGTTGTATACATGATTATGATTATGTGATTATAGACTCATGATTTATAGATATGATCTTTGCATATGGATTGTGGTTCATGGTTATGATGTTCATGTTGATTTTTTATTATGGTTATGTTCATGATGTTATGGACATGGACTCACCTAGCTAGGCATGTGATGGTATATTTCTTTATTCATGTTTAAGATGATGTTATGATATGGATTGATTGTAAGATGTGATTATGATGATAGTGTGATGTTGTTTATGATTATGATCATGTTTATGACATTTATGATTATAGCTCTTGATGCTCATTATTCATGGGTGATTTTTGCTATGTTGTTGACATGATAATATTGTTGTGGTGCTCATGCTGAATTTTAATGAGTATAAGCTTCCTCATTTATATTTAGACATGTGGTAAAAATGGTTTATCTAATCATGACTATGAGATATTAATAGTTTATTTTTTTATGGATGTGATGACTATGCTAAGGATGTCTATTTTTATTTATGATGTGATGATGATAGTATGTGGTGTGGTTATAATTATGATCCTATTGTTTAGATTAAGGTGAAGTACATAAGTTAAGTTAAATAACAAAACTAGATGTGAGAAATAAAACGTAATAAAGAGACAAATTTTTCGATAAATATATCAATAATTGTGAGAGAATTAAAAGGAGGCACGATGCTTCTTCTTTGGGAATGATGAAAACAAACTAAATTAGGATGGGATTAAGGAACATAAGCCCTTCAAATGATTTGCATTAGCATTCGTTAGTCAGTTAAAATGGTGTTTTTATCACATAATGTCAAGTAAGTTCAAAATCCTTTTCTTATAGTGTATAAAGGGGAGGGTGATGAAAAATGGAATCTTTTTGGGAGACTAGATTACCTCCTCTATAGGTCACCAAAGAGCCATTATAAACAAGTCTATGTCATATAATATGTAGACTAATTGATGATACAAGTCTAATTTTAAGAGTTGATTGGGTATTTCAAAATTATTTTGCTTTTACTGATTATTTGATAATGGGTCTTTCACTATCTTTTTGTTACTTGGGAGGGTTTGGGAAGCTGATTGATGTGGGAAGCTAATCGATGTGGGAAGCTACCAAGAAATTAGTATGATTTGAAAAATGATTTACTCAGCCATCCTTCAAGGGAGTGGTCTAATTTTGTATTTTCTTTTAATTCTTTTGGTAGCATCCTTCAAGGGAGAAGTCTACCTGATATTGAGTAATTTTGATATGTTTTTAGAAGCTATCCTTTAAGGGAGTAGTCTGTAGATGCTAGGAAGAACCCATAATTTCTTTTTTTATGATTTTTCTTGGTGTATACTTGCTTATATAGGCTTAAAGGTTCTCCTTTTATGAAGGTAAAACTAAAAGCACAAGAAGATTGAGTAGGTGTGAAAGAGGTTTAGGTTACAATGACCATGGGAATCTATCCTAGGAAAGGGGTGGAAAGTATCATGAGAATCATGCCATGGGTAGATTTGTGGTACCCATTTTTCAAGATTAGGCTATGATTGTGATAGATAATCACATGATTTAATCTTAATTGGTTGCCCCTAAAATAGGAAGATGAATGTGTTTTGAAAGCCAAGGATGAGCTTAAGTTGGACAAAAGGTGAGTTTGTTCCTTTTTAACAAAAGAAAGGATGCAAATGTGAAGCATTGAGGGGCTCAATTTCTAGGTTTCCATCTAAAGAGGATAACCGATAAGCTCCAGATCCATAATTGTGCATTATGATATAAGCTCCAAGATAATTGAAAGTAAACTTGCCTTACTTATTTTTCTCCATATTGGTGACGTGTTGGTTTTCCTTTAGGATGAGGTCTCTGATACTATATTATCATACTTTAAGGTGTTTGTTATAATCACCTTTGACTCACTCTTGATAGACACAAAGATGGGCGAGTGCTGCTAAATGATGCTCATCATGTAGCTCAAATTGGGCTAAATGGTCTTGATGATAATCTCTATCAAAGATGAGATCTCATAGGGATATGTGAAGAGAGGGGATTTAGACTTTGAAAGGCAAGACAACCTCTACTCTAAAAAATAGAGAAAAATGGGTATCACATGTAGGGCTTCAATTGATATTATGATATACCCATAAGGCAAAGGGGATGTATAAATTCCAATCCCAACTAAATGCACTAACCATTTTAGTTATCATATTATTGAGAGTTTTTAAAAAAAGCTTTCACCTATCCATTTGCTTGAGAATGATAGGGTTAAGAGGAACTTAACTTGATGTTGAATGCATCATAAATACCTTGGACTTGTTTGTTTTTATAAGATTTTTCATTATCGATGATGATTTTATGAGGAATAATGAAATGATAGATGATGTGATGGTTGATAAAGTTGTAAATATTTTCATCTTTGGTCAAGACAAGATGAATAAAATCTACCCATTTGGTGAAATATTCATTTGTAGTGATGATAGAGTGATATTGCTATGAATAATGGGGTTTAATTTCACCAATAAGGTCTATACCCCATTGTGAGAAGGGATATAAATCTATGGATAGATGAAGACTATGGCTAGGTATGTGATATAAATTTATGTGTTGCTCGCATGTGAATAATAAATTTACATAATCATATAAATATTGGTTAAGGGTAAGCCAATAATATCCAAGGCAAAGGATGTGTTTAGTGATGGATAGGCCACTAAAGTTCCCCCCACATATCCCATCATGTATTTCCTTGATAGTATGAGAGGCTTCATGACTACATATGTAGTGGAAGAGGATACCGTCAAAGCTGTGTTTATGAATAATTCCCCCCAGTATGGTATACCATGAGGTGATATGGATAAATTCTCTTTGAGCATTCCTAGAAAGATCAAAAGGAATGATGATAAGGTTGAGATAGTCAAAGGTTTGTTGATACCAAAGGTTGGGTTGGGTCTCCTACATGTTAAAGATGGTGGGAGAGTTTGGTATGACTTAAGAAGGTTGGGTAAGTCTATGAATAATGACATATAGCTTAGAGTTAGAGGGTGTAGATGGGATATAAGAGGTGAGGGAAGCCATCGTATTGACAAACTTGCTCATAGATCATGAGGTGGTTTGGATATGGTAGTGTTCAAATTAGGCTAAGAGTATGTCAAATAATTATTTATACTATTACAAAACATCATTCTTACATTGATAAGATCCATTGATTTGATTGACCACTAGTTGAGACTCACCAAAGATGTTGATCATTTTGACTCACAAGGCTAATCTAGTTTGGAGGCCTATGACAAGCGATTTGTACTCAATCATGTTGTTGGTACACTAGAAATCTATCTTGAAGGATAAATTAAGAGGTTAATTTTGAAGGGGGATAAGGATAATGTCAACTTCCCTATCATGTTGACATTTTAATCCATCAAAGAACATGGTTACTTAATAGGTGAAGTCTACTTGATAAAGGCTTTCAATGGACTCATCAAGGAACTCAAGGGGAGGAGGTTGATTGTCTGTTAATGGTGATTCAACCAATTGGTCAGCAATGAATTACTCTTTAATTGACTTTTGTTAAAGAAATTCAAGGTAGAACTCAAATAAAATCATGAGCCACTTGGCCATACACTAGTTTTGGTATGGCTTGGAGTGCATGTACTTGAGCGGGTCGGTATTGGTTATGACATAGGTCTTATGGTTGAGAAGATAATGGCAAAGTTTTATGGCCATAAAAACCAAGGCAAGGAAAGTTTCTTGGTATGGGTATACTGAGTCTTGTACTCTACAAGCATTTAGCTAATATAGTAGACAAATTTTATCACTAAGGATTAGTTAGTGGTAGAAATATAAAGGTAAAAAATTTGATCTTTCTTAGGAGGAATGAGGATAGGTGGATACAAAAGGTAATGTTTTGGTGAATCAAAGGCCTTTTGATATTTTTTGTTCTACTTAAAATATGCATCCTTATTCAAAAGGTGATGGAAGGATTGGCACTAATCCGAGAGATGAGAGATAAAACAACAAATGGATTATGTGAACTAGGAATTTGATGATGAAGAGGAGATTAGTATTGTGTTAGTGGATAAATCAAATCAAAAGCACACTAAAATAACACCTTCATGCCTAGTTCCTCGGGTGAGATTAATAACAAAAACAAATGAAAAGCACAACTAAAAAGTAAGGAAAACATGAATCCTTCACCTTCCTTGGATGCTCCAAATGCTCTGTTGTAGTGCATTGATCGATTTGTGCTCATGAAGTCTACATCAATGGAAGCTTGAATACCTCCATCTCTCCTTGGCACCTTACTTGGATTTAGCTTCAATATTTTGGCATAATAACATTGGCATGTGACAGATTTTTAGAATCAATTTGGCATGGTAACTTTGCATAGGTTAAATTTAAAATTCATGTGGCAAGGCTTCCTATTTATAGATTTTTGCAACTGGATAGGATCAACATGAACTAACCATCTCAAGATTAAGATGTGTGGCTAGGATTAATCTAATTATGTAACTAAAAATACATAAATAGGCTCATTAATATTTGGGATAGAGGGTATTTAAGAGGCATGGGAGGCATTGATGAGGCATGGAAGGGGTTAACCTTGATATTTTATGTATTTATGGCCTAGGGATGTCTTCTTAAGAAATGGTGTCACCTGATGATGTAGATATTCAAATTTCATTTCTAAAAATAAGTATTCAAAAAGTTTCCATGGAATTCTTAATTAGGCTCTAATTTGGTTTAATTAGCTCTTAATCATGATTAAGCACTTTATGCACAAATTACTCAAATTGATTAGAATGCCTTGTTATTTGGTCCAAAATTTGAATAGAATGGAATTGGAAGTCAATGTCAGATGCATTGGATCCATTATCCCATTTAGGATGTTACCAGCACCAAATAACAAAGGCATGCATCTTATGCAAGATATTTGATAGAAAAGAGCAATCTAGATCACCTAGGTGAAAAATTAGCATTTTGACTCAAAATGATCTGGTTAAATTTAGTTGGCACATAAATTGTATTACCCCATTTAAGAATACCCTAGCCAAAATCAGAATTTAACTATATAAATCTCAAATATTTTAATGAGTTTTAGTGTTTTTAGGCCAAATTGTACATTTTGGTAAAAATTGGTCAAAAACTTGGTTGGAGGTTATCGGTGGCCAGTTTTAGGTGTCTACAGATTGGAGCTTCCCCTGTAAGCTATAGAGTTTCTTAATGTGGGTAGGAGGAGGAATGTTAAGGATTGGTTTTATTTTCTCTAAATTAACTTTGATTCCCCAAAGGGATATGATGAAGCCAAGGAGCTTTCCTGATAAGACCCCAAAAATGCACTTCTTGGGGTTAAGGAAGACATGGTAATAGATGAGTCACTCAAAAATAATCTTGAGAATGGATAAATTATCCAAACAATATTTGGATTTAATAAGGTAATCAACATAGTCTTATATAATTTTTTGCATAAGGTCATGGAAGATGTAGGTTATAGCATGTTGATATGTTGTGCCAGTGTTATTCTGTCCAAAAAGCATAAACTGATAGAAAATAGTCACCCATAGGGTGATGAAGGTAGTTTTGTGTTGATCTTCAAGAGAAATTAGGATCTGATTGTAACCCAAGAATACATCCATAAGAGATAACATCTCATGGCTATTTGTAAGATCAACTAGTTGGTAAATGCTTGGTAAAGGAAAATCATCTTTTAGGAAAGCAAGGTTGAGATCATGAAAGTCTACAGAAATGTATAGTCCCTTTTTGATTTTGGTGATAGGTATGACATTCAAGACCCATTTGGGATAGTCAATGTGTTGAATGAAGTTGATAGATATGAGATGTTGAAGCTCTTATTTGGTAAGAAGGGTTATGCAAGGATGTATTCATCAACATTTTTATCTAATGGGCTTACCATAATGGTTGGTAAATATGTTGTGGCTAGTGATGGAGGGGTTTATTCCTAACATGTTACTATAAGACCAAGAAAATACTATGCTATAGTCTTGCAGGAATGAGAGAAGTCTCAAAACCCCTCAAAATTTAGTAATTGGCCAATTTTGACAATATGAGGATTCTAGGAAGTGCCCAAGTTGATATCCATTGTAGATTTGTTGAACATGGTTTAAGTCTTAGGAGGAAGGGATTTATGGATAAAATAATTTGGTGTACCAAGATAGGTGAGAATGGAATCATCATCTTGATACTAAATGGTATTAATGGTAGGAAAGTCATCTCTTATCATCTCAGGATGGGTTAGAGGGATAGTTATGGTCACCTCATCCTTTTGATAAGTCAAGGGTCCAAGGTTAATCATATTGATGAAAACATTTAGTGGGGATAATATTTAAATCCTTAGCTATTGATGATGGAGTGGATGGTGAGGATGGGATTTCCTCATCAATGATGGTAATGGGAGGTGGGTTAGTTTATTATTTAGGTGGTGTAAAACCAAGGCCATGTTATTCATGAGGTCTTTGGGTTTTTATTAGAAGCAACTTGTGAAACCTATGTTTATATCAACCTAGACTAAATACCTTCCAATCACACTTATAGAGATGTGTCTTAGAAAAATCTAGTATATCTAGGCAGGAAAAGCTGGAGGTGAAAAATATGTGGTGAAAGTGTTGAGAGGTTTATCAAGTCCCCCATAGATGAAATTAGTTTGACAAGTTAAGGGTCTAAAAGGAATAATGGTTTTGATATTAGGGTCAAACTGGGTTGGTGTTCAAGTTTCCCATACTCTTGGGGATTAGGGAAAACATTAAGGGTCAGAAGGTGATACTCCCCTAATGAAAGATGTTATAATATTGATTTCAAAGGGTCTATTGTAGGGTTTTGGGTGGAAAGAATAATGAAATAGTGGATTTTTTAGTATTGGAAGAAGATATAACATCATATTTTACCAGTGAAGGTTTGTTGGATGGAGGAAGGAGAACATCATTGGGTTAGTACGTCATGTTGCATGATGTGAAAGGGCTCAGGTCAACTTGTATGGTAATAACTTAACCTTCATGCTCAAATTTGATGCACCAATGTAGGGTGGATGGCACACAACCCATGGAATGAATCTAAGGGCATCCTAATAAGATGTATTGAAACTCTCCTTCCACTATACAAAAGAAATTAGGAAGTGTGTAGGGTCCTAGGTGAATGTGAAGGACAATAGTTCCTAGAGTTTTGTCCATGGTATCATTGAATGATAAAAGTACCTATGAGGTTTCAAACATGATGTTCTTAGGTAACTTGAGTTGATTATAGGTGTGAGAGGATATGATGTTGATACTAGACCCTTCGATAATCATAACCCTCTTGATGTGGGTTTGGTTGATATAAGCGGTAATGAAGAGGGGAAGATCTAAGTCATTTGGATGGATAGAAGGTATTTCTAAATCCTTGAAGGTGAAAAGGTTGGAAAGGTAGATAGCTCAAACAAAGGTTGCTAGAGGCTATAGGTCTTCCAACCTAATTTTTATGGATTGTAATGCTTCTATCATTGCTTGGTGATGATGGGGTGAGGTATTGATTAGTTCATATAAACTCATTTTTACCAATATTAAGTGAAGTTATTTAAAAACTAATCATTGGATTGATTCAAATAGATTGGAGTGAGAGGGTATCAAGATAGACACTTTGGGTTTGATTGAAGGTAAAGGTGCTTGGTGTTGATTGGGTGGTTGGATGGAGGAAGAGGGATATATCCATGGAATGGACATCTTTGTCTTCCCATTATCATTTGATTGAGCCTATGATCATGTGACCATATATATGATATGGATTGGGGGAGGAGTCAGTCTAGGTGATTTCTTTAGTTATTCTTCATTCTAAGGTGAGACTGGAGGTGTAGTTTGGTGTTGGTTGATGGGGATAGTGTGTAATTATTTTGCCAAAGGTAGTTATGATCATTGAGAAATGTAAGTGGGATAGTGTGCAATGATTTTCCCATAGGTGGTTATAATCATTAGACCCTAATTATGGAAAACATGATTGATCAGCTAATAGATGATGGTAACTTAACATAAAGGGTAATGATGAAGTAGAATAAGCTACTAGTAAAGAGATGCTCATCTAAACTAACAAAGGTTAGATTTTTTTGTGGTTAATTACTTTGTTTGGGATATGATTGGGATTCAATCAAGTGTTAGTGCTAAAGATATTTTGATACCACCATTACTAAATAGACTTATTGAAGCTAAGGTTTATTGTATCACATGTCAGTAGGCATCATGGTATAACATCATGATGACTTTGTCAAAATATGCATAAGGACTAACTCATGTAGTCTAATACTCAATAGAAAATAATGCAGCAATGATAAAAACCATGATGTCAATGTTAGAAGATGAATATGGATGGATTAAAGTATAGGTGTGCAAAAGGAATCACCTAATAAATGCACATAAATTAAATCAAGGCAATAGTTTTAAAAGAAAACAAATAGGTAAATAAACAAATAAAATAAGGAAAAAAAACAAAAAAATGATACAATAGAAACCATATGAACATTGACCTTAGAAAATAGGTGACAACTTAACAAATGAAAAAAAATGGGGAATAAAAGAAAAGGAAGGGAGTGGTCAAGCTATCTCTAGATGCACTAGGCAAGTAGATGCTACCTACATAGTTCCATGGATGTAATATCCAACAAAAACTTCAAGCCAAATGTATTTTTCTTAGGAAATGGGAAGAAAATGAGAATGTATGTGATAGAAGAAAAGGAATGGTCTTGCAAAATGGTAACTGCATGGGAGAAAAGGCCAAATAGGATGGAGAAACTAAGTGACAAGTGGTTTGCTTGTAACTTGGTAAGGGTTCCTAGAATCCTTAAGGTAAAGAAGTGGTCAATGTTTTTGTTCCTTTCTAATAGTTTTACAAATGTTTTTGGAATTTTTGAAGTATCTCAACTTGACCAAGAACAATGAGACACTAGATGGTTCAATCTCAAAAAATAGTGAGAGCATGGCTTAGGTTGCTCAGAAAATGGAGAGAGCATTCAAACTTAGGTTGATCACAAAATGGTGAGAGCATTTAAACTTAAGTTACTTGAAAAATAGTGAGAGTGTTCAAACTTAGGTTGCTCACAAAATGAAGAGAGAATTCAAACTTAGGTTGCTTATAAAATGGTGAGATCATTCAAACTTGGTTGCTCACAAAATGGTGAGAGTGTTCAAACTTAGGTTACTCACAAAATGACAAAAGCATTGTTAGGATCTTAGAGTACAATTGATTACTTTTGTATAAGCAACTAAACACGAAATTGAAACCAAAAGTAATAAGTAACTAGAAATTAGAAATAGTAAATAATAGGAGATACAAGAAACAACCAATCTATATTAAACTCTTCCAGAAGAAAATACAATAAAGAAATCTCTCTCCTCACACCTCATAGATGTTCAATAATTCTCCCTCAAGAGTTCTCTCTCTCTCTCAATCAATTACAATCAACTCAATTATTGAATTGTACATGCTATGAGGATCTAACCCTACTATATAGAATAATAAAACACTAGGGTTCATGAGCCATTCATTCACCATCCTTAGATCCACCTCTTAAATCAAAGGCTCAAATCTATTCTCCTAAAAATAAAAATTCTAGAAACGCACAGAAGTCAATGTCGATCTGAAGATGACCGATGCCAGTCAACTCCTAACTGATATTGGTCAACCCCTAATCGATGTCAGTTGGTTCTGATCGATGTCGATTACTATGTAAGCCTAGCAACCTCCACATTAGCTCATTAGTGAATCTTTTAGCTCCACAACTCGACAATCTCCCACTTGGAGATAAATAGCTGCACTTGTAGCTGTACAACAACATCCTCTAAACATCTCTGGCTTGTTTCTCCCTCTTCAAGTTCAATCTTGAAGACCAACAAAAGTTGAATGAAGATTCAACTTCTCCTTTATTACTGGCTTTGTTAACATATCATTAGGGTTCTTATTTGTATGGATCTTTTCCAGCTTCAACTATCCATCCTCCAATACCTGTCTAATGAAGTGGTACCTAAGCTGTATATGTTTGGTTCTTGAATGAAAGGCTGAATTCTTTGCCAAATGAATTGCACTTTGACTATCATTGTATAATCTGCAACTCTCTTGCTCCTCTTTCCCAACTCTTCCATGAATCGAGTCATCCAAATCATTTCCTTGCTAGCCTCTATGACTACAATGTATTCTGCCTCTGTAGTAGACAAGGCAACAACCTTTTGCAACTTTGAAATCTAGCTAACCACCATTCCACCAATAGTAAACACATAACTTGTGGTGCTTCTCCTACCATCCAAGTCACTTGCCATATCCTAATCTACATACCCATGTAGAGAAGTGTTTGACCCTCCATAGCATAAATGCCTACTACTGGTCCCTCTCAAATATCTAAGAATCCACTGAATTGCTTTCTAGTGTTCCTTTCGTAGATTGGCCATAAACTTGCTGACAACTCCCACTGCTTGGGCAATATCTAGTCTAGTACATACCATTGCATACATCAATCTCCTAACTGTTGAAGCATATAAAACTCTACTCATGTAATCAACCTCATCATGTGATTTAGGACACTGTTCTTTGCTCAACTTGAAGTGTCCAGCCATAGGTGTGCTTACTAGTTTTGCATCTTGCATATTGAACCTCTCCAACACCTTATTCACATAATCCTCTTGAGACAAAATCAAACTGTGATTTTTCCTGTCTCTCTTAATACTCATGCCAATAATTTTTTTTGTTGCTCTTAAATCCTTCATGGTAAATGTGTGAGCTAATTTTACCTTAAGCTCAGTAATTTCTTGCATGTGTGAACTTGCAACAAGCATATCATCTACATACAGTAATAGGATAATATAACTACCATTATCCAATCTATTAAAATAAACACAATGGTTAGATTGACATTTACAAAAGCCATGCTCTATCATAAACCTATCAAACCTCAAATACCATTATCTTGGAGCTTACATAAGACCATATAAGCTTTTCTTCAACTTGCACACAAGTTTCTCCTTACCTTTGACCTCAAAACCTTTTTGTTGATCCATAGATATCTCTTCATCCAAATCTCCATGAAGAAATGATGTCTTAACATCAAGCTACTCAAGATGCAAATCCTCAATAGCAACTAAAGACAATACAGTTTGAATAGAAGTCATCTTTACTATAGGAGAAAAAATTTCACCAAAATCAATACTTGGTTTCTGTGCAAATCCCTTTACTACCAACCTGGCCTTATGTCTCATTTGTCCATTCTCTCCTTCCTTTAACCTGTATACCCATTTATTTTTTAGTGATTTCTTTCTAGCTGGAAACTCAACCAAATCCCGCGTATGGTTCTCTTCCAAGGAATCAATTTCCTCATTCATGCCATGCTCCCACTGTTTCCTGGATTCTACATGCATTGCCTCATCAAAACTTTTTGGTTCTCCACCATTAGTGAGAAACAAGTAGTATAAAGAGGGGGAATAATGAATTGGAGGTCTACTTACCCTTTTAGACCTCCTTATGGGTGTTTGAGACTCATTTACAGCTTGTTGTCTACCCAAATTTTCTTCTGACAATGACTGATCTGAGTCATCTCTGATCGATGCCAGTCTGCACCTGACTAATGTTGATTCCTCCTGATTGATGTTGATTTCTACCTAACCAACATCGATTTTGACCTAACTGACATCAGTCTTTGTGTTTTTTTGTGAGTGATGATTTTTACCCATGAGCTCATTTTGGATCATATCCTCTTTTAAATCAAGATTGCCTTGCTCAAAATTATTCAACCTCTTACGATGATCACTGTACATCACCTTCTCTTTGAAAACTACATCACAACTTTTAATAATTTTGTTAGTTTCTAAATTCCACAACTAGAATCTGAAATCTCCAAAACCATAACCAATGAAAGTGCACTGCATAGATTTAGCATCCAGCTTCTTTCTATTTTCTTTATCAATGTGCACAAAAGCTTCAGAACCAAAAACTCTGAGAAATGAAAGATCTACCTTTTTACCTATCCAAGCTTCTTCTAGAATTCCACCATCTAGTGCAGCAGAAGGTCCTCTATTAATCAAGTAAACCATAGTATCTACAGCTTCTGTCCAAAACTATAAGGGCAAACCAACATGCAACCTCATACTTTGTGCACACTCCATTATTGTTCTATTCATCCTTTCAGCAACTCCATTTTGTTGAGGTGTCCTTGGAACTATTCTTTCCCTACATATTCCACTCATAGAATAGTAACTATTGAATTTATTGCTACAGTACTCACCACCATTGTTAGATCTAAGGCACTTCAATCTCAAACATGTTTCATTCTCAACCAAAGCTTTCCATTTCTTAAATGTGTCAAAAACATTAGATTTCCTCTTTATGCAATAAACCCATACCTTTCTTGTAGCATCATCAATGAAAGAAACATAATACTATGATCCTTTAATAGAAGCTACCTGAGCTAGTCCCCACACGTCTGTGTGAACAAGCTCCAACTTGTGCTTCTTCTTTGTTGACCAAGTTTTGAGAAACCTCACTTTCTTCTATTTCCAAAAAATACAATGCTCACAAAAATCTAGATCTATGATTTTCAAATTTGAAAGCTTACCTTTTGACTTAAGAACATTCATTCCCTTCTCACTCATGTGACCAATCTTACAGTGCCACAACTTTGTATCTACATCTGAAGTAGATAAAATAGAAGGAGAATAATCAGTAATACAAGTAGATAGATAAAGTGTACCTACTCTCTTACCTTTTTCTAATACAAGTGAACCCTTGGAAACTTTTCAAGATTCAACTATGAGAGTTACTGTGCAACCCTCATCGCCCAACTTTCCTATAGAAATTAGATTCCTCTTTAGGATGGGTACATGCATGACATCCTTCAACACCCATGTGTTGCCATTCTGCAATTTCAACTACACTTTTCCTTTGCCAACAATTTTACAAGGCTCATCATCCCCTAAATAAACTTTTCCAAAATCTCCATGGACATAATCATTGAAAAATTCTCTATTTGGGGTTGCATGGAAAGAGGCACCAGAATCTAAAACCCATGATTCTACTTTATTATCTAAAGAAAATATAAGAGCATCTTGTGCAACAATACCTACAACTTTTGCTTCTTTATTACCTTCATGCTGATTTTATTTGTTATCCTTCAACCAACAATCTTTCTTTGCATCCCTTTCTTTCCACAATTCCAACAGGTTATTCTTCCATTTCTAGATTTGGATCTACTTCCCATCTTTGACCTTGATTTCCCTTGCTTGCCCTTCTCTCTTTGCCTTCCCTTGCTTTCAACACTTAAAGCATTACCTGATGTTTCCCCTATGCTTTTCCTACAAATTTCTTCATTCAAGATTACACTAACAACATCATCACCTTTTAAGATATTTGAAGCAGATGCAGTATTACTAACTACCATTACCAAACTATGCCAACTTTCAAGTAAAGAGCATAAGATTAAGAGATCCTTAATTTCATCATCAAAAATTATTTTGACTAAATTTAATCGATTTACTATTGTATGGAAATCATTAAGATGACTAGATACAGATCCACCTTCCTGCATTTACAAATTAAATAATTGCTTCATAAGATATACCTTATTTAAAGCTAAGGGTTTTTCATATAAATTTGCCAAAGTATCCATTAACTCTACTATTGTCTTTGCTTGTGATAAGTTGGAAAACATAGAAGCTGCCAAGCTCAACCTTATAGATCCAAGAGCCTTTCTATCAAGAACATTCCATTCTTCATCTTCCATATCTATGGACTTCCTTGAAACCCCACCCAATGGTAAATACAAATCTTTTTGATATAGATAATCTTTAATCTGTATCCTCCATAATTGATAATTCTTGCCATTGAATTTTTCCATTCTTAGTTTACTTTCTTCTGCCATTGCTTTGCTCCCACTCAATCAAAAACTCCTGTGAGTGAATTCTGTAATCAACAAACACCAACACACTCTGATACCAGTTGTCAGGATCTTAGAGTACAATTGATTACTTTTGTATAAGCAACTAAACATGGAATTGAAACTATAAGTAATAAGTAACCAGAAATTAGAAATAGCAAATAATTGGAGATACAAGAAACAACCAATCTATATTAAACTCTTTAAGAAGGAAATATAATGAAGAAATCTCTCTCTCCTCACACCTCACAGATGTACATTAATTCTCCCTCAAGAGTTCTCTCTCTCTCTCAATCAATTACAATCAACTCAATTACTAAATTGTACATGCTATGAGGATCTAACCCTACTATATAGAATACTACAACACTAGGGTTCATGAGCCATGCATTCACCACCCTTAGATCCACCTCTTAAATCAAAGGCTCAAATCTATTCTCCTAAAAATAAAAATTCTAGAAATGCACAAAAGTCAGTGTTGGTCTGAAGATGACCGATGCCGGTCGACCCCTAACTGATGCCGATCGACCCCTAACCGATGTTGGTTGGTTTTGACCGATGCCGATTACTGTGTAAGCCCAACAACCTCCACATTAGCTCATTAGTGAAGCTTTTAGCTCCAAAACTCAAAAAGCGTGGCATAGGGGTGACTAAGCTAACCTTAATAAGTATCAATTGATACCTACATAGTCCCAAAGTAGGACCTAAAGTCATTGTAGTTCTACCTTTATAGCAGAGGAACTTGACTAGTGTAGCCATCAATTCAAATAAAATAGGCATAGTTGGTATGTTAAGGCTCAATAAACAAATGTTACCCCTAGTTTTCCCATAGGTGGTTATAACTAGGACACAATGGCATATATCAATTGTACTAA
Organism: Torreya grandis; assembly: GCA_037957365.1. Classification (NCBI taxonomy): domain Eukaryota; kingdom Viridiplantae; phylum Streptophyta; class Pinopsida; order Cupressales; family Taxaceae; genus Torreya; species Torreya grandis. The sequence goes on along the minus strand of JARHVA010001122.1, from coordinate 1,972,227 downwards.
TTTTCCCAAAGGTGGTTATAATTAGTAGCAAGATCAGTGATAAGAAAAGAACCACAAATGAAGGATGAAACTACCAAATGTTTTATCATATTACTCTAAAACATAATCTCTATCTGAAGTAATCATAAAAACTAATGAAATTGATCATATTACTTAGTGCTAAAAATGTGCAATGAATGGTAAAAACCAAGCTCAAATGTGCTAGGTAGATACGATTTAGAACATGCTTGGTCAATAAAATGGAATAGTAAAGCAGATAGAATGGGCTAAGAAGAATGACAAGCATGATATTTATACAAAGAATAAAAGGGACAAAATGGCATAACTAAAATGGTCCTTATATAAAATACACCCTAGCGCTCAAGCATAATACTACTTAAGGTTAATAATATTCATTAGCTCAAGAAGTTCATCTCTATCTGGTGTGGTGAGCCTATATTCTCCTGATCCATAATCTATAGTAATGATGAAAGCCCCTATCTAGTTTGGTTTAAATTTACCTTTATGCTTCTTCTCATCCATGGTATTCTTTTGGTTTTCTTTAATAATAAGATCACCAAGTTCAAATGTTCTATCCTTAACACACTGATTGTAGTGGCCTATGAGTCAGTTTTGATATACTTAAAGATTGTTGACTACAACCATGCATTTTTCATCAAGAAAGTATAGCTCTTATAGGTGAGTCACTCTATATTAATGATCATCTAAGGCATGCTTGAAAGATATGCATAGTGAAGGTAACTTGACCTTAATGGGAAGGATGGCTTCAATACCATAAACAAGTGAGTATGCAGTGGCTTTAGTGGGGGTACGATGATTAGTATGGTATGCTCAAAGGGCACAAAATATCTTCAGGTGCCAATATAAATTGATATCATTAAAAATATTTTTAAGAATGTTAAAAATAGTTTTATTTGATGTTTTTGCTTAGCCATTACCTTGAGGGTAATATGCCATATAAAAATGTTGTGTGATGTTGTATTTAACAGTTAGCTTATCAACATCCTTATTATTGAATGATCCTCCATTATCAGATAGAATTTTAGAGGGGATACCATAGTTTCAAATGAGATGGTTGAAGATCAATTTGTAAATTTGATTTCTAGTCACATAAGTGAAGGGTATAGCTTTGACCCACTTAGTGAAATATTTAGTGGCAGTGAGGATATATTTATGGCCATAGGATGATGTAAGATTCATTTTTATGATGAGGTCAAGTCCCCATGTATAAAATATCCATGGTATCAACATTAGTTTCAAATTTTGGGTTGGGGAATGAATCAGATTTGCATGCCATTGACATTTGTCACATTTATTTACATATGCAACTAGATCTATGTCCATTATGGGCCAATTTTAACCAATACACAAGATCTTTTTGGATATGGCATCCCCATTAGAATGAGCTCCACATACCCCTTTGTGAAATTCTCTTAATGCTAGTGTAGACTCTATAGAAATTAAACAAAAAAGTAGAGTTCCATCAAAATTACAATGATAAAGGGTGGATCCAAGTAGGGTATAATGAGTGGAGTGATGAATAAAGGATTTGTTTTGATTTCAAGATAGTTTAGGTGGTAAAACTTGGTTATGAATGTAGTTATAAAGTTTTGAGTACTAGATAGAATTAGGACCAACAATATCACAAATCATTACAATGGTTTAAGGTTCATGAGCTGGTACAAACAAATTATCAACAAGGAAATGATACTCTCTAGCTTTGTCTATTTTTTGAATTAGAGAGATGATAGTAGTCATGACATCTAAAATTTTATTACTAGCCCTTAGTATATGATCAAATTGGATATTTGTAATTTTTAGTTTTAGGGTATCAACCATTGCCTTATATAGAACTAGTTTGTCATATTTGGTTTGGAAATGGTCTGTAACCTGATTGATGATTAATTGAGAATCACCATAAAATTTGAAATGAGATGTGTTCTAGTTTACTACCTATCAAATTAATATGACAAGTGATTTTTACTCATCATGTTGTTTCTATAAGTAAAACTAATTTTAAATGATTGCATGATTAGATCCCCCTATGGTATAATAAATAAGAGGCCTACCCCCAATCCATGTGTAGTAAATGAACCATCAAAATATAGCTTATAGTTTTTTTCCTCAAGAGGTGTGTCAATGATGATAATTATGATTCATCATGGAATTGAAATGTGATTGGATTTGTGTCTACAAGGGGTGCTTCAACAAGTTGATCTACAAGGACCTATCCCTTGATTACCTTTTGATTGACATACTCTATGTCAAAATCACTACAAAGCATGATCTATTTGGACATTTTTCCTTATAAATATATTTTAGATAGTAGATATTTAAGTGGATCTACTTTTGAAATGACCATGGTCTTATTATTCAACATGTAATGGGGTAGTTTTTGAGTTGTGAAGACCATTTCTAGAAAGGCTTTTTCAATAGGTGCATAGTTATGTTCATACATGACTAAGGTACAACTTAAGTAGTATACTACATGTTATTTTCCATTATTATCATGTTTAGCCAAAAGTGCCCCTAGGGCATTATCGATAGATGATAGATACAAAAAGAATGGATTTCCTATCATAAGAGGTAACAAAATAGGTGGATTAGCTAGATAGTCCTTGAGTTGTTGAAAATCTATTTGGCAGTGATCATCCCAGTGAAATACAACTCCCTTATTTAGAACATAAAATATGGAGAGAAAGTGTCTGCTAAATGAGAGATGAAGATTCAAATTGATTGGATCTTTCCCTACAAACTATGGAGTTGCTTTAAATTGGTTAGTGGTGACATCTTAGTTATAGCATGAACTTTGGCCAAATCAACTTCAATACCTCTATGAGACATGATGAATCCAAGTAATTTACCTGAGGTTATGCCAAACATGAATTTATTTGGATTTAGTCTAACTTTTTACTCCTACGTTCTTTCAAATATCCTATATAGCATTATTGGATGGTCAGTCCTGGTATTGGATTTTCCTAATATGTCATCGACATAGTCTTCAATAATATCATGCATCATATCATGTAATATAATACTCATGGCCCTTTGATATGTAGCTCTAGAATTCTTAAGACCAAACAATATTACTTGATAACAAAATGTTCCCCATGGAGTGGTGAATGTTGTTTTATCTTAGTCTTCTACTACTATTCTAAGCTGGTTGTATCCTAAAAAGACATCCATGAGTGAAAGCATTTCATAACCTACTATGGAGTCGATGATCATGTCAATATTAGGTAATGAAAATTCATCCTTTGGTCAAACTTTGTTGATGTCTCAAAAATTAGTACATATTTTGATTCCTTCAAGATTTTTGCTAATAGGTACAACATTAGATAGCCATTCTGAGTAGTCAATGGATCATATACATCATGTTGCTAAGAGTTTTTCCAACTCTTTCTTTACCAAGATAGAAAATTGATGATGCACCGTACATAGATTTTGTTTTACTAGTTTGGCATCAAGATTGATCACAAGGTGGTGCAGAACCAAAGGAGGGTCCAAACTTAGCATGTTAGAATAAGCCCATGCAAAGATATCAACCAATTATCTCAAAAAAGCTGTAAAGACTTCACATTCTTCCTCAGTGAGGGACATGCCTAAGTTTATCCATTTTAGGTTAGATGGAATCTCAATGTTTACCTCTATTTTATCTTTGACTAGAAGGGTTGAACCATCTTCTTGGATAGTAGGTAAAGACTTAAGCTATTGAACTATATTAGGGTCCTCTGATAGGACTTGCTCTTCAACTTCTCCTAGGCAAGAAGAATCTAAGTTCCCTAATGGGAGATCTATCCATGTGACAAAAATATGAAAAAATTCCTAAGGAATTTGATCAAACACTTGTTTCTCAAAACTAAACTCAGATCCATAGGCAAGTTCATCATTGGTGGTTTCCTAATCTAAATTTGAAGTAAAATGAACACCTCCATCTAATGGCACCTAAAATAGGTTTTCACCACTATATTTACCTTTATATTTACTTTTCCCCTAGTCATAAAATGCCTCAAAGAGGTTTTCACTTTGGGACCTCAATATTTTACTTAATTGTTTTTGGCTAATGGTGTTCACCTGCTCTCCAAAATAGACTTTAGGATCCAATGTGATTGAGAATCTTGATTTATGATCTCCCAATAGAATGTTGTCCCTAAAGCCTAGAAAATCACAAAATACCTCATCATTTTGAAACTCATCAACTAGTAAACTATATTCTTATTGTTACCAATCTATCAGTTGGGGATAGTATAATAGCAAATGGTTATTATGAATGTTTAGGGTAAGGGTAGAACTAAAATGAGAGGTAAACAAGTTGGTTTTAGCTAGGTCATAAAATATGAATTTATGATTGGACTTTACTTCACTGTCAACATTGTCATCACTAGTCATTAGTGATGAAACTCAAATAAGGTATGTGGGGTCACCCTCAGGTAGTTTAAATTCAATTCCATAAGGTCTTTTATACTTGGTCATGGAAATTATCTCAAGTATGCCCTATTGGTTTAATCTAAGGCCTCATTCTTCATAGTCTTCACTCTCTATGATCCTATTAGAAATAGGATACTTTTCACTCTTATAACAATCAACTTGATTGTCATTGTATAACCATGATTCATCTCCCTCAAGAGGGTCTAGTTCTAGACTAGATGTTGGTACAAACATGATATGCCACTTATCTTTGTTCGTTTATTGATAATGTATGCATGGGGTAACTTTAGGTCATCCAATGGTCTTTGGATTATAAGGAAGATTGGTAATATGGAAGTTATTATGGGTCACATATTCCCCTGGGCCATTATCTAAAATGGTGAAATGATTGGAATCTTTAGGAGGTGGCATGTGGAAAAGAGAATCCAAGGTATTATGATCTATGCAATTATCCTATGGAGGATCAATAACTATGGCCTTTTCTTTATCCTACTTGGAACTTAGATTCATGTTGTATTGGTTATTTTAGCTTTAAAACTCAATCTCGAGGTGCTTGTAGTGCTCATATGGGTGAAAATATCCTATAATATTTAACTCCATCCCTAAGTAGATAACTTGATACATTGGTGCAATGTTGATGAGACTACATGAATCCCATGTAATAAAGACCTTACTAGAAGCATATTATATGATAACTCAAGATAAAACACATGGAAAAGTGTATCATGAGTCAAAGGCCCAATGATAACTAGTAAGTTAATGGTGCCTTATGATTCTCTCTCCTGATTATCATAGGTTTTGATAGTTATCATTTCTTGTTGGACATCTACCATTGTGTACCCAAAAATCTTGATAAGCGTTAGAGACACTATGTTGAGGCCTAATCCATAGTCTATAAGGATACATTTCACTTTATGCCACTTTATATAAAATTATATGTACAATGGATTATTATGGAGCATGCTAAGGGAAGACATATCACTTTTATTAATTGTGACTTGTTGGGCTAGAGCTAGGTGTCTAACCAAAGCTTGAAATTTATCAAGGAATATGTCACTGAAAATAGTGGATTGGGTTAAGAACTCATTCAAAATCTTCTTGTGGATTGTCAATGTTCACAAGAAATTTAAAATAGAGATTTGTGTTGGTATCTTCTATAATTATTCCACAATATCAAGCTTCTTGTCTTGGTCAATGGTGAATGGTTTATTCTGAGGTTGAATAACATGAAAAGTGGTAGATGGTTGTAGACTCAAGATAGTAATCTTTGACCTCTGAGTTATGATTTCACAAATAGGATTAGATGTTGGACCATGATTGATAACAAATGTTGAGAATGGTGTGGGACCAGATAGGACAAGTCCTAGTTACCACTGTACTTGTATGTGGTCACATGGATAGGGCAAGTTATTGGTATAAGGTCCAAAAGTAAAAGTCTTGATTTTTTGGTCTAATTGTGTGCAGTCCTAGGTTAAAGAAGGATTATCCACATAATTTGGTTGAGTGGTATTGTTTATCATTGTTATAGATTAATTAGTGCTCAGTCTAGGATTAATAGAGATGGTATTAACGCTACCCCCTATAATATGACCTACAAACCTATTGTAGTCATGTGCAGCTACATGGTAGGTTTGTTGGTTATTACCATTTTGACCTTAGTTTTATCCATTATTCTAACATTTTGGGTTCTTGTTATTGATTCTGTTGATTCTACTAGTTTAACCTTTAATTTTAATATTGTTAATTTTGTTGTTGTTGTACTGGTCAGTGTTGTTGTTTTTATTGATTGTTATGTTACTACTGGATGTTATGTTGGGGAAATGGGTTTTGATAAATCCAAAGATTTTGATTGGAGGTAAAAGTACCATTATCCAATGTTATCTCCCCATTCTCTAACATATTCTCAATCAAATGCTTGTTTTGCACACATCTTCATAAATTATGCCCTTTAACCCAATGATATTCATAGAATTCATTTTCATGGTGCTAATCAGGATAAGAAATGCCTTGTGGATAATGCTTTGGTATAAGCCAATTAATTAGATTAGTAGTGGCAAGTTTGTGAAATACAGACTCAATAGGCTCTCCCAAGTCACTAAAAACATGATGAGTAGGCAAAACATTTTCTGAAGGAGGGGTTTTCAATGGTAAAGGTTGTTGCATTTGTTACATGGGTTTTGGTTAATGTGCTTGTGGTGTTGGTTGGAGAGGTTGTCAGGTAGAAGTAAGATAAAAATGTAGTGCAAATAATGTTTTCACTATTTGGACATGATGTGACTTGGTTACTCCATTGCCCACAACATTCCTATTATGGTTGAATTGATTTGGTCTATCTGGGTTATTGTCCTGTGTTGGTTGTGATGCTTTCACTTGGATTAGATGTTGGTTTTGGCCAATTCCTTGATTGGTACCTTGATTCTAATTAGTTAGAGTAATCTTGATGATCCCTTTATTAATAAGGGCTCACTCAATCAACAAGCCTTTATCAATGATCTCCTTAAAAGTATGTGCACATTTTAGTTCCCAATGATAAGATATCTCACTATGCAAATTTTTAGAAAACATAGTGGCTAATTGTTTATCTAGTAAATTTTGGGTGAATCAACTTGAAAAGGTTCTCCATTGCTGTAGATAACTTGTAAAACTCTCATTAGCTTTTTATTTGGCTTGTGTCAAGTAAACCAATGAAATCTCATGTTTGAGATTATAAGAAAAGTGTTGCAAAAATTTATCTAAAAGATCATCAAAATCCATTACTAAATTATTGGGAAACATTAAGAACCACTCCAAGGCTTGTCTAGACAAGCTCCTTGAAAAAAAAAAGTTATATAAAGTTATATGCTATTGGTTGACATGCAACAAAGAAATCGATTAAATGGGCCTTAAGGTCACCTTTCCCTTTGTATTTGTTGAATTTTGATGGTTCATATTCTAGAGAAAATGGTATCTACAAGTACTCCATGTTGAATGGATAAGATCACATGTCATCCAACTTAAACATTTTAGTCTATTTCTCAGTTTGAATGATAGTAATTGCATCCTTCATCTATTGTAATTATTGGGCTAGGAAAATAAAGGGAATATTTGTTTGAGGGAGAACATTGGCTTGGGTAGATGGTTGAGAGGTCATAAGTGGGATACTTTGACCAGGGTATGATGGATATATCTATTGGGGTATGTTGGTTTGGTTGGGAAATGGACCAAGAATATGCATACATTGATTAAGATGTACTTTAAATTGCACATTTGGTTGTGTGATATTTTGATTTGGGTTGGATATGAAGGTTTGAATTGGAGGATTTTGTGGTTTAGATGAAGGGATATAACTATACTATGCCTATTGTGGTTGAAAAGGGACATGCTACCGACTAACAAAACCTTGTTGTTGAGTGAGAACTTGTGAACCAAGACCCTATATTTAAAATTGTGGCACATTTTGAACTAGTTTTTTCCTAGTAAGTAATTGAGAAACATGGGAGCCTCCTTGTTACATGAATCCTTGCTACGAAGTGAATGCATGTTGAAGATTTGGCATCTATTTTTACCAGTATTTACACATTGTTGGCTAGTCATCATTTGGTTTTGGATTGGTACACTAGTCTACAACTAAATAGGTATGTTTTACACTACCTAACAATGTAGAACATTAGTTGCCCTCTATTGAGGTGGTAATATATTCATCCTATGTTGTATTGGTACATTAGATTATGCCTATTTTTATTAAATACTACTTGTCACTTATTGAGGAGTAGGATTCATCACATTCTATTGTTGAAGTATGACATTGGTTTCTAGTTGACTACCTAATCTTGTTGGTTGCATGCTTGATGAAGTAGTTGGTTGAGGTTGGGATAAGAAACTCCTACTCCCTAATTTTGAGAACCACTTGCAATGTTAACTAAAGGAACATTTTTTTAATAGCTACTGGTGTATAAACACTAATTTGGTGTGGATTAGATGTTGCTTGTACATTATCCACTATATTTTTTCACTATGTTACGTAGAAGCAAAAGAGACTTCTTTGATTATTGAGTTATGAAATAAGTTGTAAACCAAAGTGTTCTACATGAATGGGTCTAAAATTTGATTATTTGGACTAGTTAACTCGATCAAAACTCCTATTGAAATAACTAATTTAATAAGAGTTTTTCTCACCATGGTCATCTGATAGAAATTATGTGCTAAATTCAAGTAGGTTTGATATATTGTCTACATTTTGTTAAAATGGTCTTCCATGATTTTTTCCTCTATTAGGAATATTAGGGTCCTGATATGTTATTTGGAATAGAGCCAAAGGATTTCTAGAAGAAGCCTATTGATCGTAAATTATGTTGTGGGGCATTATTACTAGGCTTGGTAAATTCTTATGAAGGAAGTTTGCCAAAATATTGGCCCCTACCTCTATGGCTCGAACCAAAATTTCATCACTATTCTCCAAGAAATGATGCTACAATAAAAATGGATCATATGCAGAAGGTGTATTGGTAAAGGATGACTGTTGAGGAACTGGTTCATTCGCTGTGGGTATTGTAGCTAGGTATTGTGTGGTTTGTTCTTGGTCTTGTTCTAAATAAGGTGGTCTATTAACCAAATATTTATCCAATGGATCTTGTATTTTTGCCCCTAATTGAGTATTATAAGAGGGATAAAGATCCATCGCATAAGTAATATTATTTTCATATGGGTCTTGCACCATTTCTTCCTATGTAACCACATTACTAATCCTAGGGTTGTACATGAGTCCAATACGAGTGTAAGAGTACATATTGGGATCCATATTCAATTATTTTCAATAAAGGGAGGTCTTCAAACTCTAAAAAGACATTGTCTAAAAAGATGATGTCCAAACTTGGTCTACATTCATCAAAAGGATCAAAAGGTTTATACAAAGATTTATGATAACACAAGCTAATGTTAAGTGTCTAATGTTACACATATTACACAAAAATAATAAGTAAATGAATGAAAAATCAAAATGACAAATGTTCAGGTCAAAGTGTTTTAAATTAGTCTAATGTAGGAAATTTAAAAGTTGTTAGGTCTTTTGTCCAAAATGTGGCATCAAAAACTAGGCTCAAACAAGGCATGCACTAGGACTCTTGTCCAAACGGTGTCAAAAGATAGATTTTGAAATAGATGAAATTTTTAATCTAACATATTTGAAACACTTATAACAAACACTAGAAATTTGATTCTTGTACATGGACTCAATCAAATAGGTATAAGGTATGAAACAAAAGGCACTTTAGAGATAGTTTGTTTTCTCATAAATAATGGTATAAAATTTTCTTTTGAAAAATAATCTAGAAAAAAGTAAATGATGTAACTGTGCTAGATAAAGGTTCACAAAGGTACACTCAAATTTGTTTGAAAATGTGGGAACAATTTTGAACTCTATGTAAGAGGGCTTATGAGACAATATTTAAATTTTTTTGGGCAACATAACAATGCTAGACTACTCAAAATATGTGACAAAATGCTTGTTTCAAAAAATCCTTAAGGCAAAGATAGTTTCTCACAAATTTGGTAGCATAACACTACCCTTCTTAACTCAAGTGACATACACACCTTCAAATTTTTAACAATATGTCTAAGGCAAAAAGGTGTGTATCTAAAAGATCTAAGAAAAAAATGGGACAAGGAAAGTTCACTCATAGACTTAACATGAAAGTGTTTAACATAAAATGACTTTACCAAGTGGTGATAATTATTATGAATCTTAAATGGCCTTCAACCCAAATAGGAATTTGAACCTAATTTCCCTCATGTTTATTGAAAATGATGAACCCACTTAACACATTAACCCTATGAACTTATGAAGGTGAAAATTTGAATTTAGATTATAAATTAAGGACTTAAAAAAACTTTGACAAAGGTCTAAACTCAATTAATCTGCATAACTGCATCAAAGTGGATGATATGACTCCATGTTTTGATGAACTTTGAACAAGGCAAATTGATTATTTATGTGGGCAGCATAACATCTCTTTGTTCAAAGTAAAATGAGGACTATGTCTTTTGGTTAAGTTTATTGAGTCAACAAGAAGTTTTAGACACAAACCAAGTCCAAAATAAGCTAATGATAAAAAACAATCATCTTAAGTCTAACTAACAAGGTATGGCAAAGTGGGGTTGACTAAAATAGCAAGTTTTTGAATGTTTCTAGGGGAATCAATTGCACAATGACTTTCACATCAAATGATGTAAAATAAAATCATATAAATTGGGTGTCTATGGCACTTAGGTTGTTGCAAAAAGGTCTAGTAATTTTTTCAACCACTACATCCTATTGTTTGCTCAGTGTAGTGAGATGTTCAAAGTGTAGATACATCCCATTTGCAACTCCAACACTATAAGGTGCTTTAACCACTCAAACCTTTGATCTTAATGGGATTGGGTGAAGTCAATACTGAGAGATGAAACCCTAGGTCAAAGCTTCCATAAATAACTCATGGGAGGTAATGAAGTCCCCCTTGCAAGCCAAGATGAATTAAAAATAAATGACTAATATAAATACTTTAGGGTCATTTTTAAGGTCACCAAAACTATGAAGATTTTTTTGGGAGTGTTTTAGATGACATTCTTTCCAAGCCTTAGACTAGGTTTTTTGCAATAAGGATGGTGTTTTTGATTCCAAGGGTTCCCTAAAGGGGACAAGTGGAAGAACATATACATGACATCATTCTCTTTGATAATAAAAAAACTGAACAACTATTGTAGACAAAAATTAGATAAGTGAGTTAAATTTTAAGCACTAATTTGAATAATTAGGTGGTGTTATTTTGACCCCTTGGTCTTAATTTTTAACTTTGAAAGCTAACTACAAAATTTAAGAGATAACACCCTAAACAATTTATTTAAGAACCAAAATGAAAGGTTTGATTCTTTTTAAAACACCCCAAAAAAAGTTTTAAAAGATCTATTTAAGCTTACTTTGATTATTTTTCAAGTAAATCCTACAAGAAAAATGTTAGCAAGCCATTTATCTTTGAATCACTTTTGAATATGAAAGAATCAACTTATGAAAATGAGCTTTCAGTTTGACATAGTGCATCCCACTAATTGATAGAGCAATGATGTGACTCTAAAAAATTGCAACTCAGGTCAATAATTCTTTTATTCAAGTTATATTAATAGGGAAAATAATATCATTACTCGAGGTCACAATACCACTATTCAGGATCACAATACGGCTACTCGGGGTCACAATCTCGCTACTCAGGGTAAACTGAGGTTTTGTGAAAAAAAATATAACTTCAAGCTAAAATAATAGCATATTATGAAAATTTATGAAAAAACACATGGGTTTAAATTTTTTTTCAGAAATGGAGTCCAAATGACCCCAAACCAAGCTCCAAAAAATGGCCTATTATGCACACTACAATACCATGACTCACAGTGATAATCTTGCCACTCTATCAATCATGAGAGTAGTGGGATTGAAATATCACTACTTGTGAGTAGAGAGATTACAATATCACTACTTGTGAGTAGCAATATTTCAATATGGCTACTAAACATATATATAGAGACTAATGTTAATCCAAAAAACATAGTTAAAACACAATACTATGACTTGCAGTGATAATCCCACAACTATGTTAGGACAAACCCATAACTTCTAAAAAAACATATTTTTGCTCAAATTTTCACTCCTTTTGGCCTCTCACTTAATGATTTTGAAAGGAAATGATTAGTAGGTTATTGTAGAGGATTTGTGATCAAAGGTGTGGACCTATAGTCCCACTGGGCATGCCATTATGTGAACTAGGAATTTGATGATGAAGAGGAGATTAGTGTTGTGTTAGTGGATACATCAAATAAAAAGAACATTAAACTAACATCTTCATTCCTATTTACTAGGGTGAGATTAAATAATAAAAGAATGAAAAGCACAACTAAAAAGTAAGGAAAAATAAGAATCCTTCACCTTCCTTGGATACTCTAAATGCTTTGTTGTAGTGGCTTGCTCAGTTTGTGCTCATGAAGTCTACATCAATGGAAGCTTGACTACCTCCATTTCTCCTTGGCAACTGGATTGGATTTAGCTTCAATATTTTTGCATCATAACTTTGGAATGTGAGATATTTTTGTAATCAATTTGGCATGGTAAATTTACACAAGTTAAGCTTAAAATTCATGTGGCAAGGCCTCTTATTTATAGATTTTAATAAATGGTTAGAATCAACTTGAACCATCCATCTCCAGATTGAGATGTGTGGCTAAGGATTAATCCAATTATGTAATTAAAAATCCATAAATAGGCTCATCAATTTTTGAGATAGAGGGGCATTTAAGAGGCATTGATGAGGTATGGGAGGGGTTAACCTTGATATTTTATGCATTTATGGCCTAGGGATGTCTTCCTGAGAAATGATGTCACTTGATGATGCAAATATTAAATATTTATTTCAAAAAATAAGCATTCAATAAGTTTCCATAGAATTCTTAATTAGGCTATAATTTGGTTTAATTCGCTCTTAAGCATGATTAAGTACTTTGTGCACAAATTACTCAAATTGATCAGAATGCCTTATTATTGGTCCAAAATTTGACTAGATTGGAATTGAAAGTTAATATTAGATGTATTGGATCTGTTATCCCATTTAGGATGTTACTAAGACCAAATGACAAAGGCATGTGTCTTATACAAGATATTTGATAGAAAAGAGCAATCTAGAGCACCTAGGTGCAAAATTGACATTTTGACTTAGTATGATTCGATCAAAGTTAGTTGGCCCATAAATTGCATTATCCCATTTAAGGATACCCTAGACAAAATTAGTACTTGACTATATTAGGCTCAAATATTTTAATTTGCTTTAGTGTTTCTAGGCCAATTTGTATATTTTGGTGAAAATTGGTCAAAAGCTTAGTTGGAGGTTATCAGCGGCTAGTTTTAGGTGTCTACAGATTCGAGCTTCCCCTGTAAGCTATAGAGTTGCTTGAGGTGGGTAGGAGGATGCATGTTTAGGATTTATTTGATTTTGGCCAAATTGACTTTGATTTCCCAAAGAGATATGATGAAACCAAGGAGATTCCCTGACAAGACCCCAAAAATGCACTTCTTAGGGTTAAAACAGACATGGTAATAAATGAGTCACTCAAAGATAATCTTGAGAATGGCTAAATGATCCTTATGATATTTGGATTTACTAAGAAGGTAATCAACATAGTCTTCTATAGTTTTGTGGATAAGGTCATGGAAGATGTAGGTCATAACATGTTGATATGTTACACTAGCATTATTCATTCCAAAAGGCATAAATTGATAGAAAAAGTCACCCATATAGTGATGAAGGTAGTTTTGTGTTGATATTTAGGAGCAATTAGGATCTGATTGTAACTTGAGAATCCATGCATAAGAGATAACATCTCATGGTTGGTTGTAAGATCAACTAGTTGGTCAATGCTTGGTAAAGGAAAGTCATCTTTTGGGAAAGCAAGGTTGAGATCGTGAAAGTCCACACAAATGCATAGTCCCTTTATGACTTTGGTGATAGGTACAACACTCTAGACCTATTGGGGATAGTCAATGGGTTGAATGAAGCTGATAGATAGGAGATATTGAAGCTCTTCTTTGGTGAGAAGGGATATGTGAGGATGCATTCATCAAATTTTTTATCTAATAGGATTGGTATCACAGTTGGTAACTATGTTGTGGGTAGTGATGGAGGGTTTGATTCTTATCATGTCACTATAATACCAAGAAAATACTATGCTACAGTATTATAGGAAGGAGAAAAGTCTTAAAGCTCTTCAAAATTTAGTGATCATCCAATTTTGACAATGTGGGGATTGTTTGAAGTGCCTGAGTTGATATCCATAGTGGATTTGTTGAACATGGTCAAAGTCTTAGAATGAAGAGATTTATGGATAAAATATTTGGTGCACCAAGATTGGTGAGAATGGAATCATCTTGATAATGAATGGTATTAATGATAGGAGATTCATCTCCTATCATCTCATGTTAGGTTAGAGGGATAGTTATGGTCACCTCATCATTTTTATAAGTCAAGGGTCTAAGGCTGATCATGTTGATGAAAAAGTTAGGGGGGATAATATCAAAATCCTCAGCTATCAATGATGGAGTGGATGGTGAGGATGGAATTTTCTCATCAATGATGGTAATGGGAGGTGGGTTGGTTTATTGTTTAGGTGGTGTGAAACCAAGGCCATGCTTTTCATGAGGTTTTTGGGTTTTGATTGGAAGTAACTTGTGTAACCCATGTTTATACTGACCTAGGCCAAATCCCTTCCAATCAAACTTGTAGAGGCATGTCTTAGAAAACTCTAGTTTATCTAGGTAGGAGAAATTGGAGGTCAATGGTTGAGGTGAAAAAGAGGTGGTGGAAATGTTGAGGGGTTTATCAAGGCCCCCATAGATGAAGTTGGTTTGAAAATTTGAGGTCCTAAAAGGAACAATGGTTCTGATATTGGGGTCAAACTAGGTTGGTGGTCAAGTTTCCCATACTCTTAGGGATTAGGGAAAGCATTAAGGGTCAGAAGGGGATACTCCCCTAAAAAAATATGTTAGAATGTTGATTCCAAAGGGTCTATTATGGGGATTTGGGTAGAAGAAATGAATGAACTGGTGGATGTTTTAGTAATGGAAGAAGATATAGCCTCATCTTTTACTATTGAAGGCTTGTTGGATGGAGGAAAGAGGAAGGAGAACATCATTGGGTTGGTATGTCATGTTGCATGATGTGAAAGGGCTCAAGTCAATTTGTATGGTAATAATTTGACCTTCATGCTTAAATTTAATACATCAATGTAAGGTAGATGGTACATAACCCATGGAATGAATCCAACGGCATCATAACAATATGTTGTAATAAAATCTCCTTCTACTATATAAAAGAGATTAAGAAGTGTGCAACATCCTAGGTGAATGTGAAGGATAATAGTTCCTAGAGTTGTGTCCATGGTATCATTGAATAATCAGAGCACCACTGAGGTTTCCAACATGATGTTCTTAGGTAACTTTAGCTGATTATAGGTGTGAGAGGAGATGATGTTAATATTATACCCTCTAATAATCATAACCCTCTTGATGTGGGTCTGGTTGATATAGGTAGAAATGAAGAGGGGAGGATCTAGATCATCTAGATAGATGGAAGGTATTTCTAAATCCTTGAAGGTGACAAGGTTAGATAGTTAGAGAGCTCAGGTAAAGGTTGGTAGAGGTTACGATTCTTTCAGCCTAACTTCTATGGATTGAAATGCTTCTATCATTTCTTGGTGATGATGGGTTGAGGTATTTATTAGTTCATACAAACTCATTTTTACTGATATTTAGTGAAGTTATTTCAGAACTACTCGTTAGATTTATTCACATAGATTAGAGTGAGAGCGTCTCAAGATAGACACTTTGGGTTTAGTTGAAGGTAATGGTACTTGGTGTTGGTAAGGTGGTTGGGTGGAGGAAGAGGGATACATCCATGGAATGGACACCTTTGTCTTCCCCTTATCCTTTGATTGAGCCTATGATCATGTGACCACATGGATGGTATTGATTGGGGGACAAGTCAGGCTAGGTGATTATTTAGATTCCTCTTCCTTTTGAGGTGAGAGTGGAGGGTTAGGTAGGTGTTGGTTGATGGATGTTGGTTCTTGGATCAATGTCAAGCTCATAGGGGGCTCATCTAATAATAAGTCATCCTCATGATATAGCTAATGTGATATCACTTAGAGAGATTTATAGTTCTCTATGTCATTCCTAGGTGTCCTATGGTATAAACATACTAATTTGTCATTATACTAAGATGGTTTAAGATGGTGTGGCTCAAATGGTCTAATAGGTGGTAAGGTTAAGCAAGATTCTTGTAATAACCTCTATAAGATGGTGGAGTATGACTCAGACAATGGTAGCAAAAACATGGGGAGCTTAGGTTTGGTAGTGGAGGTGGAATCCCTTTTAAGAATGGTTTTTATGGTCAAATAATTAGGTAAATGGGTGCCCTTGGTGGATGGATTGGGTTTTGGTAGAGAGGTTGAGGGTTTAGGGTTAGAATTTTTTTTGGGTAAATGTTTGGGAGATAAATGTTTGTTTATATCCAGTTGGGAGATAGGAGTTATTCCCATGGGTGGATTAGTGAAAATAGTTGTGGATGAAAGTAAAAGTGATTGTGTAACCAAAAGTGGTGGTTGGTTTTTTATTGGGATGGTTGGCATTCTAATTAAGGTAGAGGGATGAGGTCCAAAAATAGAGGGCAAAGTGGAGAGGGGAGATAAAGTTTTGATTTTTGGGCTCTTAGGTGGTTTTACCTTTTTTATTGGTTTAGCTTGGGGTTTGTTTGATATGTTTAGTGTATTTTGGTCTATCTTTATTTATGGGTGAGTAATGTTGTGGGTAGGAATTATGCCAAGGTTATTTATGGGTTTGGCTATAATAGTAAAAAGGTGACTTGGTGACTATGGTTGAGTTTGGATGGTGGTGTTGTTATGGTTTGATGGGTAGAGGTTTTTGATGGTTAGGTTGTGGTGATAGTTAATTTGATAATGGAAAGAGTAGGTCATTTAGACAAAGAAGGATCCTATTTGGTTTCATAAGGTAAACCATGTTTTTACCAAAAGGTAGCCTAATCTAGGCTAGGATCCAATATGATTTAAAGTTTTTAACTAGTTTGGAGATGGGTTTATAGATGGGTCTGAATCCATTGGTAGTGGACTCAAAGGATAGATTTAGGGATTGAGGGGAAGGAAAAAATACCTCATCCTTTTCTTGATAATAGGTTATAATATCTGAGAGGGTGATTCCTCAGTGGGAGGTATAGGTAAAGTGGTTTCCTCTTTAGGCATGATTTCTAAAGGAAGAGTGGATTGTTGTATGATTGAGGAAAATGATAAAGTGGGAAGGGTTTCCTCTTCTGATATGCATATCAAAAGAGAGGTTGGTGACTCCACTACCTCAATAAGTGTATTGGGGGAAGAGGTGATTTGGTTGATGGTCTTATCAATAGTAAATTAACTAATAGTCATATTGATATTATGGGCCTCATGAGCATGAGAATATTCTAATTTTCTTCCACTATTGGTAAAAGTAGTGTGGTTGGGAAATGTTTGTATAAATATGTCAAGTGATTGGTTTTTGGGTGCATTGGGGTAATTCAACATAAGCTCCCTCTTGTCAATGAGGGTTTGGATAATGTTATTGAAGGTATTACACCTACTAACATCATGTCCAATGACTTGGTGGAAGGTGCACAATTCATTCTCCTTATACCAACCAGATACAAGATGAGAGGAATCATATTATTATGGAGGTTTGATCAAAGGGAATTGTATGATATTGGATTTCAACAAATTCTCCAAGACTGAAGCATATAACTCCCTAAAATGGGTAAATTACTTTTGGGCATTATAGTTTGGGTTCTTGGTATTTTTATTAGAGTAATTGGAAGAGTTAGATTGGTTGATAATGGCTGGAGGGATAGTCTTAAGGATAACTGCATTTGTAATTTCCTTTTTCTTGAAATTAGTATTGGTTTGGTTTCTTATTTTGGAGGGGGAAGCCTCATTTGATTTTAAGGTGGAATTTGTGTTTCTCAATTTCAACTTCCCCTCATCAATGGCTCTGTTCTCTATTTTTTAGGCCATGGTGAAAGCTTCATCAAAGGGCCTAAAGCTATATACCCATAAAGTAGAATAAATGTTTTTGGTGTAAACTCGATCAATGAGTTAGATCAGTTCTAGTTGGGGTAGAGAAAAGGATAGTTGGTTTATGAGACTTCTCTAATGGGCCATGAATTTAGCAATTGATTCATCATCAAATTTTTAAGTGGAGTAGAAATCAGTGATGGAGACTTTCTTAGATATGTTTAAGGAAAATTAGTCTAAGAAAATATGAGCTAATTTGGAAAAAGAAAAGGAGTGCTTTATAATAGCACTATACCAATATAGTGTTAGACCTGATAGAGACATGGGTAAGGTGCAAATAAAGAGAGAATTATCATAGGAAATCATATAACATGAATGCCTAAATGATCTTAGGTACTGTTGAGGGTCTTCCTTTCTCTAAAATTTTGAAAACTTTAGATGTTCCCATTGAAGAGGGTATGGTAAAATTGGGATGGATGGGTGAATTAGCTCATTACATATTTGGTCATATAATAAAATATTATGAGATCTAGAAATAGATGATTCTAAAGTAGTTATTTTGTCTATTAACATTTTAATAAGATTAGTTTAGAGCTGTGTACCCTTGTATTTATAAGGTAGGTTGTGTTGGGTTTGGGTAGGCATAACATATGTATAGTTGGTGGTAGTTTCAAAGGCTACCACATGTTGGTATGTGGACATGGGTGGTTATGATTATGCCACATATGAATACATAGAGATAGGTGGTTGGGTGGAAGGCAGAGGTATGTACCCTTATGGGTTACTGATGTAGCTTGAGTTTGGTGCAATGGGAACTTGTTGAGAGATTAACATAGGTTGGGTAGGAGGCATGGTTGGGTTAGTAGATAAAAGGTAGGTGGTTACTTTGGTACTAATGGGTAAAAGGGTAGAAGGTATGGGAACCACCAATGTATGGAATGGAGTGGAAGTAGGTAGGTTAGAAATGAGAGGAATGGTGGTGACACTAGTAGAGGGTACTCCTATGGTAAGTGAAGTACTGGTACTTAAAGGTTTGGTTGATCATTTATTAGGAGGGTTGTTAATTGGGGAAGAATGTGTTTGGGTGTTGCTTGGTTGAATGAGTTGGTTTTGAATGGTAGTATCAATAGGGTTATTGGTAGAGGATGATGCCTGGGTGAATAAAGGTTGGGTGGAGATGGTGGTTATAGAAGTGTTACCCATAAGGTGGGATGGCATGTCATAGGGATAACCAATTTGTAAAACCAAAGTAGAGGTATGATGGGATGTGGTTTTAAGGTAATGTTAGAGGGATATGGGGTTGTTATCCATAAGGTAGAAAAGTTCAAATCACCTTAGGTAACTATCTAAGGGATGGTAGGAAACCTAGAAGGATGAGGATAACTCTTTGCATATGAGATGTACTCCATAGATGAGGGAGAAGAGAAAGATGGATGATTAGGAGGTTGATCCTGGTTTGCTTAGTTTCTTAGTTGATGCCTACTTAAAACCATTTAGATGAAGAAAGGAGGAAGATAAAAGAAATATCACTACTCAAACAAAGAGAAGACAAGAAAAAGTGAAGGAAATAAAACACACACTAAGGCATGTTAAATCTTAGGGTTATTTTTAGTCTCTCTTGTGGTTTAATCCTTAATTTTTAAGAATTATGTGACTAAACTTGGCTTGAAGAGTAGTACTAGAAAAGAAGTGTATGGCTGATATTAGGTTATGTTTAGGATCTTAAATGGATATGTATTTTAAATTAGTATGTGGCTTGATATTGGGGCCTACCCTCTCACTTTAGACACTACAACATGTTAAGGACAACATACCCCCATTTTTGAAAATTGGGACCCTTGAGATACTTTGAACCTTAACACTAAAAATATGGCATGTTTTGAACATTATTATAATTTAAAGAACATCCACTTTGATAAATTTCACCTATTAGTTTATGGTTTTACTTTAAGGTTACCTAATGTTGCTAATAGTTTCCCTTCATGTGATAAGTTATAGGTTTCATAGAGCCCTGATGAGTGGTTCATGCTTAGATCCTCAAATTTTATCTTCATTTAGGATTTTACTAGCCTTTGGTCTATGAAATTTCAAGCTTGGACTCATGTTCTAAAGACTCATTTTTAGAAAACCCTAACTTAGGTCCTTGATACAAATATTGTTGGGAACACTTTTGGTAGGAATATCTTAAATTTATTTTGGACTTAAGCCCCAATTTTCATGTTAAGTCTTGGTCATGTTTCTTAACATAACCAAACCTAAGCCTAAAAATTATGTTTAGTACCCTTTATTTTCCCCCTTTGATTCCTTATATTTCTAACATGGTTTAATGTTATGCTAGAAGGTTCTTTTTATTTTAGCATGGTCCTCTTTGTTAAAAACTTTATCCTAAAGTTTTAACCCTAAGGTCTCATTCATATTTATCAATGAAAACAAGACCTTAGTCTTAAATATTTAGCCTAAGTTTATATCTACCTGAGTCCTAACTTAAATGACTTCCTTCTTTACAAATCCAATAGTCTACGATTCATCATGAGGGGATGATCTGATGAAGTGAAAAAATCTTGATGAACCTAAGCATTTAGTCTTTCAAGCCAATCATGTGTGAGCATCCAAATCATGATCGATGGATCTCAGCTCATTATGGATCTTGATCAAATGAAATGAATTGAATCTAAGATCTATGGAATACATGAATTTGGAAAGCTTAACATTGACACTCTCACAACTATCATTGACATCTGTGAGACCGTCAACTTTAATTCCACCAAACCTAAGGAACTTCATGAGCTTAAATTTTAGCTTTTCGTTAATGTCATTTTATGTTTGTGAGGCTATCATTGACATTCATTAGACCATCAAATTCAAGCTCATCTAACATTTTATCTAGGAAAATAGATGTGTTTCTATCATTCAAAGGGGCCAGTTTGATATCATATTTTAAAACTTAGCATAAAATATTTTAGCCTAAGTCTATGGCATGTTCATTGACATGAAATAAACTTAGCTTAAAATATTCTAGTCTAAGTTCCTTTTTATAACCATGTACTGATTAAAGTTTGTGCATATTGTAGGATCAATGGCTCGTGCTTCATTAAGCTCAAATGATCCAATGGTGTAAAATCATTGATGACTATTCAATAGAGATCCAAGATCCCATGGGATTGACACATGTTGTATGTGTGTTCAACATATGACTAATATAGGATATAGAGCTTAGAAAGACCATAAAGGTCCAAGTGGCACAACTATGAGGCTTGATGCAAAAGCAGACAATAATAGGTGATATCTCAGATTGTGATTAATGACCCACATCAATTCATGGGAAATGATCCAATGGCATGAAGTAAAAGGAAAATTTTAAATAACAACTATTTATTTAAAGTAACTTATGAAAAATATCATGAAAGTTGACAAATATGTGCCACACAAGCATAAAATGACAAAAATGAAGATCTTGCGTGCTCAAAAATGAAAATGTATAAATGCAATGGTCAAAATCAAATCTAAGGTATGAATGAACCTAAGTCTGAATAAGCCATCACCATTAAATATTTAGAAGATCCCTAAACTTGCATAAAATACCCTAAGTTGAACATGGATTGATCATAGTCAAGTTGAAAAGAATCCAATTGTGATTTGAAAACAAAAGAATTAACCTAGAGACCATTCACAACAAAATAGTGAGTAATTCATAAGTTTGAAATCCATGGAAACTCAAGGGCAACAATATAGGGATGAGACAAAGTTGTATTTGTCTATAGAGAATGAAGGAGGTGTCTTTAAGGACATAAACCTAGACACTATAGTATTGAACATGAGTAATAGGAACTATTCCTAACTCTTTTGGACCATTGAAGAGATGCAAGCCATCATGAAGGAGGAACAAAATATTACCACCATGAGTAGAAGATACTTTGATGTAGTAATAGTCCAAATGTCCAATCTCCACCTTACTACCACCAAACTTGAGGTAATCCACTTTATTGACATCATTGGTCTCATTTTTAAAGACAATAGAATTGAACAGGGTTGGATTATTCATGAAAGGACCTTTAGGAAAACTGCATACATTTCCCCATTAGCCTTTGAAAGTTACTACAAACTTTAGAATCCCCAAGTAGACTTGTCCACCATCGAGGAATGGACTGGAAAGAATGACTTAGATACCATCCTTAGGCCATGGTTACTCTAAGGGAACCGTGTGATCTGAGACGCCACTGGTAATATCCTAGTTTCCTAATTTAAAGAGGGGGTTAGGGTAATCATGAATCTATTAAATATAATATCAAGAGCCCCTTCAATGACTTATGTCAATAAGATTTGGGTGTCTTACATCTACTTCATGGTAGATAAATATATCACTCCCCTAATCAGAGAGAATATCAGCATCTATTTAGAATGACAATTCATGGCCATCAAGAAGAAGACCAGTACACAATTATTCATGATATCCTATCAATTGGATGCCTTGATAGCCTCCACCAAGATCCCCTATATCAAAAATTGGTCATATGAGGTTAATTTACAATCTCTCATCACTATTCAAGGCTACACATATTTAGATATAAGCAAACCATCCAATTCATCTGTGACTATGTGTATCCATCCTTGGTAGAAGCCATCACAGGGATCCCTATGCCCAGTGTAATCCTTATAGTTAAAATATATATGGAACTAATGGGAGACATATAGTTTTATTCAAATTGTATAGTGATTATAATTAAAGGGATTTTGATTCAACCTTAAAATTTTCCCATCTATGTTCTCATCAAGCTAGCAGAGCAAGAAATTGTAAACCAACTTATTCATGGTATGGATATAGTGTGAAAGGATAAGAGGAAAGGCCTCATCCATACCTTTCTTTTAACCATTGGTATAATGGTGCTATATAATTGGGACCAAGTAAATAATGTGGCTAGGCATAGGTAATATTTCAAATTACAACTTGATGAGTTGAAGTAGTGGGACCCTAAGGGCACAGTCTCCACACATTTGAAATCTAAGCAATTTACAAGGCCATTATATGAGAACCAGATCGGTGTCCATGACAACTTATATATCAAACCAAATAATTTTAAAGAAATATTGTCTAGGCTGAAGGGACATAACATTAGACTTGAGCATAGATTGACTAATGATCTGAAGCCCCCTAGAGACATATGTCAAATGCAACCTATGAAATATCATTTTCTACCTAGACATTCAAGGAATCCTCAAGATAAACCACAAATGGAAGGGAAATAACCCCAAACAAAAATTACATAAGGTTTTAAAAAGGAAAAACTATAAAAAAAGACCTAGTGAGGGTCCCTCATCCTCAACCCTTCATCAAGGACTAACATCCCCCATTAAATACCTAGACATGATTTCTCTAGAGCCAAATGAGATAGTTTAAGATGCCCTTAAGGTCATTTTTTAGGAATATGGGTTTGATGAAGAGGAGGAACATGTTGAATAAGCACAAGACCAAATAGAGGAAGCTAAGAAAGAAAAAGAGAAAGAACTTGCCTTGGATCTAGTCTTACTGGATCCATTGAGGAAAAGAAAGGTAGAATTGGTAATAGTCCTAGTTGGGAAAAAGATACCCAAGTTGAACTTCACTCACCTTATGAGTGAAATCAACTTATTCAGTGATAAATACCCCATCCATGGCCCAATCATCCCTAATTGGTTCATCTATGGTAAAAATGCAAAAAATCTGTACCTAGCACCACTCATGGGCCCTGACCAAGACTTTGAATATTGATGTACATAATGATATAAATCCATGGATAAGGGCTTTGATGAAGGAGGAGGAAGAGAGAGGAATAGTGACCACTACAGGGTCAAATATCAAGCATATAGAGACTTTAGGAACTTCAAGCAACACCTAGATGAAGGCTCTTGAACCTCCAAAGTACACTAAACAAAATACCACTATGTAATTCAATCTAGAGAAAATTGGATTAGAGAGAGTGAAAACTAAAAAGGCCATGGTGGTTCCTGAAGAGTTCACATTTCAAAAGGTTGATCCATTTTTAGGATTAACTCTAGTTGGGAGGCAATAACCTACTAAACTCTCCATTCATGAAGAAGGTGTTGAAATCTTAGATGAGGCTCATTCAACTCAGGTCAGATAAATATTTAGGGGTATGAAGTAAAGGATACATAATTTGGAGAAGGAGAAAGAGAATTTGGAGAAGGAGAAGGAGAATTTTGAGACATAATTTGTCTTATCAATACCTGAGGTAATGATCAAAATGCTTGATGAATCCTTTTATGACATGTTTATTGCATTGAAAATAATGAAGCTAAGGCAAAGTGCATTGACATAGTAAAATATAGTGGCTAAGAGTCTAATATCCCAATGGAAAGCTTTAGAAGATCAAATAACTAGGTTAATCAACATCTAGGTTGGAAGATAGATTCCTAGGTTTAAAATAATAAGTTTGGGGCATTTGAATGCAAATTTGGGAATTGTTATTGATAAAGTCTAGAGTTTGAGTGCTTGGTCACAAGAACTAGAGATACTCCTAAAGGATGATGAGTAGTTAATAATAAGGATTGAAATTTTTTATAGGATAATGCTCACTGACCCTACATAACCCACTATCCTAAGCATCATCAAGGATGAGGAAATCAAACATAGGGCTACTTTGATGACACAAGAAATAGAAATTAAAAGTCAAGGCCAGTCTAGGGCAGATAATAGCAAGAACCTAGACATGATATTCAATGTAGGTGAAAGGATCACTAAGGCCAATAAAATCAAAGAAGCCATAGATAAAAATGATAGAGAATTGAATGAACTAGTTGATAGGGAGGAGGAGTGTCTCCTAAAAATGGTTGTGGACCTAGAACTAGTTAGTTAGCAACACCAAAAGGCCATGAACATCTACAAATAGAAAGCGAGTTCTCTAGCACAAGGCCCACCAGTCCATTAGTTGAATGATATTACATTTTATGAAACTTTATAAAATTTTGAAAGAGGAATATTATTTTGTAAAGGCATATGCTGGTTTGTTAGCATATTTGACTCCAAGTCAGTGCATTTAGAAAAGTAAATGTATTCTAAAACCTTGTAAAAAGGATAGTTGTCTTGATCTTTTGTACATTTGTATCTTGGAACTAATTGATATACTGCTTTGTCCTCCTATAAAAGGCAATACTACCATTTTTTAAAGGGAGAGAATTTTGAGCAAAACTTGTACTCAATGAGTAGTTAATACAATCAAGGAATTCTAAAAAGATTATCCAAGTTTATTTGTGTCAACTATTATATGGCTTTCTCTCAATTTTTAGTCTTAATTCTTAGATTTGAATGGTTTCTATGAGTTCTAAGTTGTATTTGTGATTATAGGGTTCTTACTTCATGCTTATACTAGATTAGTTAAATGATCTTGAATTTACTTCATTTTATTTCCTCTTCATTAGAATGTGCAAATGCTATTTAAATGTGTTATAAAATCTTTAAAGTAAATTTAGTTCTTACTTATACTTATTTATATCATCCTTTGAAGTTTGTCTGGTGTGTAGTAAGATTTGAGCTTATGTTATTTTGCATTATATACTAGTTTAATGCATATTCAATTATAATTAAAACTTTGTCATAATATTTGAGGTTAATATCAACAATCACTTATTCTCTTTCCGCCTTACCTTTCTCTTTGTTTCCTTTTTTTAACCAGATCACTCTAGTTTAAATTTCATTGTAAATGTCCTTTTAGATTACTCTGTAGTTTAAAATTTAATCACAATTCACTAGTAATAACATAGATACTTACACTTTACAAATATTTAGACCATGATGGCTCTCAAGTATCAATTAATATAAATTATGTGGAATAGTTAAACATTGCTCTATTGATATTTCACCGCAAGTAACATAATTTTCCAAAACGTGCTATTCATGCTTTGAATTTCCAAAATTATAAAATGAGAAGTGTTATTTGAACACTAAAAGCACCTATGATACATTTAGAGGAATCAATAGGAAAAGCTTCCACTAACACTAGAAGGAGGGCCAATCTTTGTGAATTTGTTGAATCTTTGCTAAGCTCAGTGCATTTTGATCAAAGATTGATGTTATCTTTTCACCTTTATGTAATTATTTGCCCAAAAGTGTAAATATCATATATCTTCATGGTACTTGACCCATCTTGGTGCCTTTTTTAGATAAAGATCACACGTCTTTGAAGTTTGATGCTTACTTTTGGTAAAGGTAGCTTAATATTTAAAGATCCATGGTATTTGAGGTTAAAATAGCCTATTTTGATCAAATCTTGGTATATATTTCATAGATATAACTTATTTAGGCTTAGAAGTGCAAATATTAATCATATTTGCATAATTGGACATGTTTTTGAGCTAACTTAGTCAAAGGTTGATATCCTTTACTATTCTTTATATAGATCTTTGTAAAATTAGCTTAAAGTGATGGTTTAATCCTTGTTCTTTATAAAGATTAAATTAAAACATCATATTTTAAACAAGATCCTCAATCTTTAAGCTAGGATTTCCAAGGATCTAACTGTTTCTAACTCTTTTTTGCTTGTTTACATTCAAAAGAAAGAAGAAACTAAGGGTAATGGTCAAGGGTTTGTACGTACCCAGATTAAGTTGCACACTGTATCCAGACATTGAAGGGACTCATCTTTGGCTGTGGAGGAAGACACCTGTAGAGAGAAAGAAACTCAAACAAAGAAAATGTTAGATAGATATATGGTGGACTGCCCAGCGATATGCTCAGTCCCAGAAGTGTAAAGACTTTCTTGAGGGATGACAGTCCACTTTTTGATTAAAAAAAGTGTTGGATAAAGAAATAATAATGAAAGACTAAGAAAGAGAAAGAGATAACACATACCTGATTCTTGCTATCAGTCTTTCACAATCACCAACATCGGTAGTTCTACCGGCATCGGTTAGTCAATGTGCTGATGTCAGTTATGTTGCCGACATCGGTAGGGGAAATGGGCTTGTGGACGGGTTTCAAGTTTATGTCTGTGGTCAACAAAGGAGTCTGGGAGTTTAAGGCTCTGTGCAGGGTTACAAGACAGTGAATAGAATCTAAAAGGGGGCAAAGATGGAGGATAGGGGTGGAAAGAGAATAAGAATGAGAGGAAGGCTTTTTAGTCTCTCCGAGAAGAAAGTCAGGTTGTCTGTCAATAGTACTCAGGAATATTCAATGAAAACTAATTACCAATGCTTCTAAAAGACTGAAATGAAATAGAAGAATACTTAGCTCTGCTTAGTGGAGAACCAGAGGTGTAGAATTCTTGTTCTCGGTGCGGCTAATGTAGAAGACTTCGTACAACCCTCTAATCTAATGTTTGGAGTGAATTCTGTAGCTGTAGCCAAGGAGAGCCAAAGTCCAAGTCTGATGTTGTGTGTGCATCTGGGAGAGAGAGAGAGAGTCTAATTTTAGGAGCTAGAGAATTAGCATTTAGGGCTCTAACTAAGGTTAGAATTTAGTTTTAAGTAACTGATGTTAGTGATCCCATCGGCGTCAGCCGACTATTAAACGATGTCGGCAGATAGAGAATGGGTAAAAAGGCTATTTTTAGCCTTTTACCTGTTCCTCCATCTGCCAAGTTTAGTTGTCATTGGTGAACAGTCCAAAGATGGATTTATTAGGCATGAGGGTTAGTGAGAGAGTTGGAATAGGTCTTAGGTAATTATGATTTGAAGGACTTAGTCATAGGGTGATAAATGGTCTAAGGGCAAGGTATCCAAGGTGAGGTGTCTAGGGTGATGTCATTAATTTAAAATAAGTAATTTATTTTAAATTAATAAAGTGTGCAAGGGACCAAGGGGAGTCGACACAATTTTGGTGTCTACATTTGCCCCTTTTTGTCTTGTTGGTTGTTCTGACGAACTGCAAGACAAAAATAGAAGTAAGTTTCCCCAGGTATGGGATAAGGTGTAGGTTGCCCCAAGTATGATAATGAAGTATTCCCCCTCAAAGATGGAATCAAGAGAAGGGAACCCAAAATTGAGTGTTGATTTGATAGGTAGTGGATGGGTATGGTGAAGTTAGAGTGTGAACACTGTAATAGTTGAGATTACGTGTATACCACGTCACGTGATGGTCAGGTCAAATTATCACAGGCAAGGTCAAGGAGTGCTAAAATTGAAATAACCAGTCCCTAGCATTTAGTCATAGTTGATTGGGTTATTCGATCAAAGCTGTAGCTCCAATGGTCATCGTGTTCCAAGTATCTTGGGCTTAGAAAGTGATCCTAGAAAACATGAAAATGTCACAAGTAGTGGGGATCAACTTGGGCACGATCCAATACTTGTGAGGGTCATAATGTGGTGTGTGTACAATTTTGCTAACTATTCGTGAGGTAGCATATATGCAATCAAAACAACTAAGGCAAAGTTGTCTCATAAATGGTCATGGTCTGAGGAGATAGTTGCAATCTCCAAGGTTGTTGGTCGAGTCAGGTCGAGATATAAGTCACCTCAAGTGGTGTGTGTTGTGGATGGGGAGATGTATGCGATCTCCAATGTGCCCCATGAGAAGTCTGGTTGTTTGGTCATGATTTTGGGTTGGTATAGATAGTTGGTCCATTAAATAGATGGATGAATGAAGGAATGGCCGAGCTAACCTCAGAAGACCCCATGTCAACTGAGTGTTGCCTACATAGCCCCTATTTGAAGGGCCTCAGGCCAATGTAGTTCTCCCTAAAAGGGAAGATAGAGTCAAAGAGGTTGATAATTGGTTTGGTCATGTTAATGGTTTAGCACTTCCCATATGTCTGATGGTACATGCTTGAAATGATGAGTGTATGATGATGTTACAGCCTTTTCCATATTATGTGATGGTGTATTCTGTAACATAGGTTATGTGGTTTTTCATCCCTAGCAATTTTCCATATTGGTGATGGATGTATGCTAAAAATGAAATGAGTTTATTTATGCTTCAATACATTTCGTATTGGTGATGATATATGCTTGACATAAATTGTGTTTGGTTGTTAGTTTCCATGTGTATTTTTTTCCATAGAAACTAATGTGAATGGGCTATGATAAATAACACAAATTGATATTTGCATTAAATAAATCATGAGGTTATGTTAATGGTTAGAAAATGTTTTGGTTTGGAAAATGATTTGGTTGTATGTGACAAAGGTATGTAAGAAGTGAAAGGCGTATGGCTCTTTTATTGACAAGGACCATAATGATAGCATAGATAGGGTTGTTGCAAACAAAAGCCTCGTTCATGCATTACGTCATTGACCATTGTTTTTGTTAAAGAAGTATTCAAATCACTTGATGTTAAGTGAGCTCAAAATCCCTTGGGTATGTTGGGGTAATAGGTTTGATTATGTGAGATGTGAGGATAGCATAACCCTTTTTAGCAAGGATAACTTTGCCCCTTTTATAGGTGACCCTGAGAATGACTATAGGCAAGTCCATGACTTAATAGTTTGTCAGTCAATTTTTTTTTTTTTTTTTTTGGGTAGACTGATCAATGCGGGAAGTCTACGTGGGGATGTTGTTTTGTTTTGTGGTCATATGTGAAGCTGATTGATGTGGTAAGCTTTTGAGAGAGTGTTGTTTGTAACAAAATTTGGGCATAGCCATCCTTCGAGGGAGTGGTCTATATTCTTCTTTGTATGGTTGAATGTCTTTGAATAGCTATCCTTCAAGGGAGAAGTCTATTAATCATAGCAATTATGCAGCTGTCCTTCAAGGGAGCAGTCTACATTTATAGTTTATGACCTTTGAATAGGCATCCCAATTTTATGTTTTTTTGTTTGTTTTTGACTAGACTTTTGGTCATGGACTTGACTATAGAGGTTTAAGGGTCTCCCTTTTATTAGGACAAAGCATTCATGCTTTACAAAAGGGTTGACTAATGTTTGTTGGGAAAAAGGGTTGAAAGGAATAGGAATAATGATGACAGGGGTTGCTCAAGGGATGAGCTCAAGTTAAACATCAAGTGAATGATTACTTGACTAACAATAAAATGGTCAAAGATATAAGACATAAAGAGGCTCAGGTTCTGGTCGGCCTTTGAAAGAAGACAGATGATAAGTACCTGATCCATGCTTGTGTGTTATGATGTAAGGTTCAAGTCAATTAAGAGCAAACTTACCCCGTTTGCTTCATTCTAGATTGGTCACATGTGGGTTTTCCTTAAGGATGAGATCTCTGATGTTGAAATCTCACTTTTTCATATTTTGGCTGTAGGCAGGTTATGGTCGATGTTGGTCATGAAGTTGGTTAGGTTGTTGTTGGCATTTGGTACAATGCCAAACATAGTTGTTGCAGTCTTGGTTAATAGTGGGCAATTAATAGCCCAAGTGGAGGATACACTTGGCAAGCGAGTTACCACTGAAATGTTCCCTACAAATCCCATCATGGACTTTTTTAATGACATGAGATGTTTCAGTGGTTGTTAGGCACTAGAGAAGGAGGCTATCTAGACCTCGTTTGTAGAGAAGACCCCCTAGCATGGTGTAGTGAGCAGTACTCTTGATAAAAGTCCACCGTCCATTGCTAGAGAGATTGGGAGGAATGATTGAATATGTCAAGTAGTCCACAAGTCATTTATACCAAATGTCACATGGACTATAGAGGTTAGGAGGAATTTCCCCCAGTGATGTTGGTCGAGACATGTCCAAGATAGAAATCTTGGGTTGTGTTGGTTGAGAGGTCTTGATGAATAATGGATATGTTAAAGGGGTAAAAGTCTGGGCTTTTCCTTTATCCTTCACAGTTTGGGGCCTAGTGGCCACATTAACAGTGTTGATTTCAAATAAAGGAGTGAAAGGTGGTAGAGGGACCATAGTTTTGTATGAGGACCCTGATTTAGGTGAAGAGGTTCAAGAGGTATGAGATGATGTCGGTGATTTGTCAAGAAAGTGGTCAGAAGAAGCCTCAATGTGAGGGGTGTTCCTTGCCAAGTGTTGGCAAATGAAAGCCTTAAGGGCACAGTAATGCTCAGTATCATGTCCAAGTGTGTGATGATACCAACAGATTTTAGTGTCATCGAACTAAGATGGTTTTGGCCTGAGAGGTTGGTATGGTTTGATGGGTGGAAGAGTGATGCTAGATGACTGCAACAATCGACATAACATCAAAGCATAGAATCCCCTTAATGGGTTTATGCTTGTTGTTATAGTTGGGGTTGACAACTTCTTTTTAGGATTTGTTTGTCGTACCATCTTTTTCGTGGGTGGTGTGGCCACACATGTAGACGACACTTTCTTGATGAGAGGTGTTGGATGTGGGAGCAATCCTGTTAAAGTAGAAGGATGTGGACCCAGTATAGATGGTAATGATGAAGTTGGGGGAGGAGTTCTCTGATGTGGTTTAGTAGTCTTCTTTGGTTTATTGTGAGGACTACTATTGTGAGGGGTGAGGTTAACATCTACCTTCACCAGATCTTCAGCCAAAATGGGTGAGGTGGCAAGTTCCTCTCTTATGGAGAAGGGGCTGGAAAATGTGGCTCTTCAAGAGGATAGAGTGTAAGGATGATCATGGCTTCTGCGTGTGGTCGAGTAGCGGGGAAAGTATGATCCCCTATGATGATAAGAAGGATGAGGGTGAGGTAGCCGACATTGGTGCCATCAAAACATCCTCCAATATGGGAGAGGTCAAAGTAGACTCTTCTCCTACGTGTGAAAGGGGATTGGATGGAGGACTACCCTCCATCTGTGGAGGACAAATAGGAGAAGAAGGCTCTTCTTACCATGGTAGATAAATAGGAGAAGAAGGCTCTTCTACATGTGGTAGACAAATGGGTTGATTAACCTCTTCAGACTGTGGGAGAGGTTGGTTAGAAACCATGCCGACGGTGCGTATATTACGCTCTTGAAGGTCATCGACTATGGTCTGAATGTTGTTTTGACTAGGAGGATGGTTAGGGAATGGTTGCCTAAAGACATCTAAGTTTTGGTTAGCCGACACATTTGGGTTATCCAAAACAAGATCCCCCTTGTCCAACATGTGTTGAATGATGTTTTTGAAGGTTTTGCAGTTGTCTATGTCATGCCCCTTGACACGATGATAGTTACAAAATTCATTTTCCCTATACCATGTAGGGATGGATTTTGAGGGGTCAAATTGAGGTGGTCAGATTTGAGGGAGGTTAAAGACTCCCTGCTTGACTAGTTTATCCAACACGAAAGCATATGATTCTCTTATCGGAGTGTATTGACGCTGTACGTATCATTGTTTGAATTGTCTTGTGATGTATTCTGATGTGGAGGGTTGAGATTGGTTAGTTGTTGTTGAAGATGATGGCCTAAGGACCATAGTGTTTGCCACTCCTTTAGACTTGGAGTGGGAAGAAGGAGGTTTGGATGAAGAAGGGTCATTAGATTTTGCGTTGTTATTTTTACTATGCACTTGGACCTTGTCTTCTTCGACTGCGCAGAGTTCAAGCTTTCGAGCTATGGTGAAAGCTTCATCAAATGTGTGGAATGTTTGAACCCACAAAGTGGATGAGATGTGCTTGGCACAAGCTCTTGAAAAGAGCTCAATGAGCTCAATTTGAGGTAATGAGAAGGAGAGTTAGTTAATTAAACCTCTCCAATGGGCAACAAAGTCAGCGATGACTCATCGTCGGATTGTTTAATAGAATATAGGTCCATAATGGAGACCTTCTTAGTGATGTTGATTGAAAAGTGGTCGAGAAATAGTTGGGCGAGTTTAGTGAAGGAAAAGAGAGAATGAATGGTAATAGAGCTATACCAATCAAGGGCGGTGCTAAAAAGTGACATGGGAAATGTGCGTAGTAATAACGCATCATCGTGGGTTATAAGGTAATAAGCATGTCTAAATGCTCATAGATGTTGTTGTGGGTCCTCTTTACTCTAAAATAGAGTAAATTTGGGGAGTTCCCACTGGTTGGGATATGGTCTAATAGGCACCGAAGGGTGGATGGGTTCGTTGCAAACTTGTTCATATGAAAGAACATTGCTTGAACCAGAAATAGATGTCTCAAGGTGAGACATCTTATCCATCAACATCTTTATTAGATCGACTGACGGATTGGCAGATGGGGCATCACCTAGGTTGTAAGGTACCTAGAAGGTGTTAGAAGGGGCATATGACGTACTGGGTTGTGCTTGCATAGGTGCAACATATTGGTAGTTCATCATAGGGATTGATGTTGAGGTCAAGGGGACTTGTGCCACGAAGTTGGAGGGCACAAGTTGACTGGGTGTCACCATAGGTGGTTGGATGGTGATGACACTGGTTAAAGGATAGGTAGTCACTCCTGTATTTGTGGGCGCAAGAGTGTGTGGGCTAGAGATAATCAAGTTCTGAAAAGGTGTCAAACTTGGTTGAATTGTCTATGGTTGAGGGGGTACAAAAACCCTGATGGAGGTATGTCTAGAAATGGGAGAGGCCAAATTTTGGACATTGGCTATGGTCGGGTTATTAGTCGAGGCAATGGCTTGAGTAATTATGGGTTGGGTAGCAGATGGTGTTAATACCATTATTGCTTCAACCAAGGAAGATGGCATCCCATAAATGGGATTACCTGAAGGGTCTCGCATTTGACTTCTTGTGAGATAGTGTTGGAGAGCCTTGACATTGTGGTCAAGAAATCTCTCAAAGTTTTGATCCCCTTTGGGAACAATTGGAGATTGAGTAGGTGTTGGTTGGATAGGAGTATGTTTAGTATTTGAAGTGTACTCCATTTGGGGACTTGATATAAAGGGCGAAGGAAGAAGTGGTTGTTGCCTCACGTGGTCAATAAGGGATTTGGCTTGACTGCGTGTCAAGACCATCCAAGGCAAAAGGGGTTAGGTTCCAAAAATTGTATGTTTCAATTTTAGAAAACCAAAAGGTGAGTTTGAAAGCAAGAAAGTTGGGTTTTAAGCTTGCTATTTTGGAGAGAAAATATGTTGACAATGACCGATGTCAATTGAAAAACCAATGTCAGTGAAGATAAATTGCCGATGTCGGTAGAAAAACCAATGTCAGTGGAGATAAGTTGCCGACGTTAGTTGAAAAATTGATGTCAGTCACTGTGTGTTTGCAAAAACTCAAAAAACTAAAAGTTTTTTAGAGAAAGAGAAAGTCTGAGTCGTTTTAGACCTCAGAATAATGCATCCTTACCAGCTCAAAAAACTAGATAAAAACAACAAAAGAGATGAAGGCAAACAACCTCTAAATGTTAAATTCCTAAGAATAAATTTTAGAGTCATGGTGGCTTATGCCTTAGAAGAATATGTTTGGGAAGTGGGCTTTTAGAATAGGTCCTAAAAGAGGCAGTCTAAGGTTGGTTTTGGGTTAGTTTTGGTGCTCAAAAGTCTATGTTAGGTTTCGTACGTGCCCTGGTGCTAGGAGCTTGCTCCCCTCACTTCACGAGCCTAGAGCTGAGCTGGGCCGCTTAGCCAATACATACTTCACCTATAGTTTATACTCTACCAGAGAACAGAGTGGGTCCTCCTCTTGGTTGTGAAATCCAAGTAGGATCGCCAAGAAGGGTAAGGTATCTGCTAGGTGGTGAAATCCTAGTCGGGCCTTGTCTGAGGTATGTTTAGATGTTTGATTGTGAAAGTGGTCTGGTCATGTAACATATGTGCACTACGATTTATTCATAATGCATTTTAATTACTAGATGAGCTAAATATGCATTCAAGCAGAAATGAGATGCAATATGTTTTTAGTCCAAATTGAAATGTTTTGTTCAGATGCAGACAAGTGGAGAAAAGGTTTAAGAGCATGAATTTTCACTACTCCAAGATGCAGGAAAGAAATGACAAGAAGAAAAAGAAAGAGGTTATTTTTAACTTGTGCTTATGATTTCTTTTTGAAAGAAAAGAAAGAAGAAGAGGAAGGATGCAAAAAGAGAATCTAATGCATCTATATGAAAAGTTGCTTTTTTTAAAAGTAGAAGAATGATGAACCCACAAAAAACTCCAGGGGTCCCACCGGGCATGCCAAAATGTTTCTAACTCTTTTTTGCTTGTTTACGTTCAGAAGAAAGAAGAAACTAAGAATAATGGTCAGGGGTTTGTACATACCCAGATTAAGTTGCGCACCATATCCAGACATTGAAGGGACTCCTCTTTGGTTGTGGAGGAAGACACCTGTAGAGAAAAATAAACTCAAATAAAGAAAATGTTACATAGATATATGGTGGACTGCCCAGAAATATGCTCGGTCCTAGAAGTGTAAAGACTTTCTTGAGGGATAACAATCCACTTTTTGATTAAAAAAAGTGTCAAATAAAGAAATAATAATGAAAGACTAAGAAAGAGAAAGAGATAACATGTACCTAATTCTTGCTGTCAGTCTTTCATAGTCGCTAACGTCGATAGTTCTACCGGCATCAGTTAGTCAATGTATCGACATCGGTTATGTTGTCGATGTCGGTAGGGGCAATGGGATTTTGGATGGGTTTCAGGTTTATGTCTATGGTCAATAGAGGAGTTTGGGAGTTTAAGGCTCTGTGAAGGGTTGCAAGACAGTGAATAGGGTCTGAAAGGGGGCAAAGATGGAGGACAGGGTTGGAAAGAGAATAAGAATGAGAGGAAGGCTTTTCAGCCTCTCCAGGAAGAAAGTCGGGTTATCTCTCAATATTACTCAACAATATTTAATGGAAACTAATTACCAATGATTTTAAAAGACTAAAATGAAATAGAAGAATACTTAGCTCTGCTTAGTGGAGAACTAGAGGTGTAGAACACTTGTTCTCGATGCGGCTGATGTAGAAGACTTTGTACAACCTTCCAATCCAATGTCTGGAGTGAATTTTGCAACTATAGCCAAGGAGAGCTGAATTCAAAGTCTAATGCTATGTGTGCATCTGGGAGAGAGAGAGAGTCTAATTTTAGGAGCCAGAGAATTAGCATTTAGGGCTCCAACTGAGGTTAGAATTTAGTTTTAAGTAACTGACATCAGCGATCCTGCCAGTGTCGGTTGATTGTTGACCGACGTCAGTGGCTAGAAAATGGGTAAAAAGGCTATTTTTAGCCTTTTGCCCATTCCTCCATCTGCCAAGTTTAGTTGTCATTGGTGAACAGTCCAAAGACATATTTATTAGGCGTGAGGGTTAGTGAGAGAGTTGGAATAGGTCTTAGGTAATTATGATTTGAATGACTTAATCATAGGGTGATAAATGGTCTAAGGGAGAGGTATCTAGGGTGAGGTGTTTAGGGTGATGTCATTAATTTAAAATAAGTAATTTATTTTAAATTAATAAAGTGTGCAAGGGACCAAGGGGAATCGACACAATTTTGGTGTCTACACAAACAAATCACATTTAGAGACAAGAGAGCCTTTGCTTGAGCTAGAAGTCCATAAAAGAACTAGGTAGGATAAAGGTAGGCATAGACATTCCAAATCTTTTCCAACTTCACTTCTTTAAGGTACCCCTACCTTTGACCTTCATCCAGGTATAGCTTGGTTAGGATAATTTTCTATCAACATGCTAGGTGTGGTACATGACCTTCCATGTAATCCTAAAAAATACTTTCCAACATTTAGTCTAGCTAGTATTGTAACTATTGAAGATCATATAAATATTTTAAAGATACTTTAAGGTTACTAAATTTCATGCATGAAGATGTAGAATGTAGATTATTCCCCTCTATTTTTAAAGATGTTGCATATAGATGGTTTCTCAATTTTCCTAACAATTACATTACTAGTTGGGAGGGTTTCACTAATGTGTTCATAGACCAGTTTGACAAAGTTGGTAGTCCATGTGTCATATATCACCAGTTCACCACCATCACATGGGATGAAAGTGAGCCCATAAGGTACTTTAATGTCAAGTTCTAGAAGATGTATAACAAGACCATAGACCCTTATAAACGTGATGATATTTTAACTCCAAAAATATGGATGCATTAGATCCTATGACTTATGTATTTATGAAAATATCTCTTCTAGCTATAACTTCATTAGCCAGGGCTTATTCTGAAGTAGTGATCATCAATGATCAAATGTATCCCCAAGGATAAATGACCTACTCTATTCCAAATATCAATCCATATTTACCCAAGATGAACATCTTTCCCAACAATAATCATAATGTTATATCCTTGAATCAACTCCCAAATCTGAATCATTTGCCTTTGAGTCATACTGATCCTAATCAAAATTTAGGATTATTGAGTCATCCTAATGCTAATGGATTAAATGCAAATGATCAAATAACTTTAGTACTATATTCTAGCACTAAAAATAACTAGGTTCACAATTTTAAAACTCCCAAGAATGAGAATGAGTGTATTTTAAAAATGGTACAAAAGTTAAGCGCTAATTTCCTTTAGTTGCAAAAATAAGTTGGCAATATTGGAGAGATCTCTAGTAGGAACTTCTCATTCCAAAGGCTTAATAGGACTAATAATAGGTTTTATAATGATAGTTTCTATAACAACAAGGATAATGAACCATCTTCTAGCAAGAAAACCATCGATATTAATCTTACTGACATTACTTTGCCTGATTATTGTAGAGTACATTTTACAGCCAAATATGGTGAGATTGATTGCATTAAGTTTTTTAAGACTTTTGAAGGTTTACAAAAAGAGTTAGACACATTGAAGTGGTCCCTAATAAGGATAGTGATGTAGTTACCTCAGGATCTATATCATCTAATCAAGTCAACATGGTGGAAACATTTGAATTCCTTTATCAAAAGGATAATGAACCTCATGATGTCCTTAAGAAAATATAGGCCTTCTAAAAATTCTTGAAGAAGACTTATCTTTTAAGGAATAGAGAGCAGAGGCATCCCTTGACTACCTCAACACCTCTAAATAATGTAATAACTCCTCTAGACACTTCTTTAAATAATGATCCAAAACCACCCAAAGGGAGTACCTCTAAGCATAATGTTGATGTTCCTAGTTCTTCAAATAAGACTAGTTATAATATTATTGAATATATGAATAACATCACATTACATGAATTAACATAGATCACAAAATAAAAGGACCTCTTACTAGAGTCATTTTCAAATAAATCTAATAAACCACCCAAATCTGATAATGCTAATGTGGCTTTGCACAAAGCTAAGGCAGAATCTCCTCCTTTCCTACTAATAGTTAGAATGCTTGGTAAGAATTTTCACAATTATTTACTGGATTCTAGTGCATCCACCAACATCATACCATTATGTATTTGAAAACAACTTGTCTTGATGCCTATTAAGTCTAATAGAACTATTACTCGATTACATAAATTTAGGGTCAAGGTGATTGGAAAATTATTTAATATCCATATACAATTGGCCTATGATCCTAGAGTATAACATTTTATTGATATGCAAGTTATTGACATTCCTAATGCTTATGGAATCTTGTTAAGTAGGGAATGGACCAAAGCTCAAAATGGATACATATCCATAGATTGTTTACATTTATGACTACCTTGGAAATGAGTTTAAAACTAGATAAGATTTGAAAGGAAGCGAAGAATGAAACACATGACCACTAAGTATAATGTTGTAAATGAAAGGGTCAACATAATTGACTCTAATTTGGGAGTTTTCATCTTAAAAACTATAAAGGTATGTGAACCTAAGAGTACTCATGTTATGCTTAGGCTATGGAATCTACATTTTGATGGTGCTAGGTGTAAGTCTAGGTCTGGGGTTGGTATTATCCTAACTGCTCCTACTGGTAATAAATATTATGCATCCTAAAGGCTCCATTTTCCATGCACTAATAACCTTATTGAGTATGAGGCCCTCATCTTAGATTTGTAATTTTTTATAAGAAACAAAGTTAAAGAACTATCGGTTTATTGTGATTCAAAACTTGAAGTCAACCAAGTAAGGAGTAAATATCAATGCAAACTATCCTACCTTAGGAGGTGTAAATTTAGGGTCTAGGATCTAATTGAGTCTTTTAATGCCTTTAACATTGTCCCCATCCCTAGAGAGGAGAACAAAGCAACTGATGAGATAGACTCTACTATAGCCAACCTTATGCCTAACCAAGACTCACCCAACTTTAGTATTGAGATGATACCATATCCTTTGGTCCCTAATAATGTGAATCATTTTTAAGTCTTCAGTCATGATCAATAGATCTTAGATTTCATGATCAATTTAGGATCATTTAAATCTCATGTCATTGATGAGGATGATGAAAGTACTTGTAGAGAAAGCAAGTTTGATGGTAAAGTCATTCAGTTGAATGACAATAAGATTCCCAAAGGCATGATTACCTTGGAGATATTATTTTATCAAGACAAACTAGCTGGGACCCCTAAGGTTCCCAAGGTAAATGGGAAAGATTACAATGTAGTTGATCTTGGCCCTCAAAATCAACCTTAACTAGTCAATATTGGGAAAGCTTGCACAAGTGATAAGAATAAGAGATCCAAAGAGTTGTTGAACAAGTAAAAATATTTCATAGCTTGGTCTTATGATGACTTAAATATTTTTGATCCAAGAATCATCACCCACACTATACCTCTTAAAGAAAGTTATAAACCCTTTACATAAAATTAAAGGCCTATGAACCTTATCTTAGAACCCATGATCTTCAAAGAAGTCAAGAGGCTGTTAAATGATAGAATTGTGTTTCCCATCAAGCACTCTATCTGGGTGACCAGTTTGGTGCCAGTCAAAAAGAAGAATGGTGAAATCAGACTATGTATTAACTTTAGAATTTTGAATAAAGCATCTAAAAAGGATAATTATCCACTTCCCTCTCTTGACCAAGTAATACAAATTATTTCAGGATCAACCATGATGTCTTTTCTTGATGGTTTCTTAGGATACAACTAGGTGTTGGTAGACACGGAGGACATAATGAAGACAACTTTAAAAACTAAGTGGGGCACCTTTAAATTTATGAGAATGCCTTTTGGATTCATAAATATAGGATCCACTTTTCAAAGTTCCATGGACCATGCCTTCCAAGGCTTGATTGGTAAGTGCATTACAATTTACATGGATGATCTAACTATTTTTTCAAAGAATAGGGAAGACTATTTCATGTATTTAAAGTAGTTGTTTGAAAGGTGCAAAAGTTATGGAATCTTCATCAATCCCAAGAAAAGCATCTTTTATGTTACTAAAGGTAAATTTTTAGGCCAAATTATAACTAAAGATGGGATCTCCATAGATCTTGAAAGAGTGGAAGATATATCTAAGATAGAGCCTCCATATAGTAGAAAAGAATTAAAATCATTCTTCAGCAAGATGAACTTTATAAAAAAAGTTCATCTATGGCTTTGTATAAATTGTCAAACCATTGAATGATATGCTGAAGAAGTATGCTAAGGTCACTTAGAATGAGGAATATAAGAAGGCATTCAATGACATGAAAGAATCAATTAGCCAAGCCCTAGTCTTGATAAGTCTTGACTTTTAAAAGGACTTATATCTCTATTCTTTTACATCTGACCATACTATGGCTGCAATTTTAACTTAGAATATTGATGGGTGTGATCACCCAATAGCTTTCATGAGTAATAAATTTACGAATATTGAGTTGAATTATTCTTGATTGATAAATAAGCATGTGTATTAGTTAAGGTAGTGAATAAATTTAGGCACCATATCCTTATAAATAAAGTGCATACTATTTTACCTGAGCCTACCACAAAGCTCATGTTAAGCCAGAATGAACTTGGAGAATGTAGAGGTAAATGGATGCTAATTTTAAAATAATATGACATAGAAATTAAAATTTTAAAACTAGTAAGGTGCCAAGGCTTGATACAAATGATTTCTAATGCTAACCCTAAGATAAGAGTCACGCAGGTTGACCAACATAATATTTAACCCAATGAATGGTATGATTCCATCATCCATTTTCTAGTTAATGGTACTTCTTGATGTAGGGGCATCCCATGAGGACCCCAAAAATAAACCATTTTTGTTTTTAGTTTGTTTATTAGGTTTAAAATAGGTTATATAGGTCATCATAAGCCTAAATGTGGATTCTATTTGGTTTAAAGATGCATAGAATTCAAATGATAGGTTTTCCCTCTAAAATCACTATTTGAAAATTTGAATGTTGTTGAACTTGGTATAAGGACATTTGAGTAATTTATGAAATTAAAAAATGTATATTAATTCCTATATGTTATAAAAAATATATAAGGTCCATAAAATTTCATTATTCTATAGTTATGGTCTAAACATACCTATTGTGTGAAAACCAAGAAATGTTATGTAAATAAAAAACCTCTACATGGGAAAAGAAGGAAAGAATTCAGCTATGCACTTTTGTAGGAGTTAAAATTAAGTTTATATTATAGGATACATTTACATTATAATAAAAGAGAGGGAGTAATGTAATTTTGAGGGTTGGTATGAAGGGGAATGTTGAAATCCCTATTTTGAATGTATGTAAACCCTGTCTTGAAAAGGCATGAAAATAGACCTCTATTGAAGGTCATTGAAAAGCTTGTTGTCTCCATTTTTTTGTTAATGAAGGAATGATATTTGAATATTTTTCCAATATTTTTTCATGTATATACTTATTTTTTTGAATACTATTCTTTGAAGGACTAAGAAAGAAAGAAAGAACCCTGATTAGAGAAAATAGGTGCAGACCCCTATTTCAAGAGTTTGTGTTTTATCTGTAGACTATGTTGATCCATTAAAAGATAAAATACATTGAAGTTTTAACTACCAATAGTTTCTATAGAATATTTTTTTTGTTCTAAGTTTGTAAAGGAAACTAAGCCATAAATAATCATTATTGTATAATCCATATGTGATGCACCCTATTCCTTACAGTAGACTATGTTTAACATAATAAAAGTATTTTTAATATAATCCTTTGGTATTTATGCATTTATATAATGATACCCCTGAATTATGAGAGAGAATCCTTGTTTATAACTATACGTTTTCATGATTAATTATAGAGGGATTGATAACTCATTATAAACATTGAGAAAAGGATGTGAAAGAGTATTTTTAAATACATATATCCAAGTAATTATTATAAATCCTATGGTGACTAGAAGTCATGCAAAAAAACCCTTATTTCCTATAGAAGCCATTGGTGTGGTGACCTGAGTTTTTGATTTCTTGCAAGGATTTGAATAGGGAATCAATTTTCAAACCTATGAAATGTTATGGTAAGAATGAATGAGTTATTTAAAAGTTTTTGGTGCCTTATGATTGAGTAAGAATGAGATAGGAATTGTCAAGTCTTACAATAGACCTACATACAATCTAATTTTTGACACAATAAAATTAGTATGGCATTGAAAAGTTTAGATAGTGGAAGAATACATAATTTCTAAGGATTTTATAATGATGAGAGGGTATATATATATATATATATATATATATATATATATATATATATATATATGTATATATATATATGTATATATATATATATGTATATATGTATATGTATATATATATATATGTATATATATATGTATATATGTATATGTATATGTATATGTATATATGTATATGTATATATATATGTATATATATATATATATATGTATATATATATATATATGTATATATATATATATATATGTATATATATATGTATATATATATATGTATATATATATATATATATGTATATATATGTATATATATATATATATATATATATGTATATATATATGTATGTATATATATATATGTATGTATATATATATATATGTATATATATATATATATATATATATATATATATATATATATATATATATATATATATATATATATATATATATATATATATATATATATATATATATATATATATATACCTTATTAATATTTTTAATCCTTTGAAACCTTTCTTATAAGGATATATAGCAAGATGTGTGCTCTCAGCTAAGACTGGGACATGATAACCCTAAATCTAGGGTTTTAATTGAATAGAGTGTTTCTACTAGTCAATTTAGCTAAAAATTTGTGAATGGATCAAGAACTGGGTAAGTAAAGAGATTTTAAAATTTATTTTGTGTGTTAATATGTCTAAGTATGGATTTTGAAGACTATTTGTATAAGGAACCCTAAGAGACCTAATATGGGTAAACAGTGGATTAAGGAGGATTTGAAAGGTGGTCAAGAGATAGAGTTAGGTTTGGAAATTATGGGAATATAAGGTATGTTAAAAAGGGAAAATGAATCAAGAGTATATTTTCATATTTTTTCAAGTACAATTATGTAAAAATCAAAAGAGTCCATAAACAGGGCTAGTAGAACTACATGAAAAGTATGCATAGTTGTATAAAGGGATGAGTTGAGGCCAAAATGGTATAGTGAAGTTGTTGACTAGTAAAATATAGGATCTTAGAGACACATATTTATTATAATAATCCTTTTGAAAATTTGATACAATTCAATCCAGAACAAGTTCTATTATGAG
This sequence comes from Torreya grandis, assembly GCA_037957365.1. Classification (NCBI taxonomy): domain Eukaryota; kingdom Viridiplantae; phylum Streptophyta; class Pinopsida; order Cupressales; family Taxaceae; genus Torreya; species Torreya grandis. Next base: position 1,928,920 of record JARHVA010001122.1, on the reverse strand, counting down.
GAACATTGATATCCATTGAATGCATGATTTGTCAAATGTATGTATGAAGATGCTATATTTACTGTGTTTCAAAGATTGAGATAGTTGAGTTAATAAATGTGAATTATTTTATTTTTTGTGTGTTATTGAATTAAAGATAAATAGGAAACCAAGTTATGGTCAATTAGAACAAGAGATGACTGGTGTTGCATGAAGTAAATTGGGTAGGTTTTCAAGCAAGAAAATTAAAAAAGAGAATGTTTTGAGAAGATCTGTATCATTTGGTATTAAAGCCTAAATATTATTTATGAATATAAAGGTTATCAGCAAGAAATATAAGGTCATTTTGATTTCATTTCCATTTATGTTTTGATTTGATGTGTTGAAGTGTACATGAAGGTTAAGAGAAGTTGGTAGCAAACCTGCAGCCAAGTGTGGCTTATTGATCAAGAGATTTATTAAAAACATCAAGTGAGAGAGAGTGTATTTTAAATAGAGGTTAAAAGAGAGAATAGTATATCTATATGTAGGACAAGAGGAGAAGTCCTAGGTGTGGTATAGAAAAGACCTAGTTGAGGTCAAGATAAAGAGAAGAGAGACCAAGTTAATGGTCAAGATGTGGCAAGAGAGTGAAGACTTGTCAAAAAGAGGTATAGGTCTAGGTGAGACAAAGGAGTTGATAGATATCCTCAGGGAGATGTGGAAAGATAGAGGTAAGAATAAATAGGTCATACTATATGAGAGAAGCTATCACAAGCAAAAGACGGTGAAAGATGACACCAAGTAGATAATAGAGATGGAGAAGGAGATGGCTATGGTCATGTTAGAGAAGATAAGTGAATTAGGAAGCATACATGTTGGATGGGTAATGAATTATAAGCCACTCAAGTGGCCAATCAAACTATTGATGAAGATAAGAAAAGTACAAGCAAAGAGAGAGGAGAGAGAATAAAAGAAGTTGTTATGTAAGAAACTAAAAAGAGAAATGAAAATGATTTGGTTGGGAGGAAAATATAAGGAAAAAGAGGCAGAACAATACCTTAATGTGGATAAGGTGATTTTGAATTAAGAAAAAGATAATAATTACAACCAGCCAAGTGTTGACCATGACAAAGAAAATGAAGATCAACTGGAAGGCCTCATAGAAGGCTTGGAAAATGAAATACAATTGATGGATAAAGTTATTGAATATGATTGAAAGTTTTTATATGATATTAATGAAAAACTAGAGGTAGAATGAGTAGCCATAGAGAGAGTATGGAGTGATGAAGTGAGAGAAAAGGATAGATATTATAAGTTTTATCAGATGAAGAGTTTATGAAGGAAGACAAAGAATATAAAAAAAGAATTATGATAGTATAAATATATCAGGGGGAAGCTGTGAAGCCTTATGGAGGCTTAAATTTCATTGAGATGAAAATTAGGCAAGACATTATTTTTATGTTAGATGTAGGTAGGAAGATGGAAGTAGAAGAAGCTGAGAGTACAAGAGTTGTAGTAGTATACTGGGGCATCTACACCTTGCATGACAATGGTAAAGAGAAAGAAGAAAGTGCACATTGAGTGCAAGTTCTTGATGCAAGCAAGAAGGGACATGAGATCAATAGGATAGTGTTTAATAAGGAAAGCATGAAAGGAGAAGTAAACAACTAAATCATGTATAGATAGGATTCACAAAGGATGATTCAAGATAGATGAATTAGAAGAGATGAAAGAAGCAAGTAATCTATTAGAGCTCAATTTCTATCTCCCCCAAGAGTATGATGCAGGGGCATCCCATGAGGACCCCATAAATGAGCCATTTATGTTTTTAGTTGGTCTATTAGGTGTCAAATAGGTTATAGAGGTCATTAGTAGTCCAAATGTGGAGTTTAGTTGGTTTAAAGAAATGTGGAGTTAGGTTTGGAAATTGTGGGAATATAAGGTATGTGAAAAAGGATAAATGAATCAAGAGTTGATTTTCATATTTGTGTAAGTATAATTCAGTATAAATCAAAAGAGTCCATAAATAGGGCTAGTAGAACTACAGGAAAAGTATGTAGAGTTGTATAAAGGACTGAGTTGAGGCCAAAAGGGTATAGTGAAGTTATTGAGTGGTAAAAGAGAGTCCCTTAGACACATATTGATTATAATAATCCTTTAAAAAAAAATTTGAAATTAAATCCAAAACAAGTTCCATTATGAGGAACATTGATATCCATTGAATTCATGATTTGTCAAATGTGTGTATGAAGATGATATGGTTACCATGTATTTCAAAGACTGATATAATTGAGTTAATAAATGTGAATGATTATATTTTATGTGTGTTATTTAATTAAAGACAAAAAGATACCAAGTTATGTTCAATTGGAACAAGATATGATTAGTGTTGTATGAAGTAAATTGGGTAAGTTTTCAAACAAGAGAATTAAAAAAGAGAATGTTTTGAGAAGCTCTGAATCATTTGGTATCAAATCTTAAAGATTCTTTGGCAAGATAAAGGACATCAGCAAGCAAGACAAGGTATTTTTTATTCTATTTTCAATTATGTTTTAATTTGATGTCTTGAAGTCTGCATAAAGTTTAAGAGAAGTTGGTAACAACCCTACAAATAAGTGTGGCTTATTAATCAAGAGGGATATTAATAAGATAAAGTGAGAGATAAGCTCATAAATAGAGCTTATAAGAGAGAAGAGGAGTCCTATAGCTAGGAAAAGAAGATAAGTCCTAGGTGTGGACAAGAAAAGACCCATTTGAGGTCAAGAGAAAGAGAAGAGAGACCAAGTAAATGGTCAAGATGTGGCAAGAGAGTGAAGACTTATAAGAAATATTTATAGGTCTAGGTGAGACCAAGGAGTTGATAGATATCCTCAAAAATATGAGGAAAGATAGAGGTAATAATAAATAGGGCATAGTGGATGAGAGAAGCTACCACAAGTAGAAGATGGTGAAAGATGACACCAAGCATAGAATAGAGATGGAGAATGAAATCGCTGAGATGAGGTAGAAGATGGATAGGATGCTAGCCATGTTAGAGAAGATAATTTAAATAGGAATCCCATATGTTTGATGGGTAATGAAGAAGAAGACACTCAAGTGGCCAATCAAACTATTGATGAACAAAATAAAAGTACAAGCAAAGAGATAGGAGAGAGAACAAAAGAATTTGTTATGCAAGAAACTAAAAATAGAAATGAAAATGCTTCGGTTGAGAGGAAAACATAAGGAAAAAGAGGAAAAGTAGCACATTGATGTGGATAAGGTGATTTTAAGTGAAGAAAAGGAGAACAATTATAGATAGACAAGTGTTGAACATGAAAAAAAAGATGAAGATCAATTGGAAGGCCTCATATAAGGCTTGGAAAAAGAAATGCAACTGATGGATAAATGTAGTGAAGTTGATTACAAGTTTGTATATGATAGTAATGAGTAATTATAGGTAGAATTGGTAGGAATAAAGAGATAATTGAGTAATGAAGTGAGAGAAAATGAGGAGATAGTATAGGTTGTAGTAGATGAAGATTTTATGAAGGAAGATAGAACATAAAAAGATAATTATGATATAAAAAATATAGTAGGTGGAAGATATGAAGCCTTATGGAGGCTTAAATTTCATTGAGATGAAAATTAGGCAAGACATTATTTTTGTGTTAGTTGTAGGTATGAATATGGAAGCAAAAGAATCTGAGAGTACAAGAGTTGTAGAAATATACTGGGGCATCTAAAAACCACATGACAATGGTAAAAAGGAAGAATAAATTACACGTGGAGTGTAAGTTGTTGATGTAAGCAAGCAGGGACATGAATAATTAGGATAGTGTTTAACAGAGGCAAGCATGAAAGGAGAAGTGATCAAATGAAGCATGTAGAGATAAGATTATGAGAGGATGATGTAAGAGAGATGAAATGGAAGAGATGGAAGAAGCAAATAACCTATTGGAGCTCAATTTCTATCTCCCTTAGGAGTATGATGCAAGGGTATCCCATGATGACCCCAAAAATGAACCATTTTGTTTTTAATTAGTCTATTAGGTGTCAAATAGGGTATAGAGGTCATTATTATTCCAAACGTGGAGTCTAGTTGGTTTAAAGATGCATAGAATTCAAATGATAGGTTTTCCCTCCAAAATCACTATTTGAAAATTTGAATGTTGTTGAGGTTGGTATAATGAATTTTGAGCAATTTATGAAAGTGGAAGATGTATATTCATGCCTATAGGTTGTAAATAATATATAAGGTCAATTAAAATGTCATTATTCTATATCTAGGGTCTAAACATACCATATTATGTGAAAACCAAGAAATGTTATGTAAAAAACAAACCTCTATGTGGGAAAAGAGAGCAAGAATTTAGTTATGCACTTTTATAGGAGTTATAAGTTAGTTTAGATTATATGAGAAGTTTCCATTATAATAAAAGAGAGGGAGGAATGTAACTATGAGGGATGTTATGAAGGGGAATGTTGAAATACCTGTATTGAATGTATGTAAACTATGTGTTGACCATTTTTTGCCCAACAAGCCAAAAATTGGTCCCCTTCTGTCCCTGTTGTTTTAGGCCATTTCATTTTCGGGTTGCATGGGTTCAATGCAAAGTTCATCAGCCTTGGTTCAATTCAATTGGTTCAATGCTTTGGTGGGTTCAACATTTTAAGTTCAATCAGATGGTTCAATCATTCGGTTCACTTAATCAATTTAGTGGCATCAATCTAAGCAGCTTCTAGTTCAAACAACAAGTTCATCGGCTTGGTTCAATGGGCTTAGCATGCAGCATTAAACCATTGAACCGGTTCAATGAGTGGTTCAAGCAAATGGTTCAAATGCTTGGTTTAATGGGCTCGATGCATAGTGTTGAACTATTGAACCGATTCAATGAATTAGTTCAATCACTTGGTTCATTGGCAAGTTCAAAAGATTAATTCAATCGGCTTCGCACATAGTGATTGAATCATTAAACTGATTGAACCATTAAACCAATTTTGGTTTAATGGGTTGGTTTAATAGCTTGGTTCAAGGGTGTGTCCTAAAGCTTAAGGGTAATGCTAGGTTTAAATGCCCTTGTGGATGGTAGTTTAAGGTCTAAAAGCCCTTGTAGATGGCAAGCACTTCAGAGGAAAGGAAACTGAAGGGTAAGTTTGGATTTTGGTTTGAGGCTGAATTCTTTCAAACTTTTTGTCTGAAGGAATTCCTTTAGACAAAAGGCTTGAAGGAATTCGGGGGGAAGCTCAGTCAAAAAAGCTGCCAATTCAAAGCAAAGACTGCCACGTGACAAAAAAGACAAAGCGACCAATTCCCACAGACTTTTTGATGGTGAGAAAAAGGCTTGAAGCATAGAAGCCCATAGAGAAGACCCAATGACATTTTCCCAAGGACGGTGATGTCCTAAAAATTGTCAAATTTAAATAAATAGACTAGCGATTGAGTTTAATTTTAGTGACGTCTTGAAAATCGTCAAATTTAACACAATGAAGTAGTCATTATTTTTGAACTACCTGAGTGCCAAATCATAGAAAGAGCCTAAGGAATGCAGTGACCTACAAGAAGATCACCCCCAAGGGATAAAAGAGTAGGAAGAAGATAAGGAGCAGAAAGACAAAGCAATTCAAGTGGTGAAGGGAAGGTGAGTTATTGCCAGACGAGCGGCGTGGCCTATTTTTCTCTAAGTTGGCATTTAAGAGGGGACAAACTACAGTTTGTTTTTAGAAAAGAGGCATGGCCATGTTCTTACATTAATGTTTGAATGCCAAAGTCAATTTTGGGTGATTGTGTAGCATGGTTCCAACAGGCCTCTTCTAGAAGAATGACATTAGTAACAGTGGTTTCCTCTTCCCAAGGTTCAAAATGCACATGGACCACTTATAGAAATGAGTGCCAAAATCTTTTCCAGGAGGTGCCAAGTTTTCTTCCTCTTCCTATATATTGTAAAATTATCATTTGAGAAAGATATTGACTCTCAGCCTTAAGGCAAAACTCTACCTAAAAATTTCTCGGGCTTGTAAGGCAGAGCTGCCAGAATTTTACCTTAAATTAAAACATAGCATTTTTACCTCCATTCTGAGTTTTGCATCTTTAGTATGTGTCTATGCCTTGATTCTATCTTAAGTTATTTTCTTAATGCTTTTTCAAAATGATTTTAGCATGTCTAGTGCATTTTTTGAGTTTTCTTTTATAGGTCTATCAGAAGTGTCCCTAGAGGAGTATAGGTGAAGTGGATAGGCTATTGTAGTGTGTCTCAAAATGCCTCTAGTAGTTATTTCCTCCCTGTATCTCCATGGACCCCTGACCCACTGATGCAGAAGGTTTTCTCATGTCAGATGAAGTGTATCGGAGCTAGTTCTCAATGGAAAGTGTATGTTTAGGCCTGAGTGGGTCACAATTTTCTAGTGTATCACCTTTTCCCTTTTTAGGCTTAAATTCTATTTTCAGCATCTCTCTCTCCCTTTTCTTCCCCCCCTTTTTCATTTTAGTTGTTAGCAGTAGGAGAAACTAGGGCCTAAAGGATACATCAGAGGGATCTAGCCCTCATCTAGAGACTCTCCCCTCCAAATTTGCCAGTCCCATAGGCGAGAGGGGAGTTTCCATTATTGCATGCAGAAAGGCAGGAGCTCAACCTCCTTGCCTCGGGTGCAATCCACTATGTCAACAATTTTTGGCATGCACGATGGGACCAATTAGGATAGGTTTTGTCTAAAGAGTTGAAGAATTTTTGGTGTGTTCTTCAGCCAACCAACCTTTGGAGGCTTTTACATCAACACCAATGGTGACTCTGAGTTGAATCTATTGGTTATGTAGCCTAGTGCCATCAGAAATCTTACTTTTGTATGTATATTTCCTTTGCACAAAATCATGGACCTTGTATTCCTTCATATGACTTCGATCATACTCAAGATTTTTAGGGAATCCCCTCAAGTAGCTCTCCTAGTTACCCTGTAATGATAAGGGAAGTGGCCCTGGAGTTTGAGAAGCAGATGATGGAGATTAACAGACTGGAGTAGTATGGATATCAGTAGGAGCTGATGTATAAAGAGGCATGTTTGTGTAGACAAGCTCAGGCCTTGCAGTCCATGAAGGAGGAGGTAGCAAAATGGAGGAATCCATTCATTTAAGGCAATCAGCCTTGTGCACACCCTCCCATCCTAAAGAAAGCCCCCTCTTGTGCACCAAATCCTTTCTATTAGATAACACTTGGTCACTCCAGCTCATCTGATGCATCTACTCTCAATCCCATGTGCCTAGCTTTCTAACATCAAAGGGCATCAGAGCAACCCCCCATGTAGATCAATCTTCTCAATTCCTTATATTATGAATCTTCCATTGGGGGAATACCATGAGCCAACACATCCCTCTTCTAGAGACTCTTTCGGTGCATCAATAGTCTATTCCTAACATTCCATAACCTCCCCAAGTTTTTCAACATGATGTGTAGATTCTAAGTTGGAGGAAGGAATGACAGGAACCAACCCAGAGCCTTAGAGAGGATGATGATGGTGACCTCTAAGAAAGACTCTTTCAAGATAATCTAGCCAAACAAATTGAAGATTTAGAGGCTAGGATGAGACTAATTATTGAAAGAGAGATATAACTTCCAAACCTTATGGAGGAGCCTCAAGACCTTGGAGAAAATAGAGTTGCTGCCTATTCATAGGAGCAAAATTCCAATTCTGAGATCTTGAACTAGGGGAAAATAGTAGAATCATGGGGTAAAAAGGAGGAGAAACAAGGTTTTTCTCAAAACTTTGAAGAAGATGAGGCTTCCCTTGCTCATGATGATGTTGGTGACTTCTAATAAAGGTGCTTCCAAGAGGATATGGCTAGGAGAATTGCAGAGTTGGAATCTAAAGAGAGATTCCTCAGCTAGTGTGTGATGGATGGTTCAGACCCAACGACACATTCCCTATCTAAACACAACCCATCCACACATTTCCAAGAGAGATATCAGGCCATACTTGGTATTGATGAAGTGCTAACCAAATGGAAGGAGGAGAATCATTCAATTCTAGCTCAAGGACTGCCACCTCTTCCACATGGTTTTCCCACTTCACCCCTTCTCAAGGAGGAACCTATTTTGTAAGAGGCAAATGAGGAGCAGAAGATCCAATATACATTTTTCCAAGAGCCTATCATGAGTGACAATGAAGAAGAAATCATCATCAATGTTCCTTGTAAAGACCTCATCAGAAATGGAGAAGATGTAGGTCACGCGTACATGCAGATGTTCTAGCAGTATGAAGAGGAACAAAAGCATGGTGAGCTCTCTCCCCCCTTGTTCAATGAACTTCCCTATTTTTTTGATGAGGAGGATGACTATGCCGAGGAGCCTGAGTTGGAGGAGGATCAAGAGGATACCTTTGAACATCTAGAGACCCTGATCATCAAAGAGGAAGCAAAGGAGGGAGGCCTTGAAGAAGAAAGCTTTGAATAGAGAGGTGATGTTTTGTGGGATGAGCAATCAGTTTGTGATTCTATTTCAGACATCACAACTATCACCCTTCTTCAAGAAGGCTAAGAGGAAGTAGAGGATGAGTTTAACAGAGTCTTCAATGAGGCAAAAGGAAATAAGTTAGACCATGATGCACTGCAAGGGAGCTATACATATCAAAGGGCTTGTGGTGATGAGCCAGTAGCCATTGATTTCTTGGTGAAATGCACTAGCATGAAGGACCAACATTCAACAAGCCTCTAGGGATAAGAAGAATACATGTATGTTGGAGGCATGTTTGAATCTGATCCACTTGAATGCAAGCCAATCTAGGTGATAGGCAAGAGGAGCAGGTCACCAACTCTCTTTTTCATTCAGCTACTTACCTGGCACCATAAGTCTTCTTGTTGGGAAGGGGACTTAAGAAATTTTCCCTTTGATCCAGGAGGGAGCCAAAGATTCCTGGTTAGTTATATATAGTAGTTTTATTTTAGTTTCTTTTCCTACTTTCCCTAAGTGTAGTTTGCACAAGTAGTGTTTTTAGCCTTGTGTGTTTCCCTTTATGTGTGGGGTAAAAGCTTCATGTTTGATTCTTGGATATTTGGGGCTATTGCTAACCTTTCTTCAAAGCTGTATTCTGACTCTGTGCCCAATGGACTACAAGGCAATTGGTCTCTAAGCATAGCAGGCATGCTTCCCTTGGGAGTCACTAATTTGTTGACCATTTTTTGCCCAATAGGCCAAAAATTGGTCCCCTTCTGTCCCTATTGTTCTAGGCCATTTCATTTTTGGGTTGCATGGGTTTAATGCAAAGTTCATCAGCCTTGGTTTAATTCAGTTGGTTTAACACTTCAACAGGCTCAAAATTTTAAGTTCAATTCTTTGGTTTAACTAGCAAGTTCAATCAGATGGTTCAATCATTTGGTTCACTCAGTTGATTCAGTGGCATCAATCCAAGTAGCTTCTAATTCGAATAGAAAGTTTGTTAGCTTGGTTCAATGGGATCGGCATGCAGTGTTGAACTATTAAATCAGTTCAACGAGTGGTTCAAGCAAATGGTTCAAAGGCTTGGTTCAATGGGCTTGGTGTACAATGTTGAACTATTGAACCAGTTTAATGAATTAGTTTAATCACTTGGTTCATCAGCAAGTTCAAAAGATTAGTTCAATCGGCTCAGCGTGTAGTGATTGAACCATTGAACCAATTTTGGTTCAATGGGTTGGTTCAATGGCTTTGTTCAAGGGTGTGTCCCAAAGCTGAAGGGTATTACTGGGTTCAAATTCCCTTATGGAGGGAATTTCAAGGTCTAAAAGTCCTTGTAGAGGCAAGCACTTTAGAGGAAAGGCAATCGAAGGGTAAATTTAGACTTTTTGTCTGAAGGAATTCATTTAGACAAAAGGCCCAAAGGAAATTAGGGGGAAGCTTAGTCAAAAAATCCACCAGTTCAAAGTGAAGACCGCCACCCGACAGAAAAGACAAAGCGGCCAATTCTCGCAGACTTTTTTACCACGAGAAAAAGACCTGAAGCACAGAAGCCTGCAGAGAAGACCTGATGACATTTTGCCAGGGATGGTGATGTCCTAAAAATTATCAAATTTAAAGAAACGGACTAGCTATTGAGTTTAATTTTAGTGACATCCTGAAAGTCATCAAATTTAACACAGTGAAGTAGCCATTGTTTTTTAACTGCCTGAGTGCCAAATCATGGAAAGAGCCCAAGAAACGTAGTGACCCGCTAGAAGATCACCCTCAAGGACTAAAAGAGTAGGAAGAAGACAAGGAGTAGAAAAGAAAAAGTAATTCAAGTGGTGAAGGGAAGGTGAGTTATTGCCAGATGAGCGGCATGGCCTATTTTTCTCTAAGTTGGCATTTAAGAGGGGACAAATTGTAGTCTATTTTCAGAAAAGAGGCACGGCCATGTTCTTACATTAATGTTTGAATGCCAAAGTCAATTTTGGGAGATTGTACTGCATGGTTCTAGCAGGCCTCTTTTAGAAGAATGACATCAGTAACAGTGGTTTCCTCTTCCCAAGGTTTTGAATGCACATGGGCCACTTACAGAAATGAGTGCCAAAATATTTTCCAGGAGGTGCCAAGTTTTCTTCCTCTTCCTATATATTGTAAAATTCTCATTTGAGAAAGATATCGAATCTCAACCTTATGGAAAAACTCTACCCAAAAATCTCTCAGGCTTGTAAGGTAGAGCTGCTAGAATTTTACCTTGAATCGAAACATAGCATTTTTACCTCCATTCTAAGTTTTGCATCTTTAGTATGTGTCTATGCCTTGATTCTATGTTAATTCATTTTCTTAATGCTTTTGTAGAATGATTTCAGCATGTCTAGTGCTTTTTTTGAGTTTCCTTTTATAGGTCTATCAGAAGTGTCCCTAGAGGAGTATAGGTGAAGTGGATAGGTTGCTATAGTGTGTCTCAGAATGCCTCTAGTAGTTATTTCCTTTGTGTATCTCCACGAACCCCTGACCCACTGATGTAGAAGGTTTTCTCATGTCAGATGAACTATATGGGAGCTGGTTCTTAGTGGAAAGTGTATGTTCAAGCCTGAGTGGGTCACACTTTTCTGGTGTATCACCTTTTCCCTTTTTAGGCTTAGGTTTTGTTTTCAGCATCTCTCTCTCCCTTTTCATCCCCCCCTTTTTCATTTTAGTTATTAGCAGTAGGAAAAACTACGGCCTAAAGGATACATCAGAGGGATCTAGCCCTCATCTAGAGACTCTCCCCTCTAGCTTCGTTGGTCCCATAGGAGAGAGGGGAGTTTCCATTATTGCATGTGGAAATGTAGGAGCTCGGCCTCCTTGCCTCGGGTGCAATCCACTACGTCAACACTATGTCTTGAAACAGAATGAAAACAGACCTCTATTGAAGGTCTTTGAAAATATTGATGTCTACATTGTGTTTTTTAATGAAGGAATGAGATTTTAAGATGTTTATAATATGTTTACATGTTTTTAATTATTTATTTTAATAAGAGTCTTTGAAGTATTAATAAAGAATGAAAGAACCCTAATTAGAGAGAATAGGTGCAGAGGTCTATTTAGAAAGTTTGTGTTTTATCTATAGACTATATTGATCCATTAAGAGGTAAAATAAATTTAAGTTGTAACTTACATTAGTTTATATGGCATATTTTTTTGAATTTTGGTGGGTAAAGGATCCCAATTCATAAATAATCATTGTTGTATAATCCATATGTGATGCATCTTATTCCTTACAGTAGACTGTGTTTAGCTTAATAGATTATCAAATTGATTTTGACCAGAGATTTGAATGTGAATAAAGGAGTGTTTTAAGGTGATTTTATGTTTTATCTACAAGTAATTTTAATATTATTTTTTGGTTTTTATGCATTTGTATAACTAGACCCCTATATTGTGAGAGAGAATCCTTATTTATAACTGTGTGTTTTCATGATTAAGTATAGAGGGATTAATAAATAATTATGAAAATTGATAAAAGGTTATGAAAGAGTATGTGTAACTCCATATATCCAAGTAATGAGTATTACTCTTATTGTGACTGATAGTCATACAAAAATCCCCTGTTTCTTGTAGAATCCATTGGTGTGGTGAACTGAGTTTCTGAGTTATTACAATGATCTGAATAGGGAATCAAGTTTCAAAAATATGGAATGTTATGGTAATCATTAATTAGTTATTTAAAATATATTTTTGCCTTTTTATGGAGTAATAATGAGATAGGAGTTGTCAAGTCTTACAATAGACCTACATACAATATAATTCTTGACACAGTCAAGTTAGTATGGCATTGAAAATTTTAGATAGTGGAAGAATAAGTAATATCTAAAGATTTTATAATGAGGAGAGGGTATATAAAGACCTTATGAATCTTTTTTCAATCCTTTTAAACCTCTCTTAGAAGGATATATAGCAAGATGTGTGTTATCAGCTAAGATTAGGAAATGATAACCCTAAATCTAGGGTTTTGATTGAATAAAGTGTTTCCATTAGTCAATTTAGTTGAAAATTTGTGAATAGATCATGAATTAGGAAATTAAATATATTTTTAAAGTATATTTTGTGTGTTCATATGTCAAAGTATGAATTTTGAATATTGTTTGTATAAGGAACCCTAAGAGACATAATAGAGGTAAACAGTAGCTAAAAGAGGATCTAAAAAGTGGTAAAAAGATAGAGTTAGGTTTTTAAATTATAGTAATAGAGGGTATGTGAAAAATGGTATGTAATCAAGATTTTATTTTCATATTTTTGAAATTACAATTACATACAAATCAAAAGAGTCCTTAAACAGGGCTAGTAGAACTACTAGAAAGTATGCAGAGTTGTATAAAAGACTGAGTTGAGGAAAAAAGGGTATAGTGAAGTTATTTAGTGGTAAAATAGAGACTCTTAGAGACACATATTGAGTATAACAATCCTTTTTCAATGTTTTTTAAATTCAACCTAGAACAAGTTTCATTGTGAGGAATATCGATATCCATTAAATGCATGATTTGTCAAATGTGTGTATGAAGATGTTATGGTTACCATGTGTTTCAAAGACTAAGATGATTGATTTAATAAATTTGAATGATTTAATTTTATGTGTGTTCTTTAATTAAATATATTAAATAAATAAAGTTATGTTCAATTGGAACAAGAGATGACTAGTGTTGCATGAAATGAATTGGGCAGGGTTTCAAGCAAGAGAATTAAAACAGAAAATGTTTTGAAAAGATCTAAATCAATTGGTACTAGAGCCTAAAGACTCTTTGGGAAGAGAAAGGATATTATAAATAAATACAAGGTACTTTTAATTTTGTTTTCATTTATGTTTTTATTTGATGTGTTTAAGTGTGCATGAAGGTTAAGAGAAGTTGGTAACAACCCTATAGCCAAGTGTGGCTTATTGATCAAGAGAGATATTAACAAGATAAATTGAGAGATAGGCTCATAAATATAGATTTTAAGAGAGAATATTATTCCTATATTTAGGAAAAAAGGAGAATTCCTAGGTGTGGACAAGCAAAGACCCAATTGAGGTCAAGAGAAAGAGAAGAGAGACCAAGTGAATGGTCAAAATGTGGTGAGAGAGTGAAGACTTATCAGAAAGAGTTATAGGTATAGGTGAGATCAAGGAGTTGATATATATATTCAAGGAGATAAGGAAAGATATATATAATAATAAATAGGGCATAGTGGATGAGAGAAGCTACCACAAGTAGAACATGGTGAAAGATGACACTAAGTAGAGAATAGAGATGGAGAAGGAGATAGCTGATATGAGGTAGAAGATGGATAGGATGCTAGCCATGTTAGAGCAGATAAGTGAAATTGGAATCCCACATGTTGAATAGGTAATGAAGAAGAATACACTCAAGTGTTCAATCAAACTATTGATGAAGAAAAGAAAAGTACAAGCAAAGAGAGAGGAGAGAACAAAAGAAGTTGTTATGTAAGCAACTAAAAATAGAAATGAAAATACTTTGGTTGAGAGGGAAACATAAGGAACAAGAGTAAAATAAGGACCTTGATATGGATAAGGTGATTTTGAGTCAAGAAAAGGAGAAAAATTATAGCTAGATAAGTGTTGAACATGACAAAGAAGATTGAGATCAATTAGAAGGCCTCATAGAAGGCTTGGAAAAAGAAATGCATGTGATGGATAAAGGTAATGAAATTGATTACAAGTTTGTATATGATAGTAATTAGAAACTATAGGTATAATTATCATCCATAGAGTGAGAATTGAGTGATGAAGTGAGAGAAAAGGAGGAGATAGTATAGGTCACAATAGATGAAGATTTTATGAAGGAATACAAAGAACAAAAAAAGAGAATTATGATAGTAGTAGTACAGTAGGTGGAAGATGTGAAGCCTTATGAAGGCTCAAATTTAATTAAGATAAAAAATGGGTAATACATTATTTTTGTGTTGGTTTTAGGTATGAAGATAGAAGTAGAAGAAGCTGAGAGTACAAGAGTTACATCAGTATAATGGGGCATCTATGTCCCACATGATAGTGGTAAAGAGGAATAAGAAAGTGAACATGGAGTGCAAGTTGTTGATGCAAACAAGCAAGGACATGAGATAAGTAGGATAGTGTGTGACCAAGGCAATCATGAAAGGATAAGTGAATAGCTGAAGCATGCAGAGATAAGGGCATCAGAGGATGATCCAAGAGAAATTAATTGGAAGAGAATGAAGAAGTAAACTATCTATTGGAGCTCAATTTCTATATCCCATTATAAATATTGAGATAAGGTTGTGAAAGAGTACTTTTAACTCCATATATCCAAGTAATGAGTATAACTCCTATGGTGACTAATAGTCAAGCAACAATTTCTTATTTCCTATAGAAGCCATTGGTGTGGTGAACTAAGTTTTTGATTTATTTCAAGGATTTGAATAGGAAATTGAGTTTCAAACCTATGGAATGCTATGGTAATAATTCATGAGTTATTTAAAATATATTGGTTCCTTTTTATTGAGTAATAATGAGATAGGAGTTTTCAAGTCTTATAATAGACCTGCATATAGTCTAATTCTTGACATAATCAAGTTAGTATGGTGTTGAAAAGTTTAGATAGTGGAATAATACGTAATATATAAGGATTTTAGAATGAGGAGAGGTTCTAGATAGACCTTATTAATATTTTTGAATACTTTTAAACCTTTCTTAGGATATATATCAAGATTGTGCTATCAGCTAAGACTGGGACAAGATAACCCTAAATCTAGGGTTTTATTGAATAATGT
This sequence comes from Torreya grandis, assembly GCA_037957365.1. Lineage (NCBI taxonomy): Eukaryota > Viridiplantae > Streptophyta > Pinopsida > Cupressales > Taxaceae > Torreya > Torreya grandis. Next base: position 1,913,804 of record JARHVA010001122.1, on the reverse strand, counting down.
GTTTCCACTTATACATTTAGTTTATTTTTTTGAATAGATAAATAAATAGGTAAATAAATATATTTTAAAATTTATTTTGTGTATTTTTATGTCTGAGTATGGATTTTAAATATTGTTTGTATAAAGAATCCTAAGAGACCTAATAGGGGTAAATAGTGGCTAAAAGAGGGTATAAAAAGTGGTCAAAAGATAGATTTAGGTTTGTAAATAATGGTAATAGAAGGTATGTGTAAAATGGTATAATAATCATGAGTTAATTTTCATATTTGTGCAATTACAATTCCATACAAATTAAAAGAGTCCATAAACAGGGTTAGTAAAACTATAAGAAAAGTATGCAGAGTTGTATTAAGGACTAAGTTGAGGCCAAAAGGGGATAGTGAATTTATTAAGTGGTAAAATATAGGATATAATATAAATTTATTGAGTATAATAATACCTTTGAAAATTTTATGCAATTCAATCTAGAACAAGTTTCATTGTGAGGAATATTGATATCCATTGAATGCATGATTTATCAAATGTGTGTATGAAGATGCTATGGTTACTATGTGTTTCAAAGATTGAGATGGTTTATTTAATAAATGTGAATGATTTTATTTTATGTGTGTTCTTTAATTAAAGACAAACTGGAAACCAAGTTATGGTCAATTGGAACAAGAGATGACTAGTGTTGCATGAAGTAAATTGGGTACATCAATAAAATTAAAAAAGAGAATATTTTGAGAAGGTCTACATCATTTGGTATCAAATTCTAAAGATTACTTGGAAAGATAAAGGAAAAAATCAATAAATACAAGGTAATTTTGATTTTTTTTCATTTATGTTTTGATTTGATGTGTTGAAGTGTACATGAAGGTTAAGATAAGTTGGTAACAACCCTACAACTAAATGTGGCTTATTGATCAAGAGAGCTATTAACAAGATCAAATGAGAGAGAGGCTCATAAATAGATATCAAAAAAGAGAAGAGGATTCTTATATGTAGGACAAGAGGAGAAGTCCTAGGTGTGGACAAGAAAAGACCCAGTTGAGGTCAAGAGAAAGAGAAGAGAGACCAAGTGAATGGTTAAGATGTGGCAAGAGAGTGAAGACTCATCTAAAAGAGTTATAGGTCTAGGTGATACCAGGGAGTTGATAGATATCCTCAAGGAAATTAGAAAATATAGAGTAAGAATAAATAGGGCATAGTGGATGAGAGAAGCTACCACAAGTAGAAGATAGTGAAAGATGACACCAAGTAGAGAATAGAGATAGAGAAGGAGATGGCTAAGATGAGGTAGCAGATGGATAGAATGATAGCCATGTTAGAGAAGATAACTAAAATATGAATCCCACATGTTAGATGGGTAATGAATAAGAATATACTCGAGTGGCCAATCAAACTATTGTTAAAGAAAATAAAAGTACAAGCAAAGAGAGAGAAGAGAAAACAAAAGAAGTTGCTATGCAAGCAACTTAAAAGAGAAATGAAAATGCTTTTGTTGAGAAGACAACATAAGGAGCAAGAGGAAGAGCAACACCTTAATATGGATAAGGTGAGTTTAAGTGAATCAAATGAGAATAATTACATCCAGTCAAGTGTTGAACATGACAAAGAAGATGAAGATCAATTGGAAGGCTTCATAGAAGGCTTGGAAAAATAAATTCAGCTAATGGATAAAGGTAATGAAGTTTACTACAAGTTTGTATAAGATAGTAATGATAAATTATAGGCATAATTGGAAGCCATAGAGAGAGAATTGAGTGATGAAGTGATAGAAAAGGAGGAGATAGTATAGGTTACAATAGATGAATATTTTATGAAGGAAGACAAATAACATAAAAAAATAATTATGATAGCAGTATTAAAGTAGGTGGAATATGTGAAGCCTTATGGAGGCTTAAATTTAATTAAGACAAAAATTAGGAAAGACATTGTTTTTGTGTTGGTTTTAATTATTAATATGGAAGGAAAATAATCTAATATTACAATATTTTCATCATAATACTGGGGCATCTACAACCCACATGACAGTGGTAAAGAGGAATAAGAGAGTGCACATCTAGTGAAAGTTGTTGATGCAAACAAGCAAGGACATGAGATAAGAAGGATATTGTTTGACCAAATAAATCATGAAATGAGAAGTGAATAGGTGAATAATGTAGAGATAGGAGCAGTAGAGTATGATCTAGGAGAGATTAATTAGAAGAGATGGAGGAATAAATCAATTTATTGGAGCTCAATTTCTATCTCCCATGGGAGTATGATGCAGGGGCATCCCATAAGGACCCCAAAAATGAACCATTTTTTTTTAATTTGTTTTATTATGTTTAAAATAGGTTATATAGGTCATTATTAGTCCAAATGTGGATTCTAGTTGGTTTAAAGATGCACATAATTTAAATGATAGGTTTTCCCTCCAAAAGCCCTATTTGAAAATTTAAATGTTATTGAACTTGGTATAAGGAATTTTGAGAAATTTATGAAAGTGGCAAATGTATATACATGAATATAGGTTGTAAATAATATATAAGGTCAATTAAAATGTATTTAGTCTATATTTAGGGTCTAAACATACCATATTGTGTGAAAACTAAGAAATGTTATGTAAACAACAAACCTCTACGTGGGAAAAGAAAGCAAGAATTTAGTTATGCAATTTTATAAGAGTTATAATTAATTTTATATTATAGGATAAGTTTAAATTTAATAAAATATATGGAGGAATTTAATATTTATGGATTTTATGAAGGGTAATGTTGAAATCCCTGTTTTGAATATATGTAAACCCTGTCTTGAAAAAGAATGAAAACAGACCTCTATTGAAATTCATTGAAAATATTGATGTTTTCATTGTGTTTGTTAATGAATTAATGATATTTTAAGATTTTTATAATATTTTTATAGTTATTAACTTTATTTTTATAATAAGAGTCTTTAAATGATTAAGAATAATGAAAGAGCCTTGATTAGAGAAAACAAGAGCAGACCCCTATTTAGAGAGTTTGTGTTTTATCTGTAGATTGTGTTGATCCATTAAGAGGTAAAATACATTAAATTTGTAACTAAAAATAGTTTATAAGTCATATTTGTTTTAGTTTTTATTTGGTAAAGGAACCCAATCCATAAATAATCATTGTTGTATAATCCATATGTGATGCATCATGTTCCTTAAAGTAGACTGTGTTTAGCTTAATAGATGATCAAATAGATTTTGAATAGTGATATGAATGTGATTGAAGGAGTTATTTAAGGTTATTATAGGTTGTATCTACATTTAATTTTAATAGAATCATTTGGTATTTATGTATTTGTATAACCATGCCCTTATATTATGAGAGAGAGTCCTTGTATATAACTATGTGTTTTCATGATTAAGTATAGAGGGATTGATAACTCATTCTAAACATTGAGAAAAGGTTATGAAAGAGTATTTTTAATTACATATATCCATGTAATTATTATAAATCCTATGGTATCTAACAATCATACAAAAAGCCCCTATTTCCTGTAAAATCCATTGGTGTGGTGAACTGAGATTCTAATTTCTTGCAAGGATTTGAATAGGGAATCGAGTTTAAAACATATGGAACGTTATGGTAAGAATTAATTATTTATTTAAAATTTATTTGTGCCTTTTATTGAGTAATAATGAGATAGGATATGTCAAGTCTTACAATAGACCTACATATAATCTTATTCCTAACACAGTCAAGTTAGTATGGCATTGAAAAGTTTAGACAATGGAATAATACATAGTATATATGGATTTTATAATATGGAGAGGGTCTAGATATACCTTATTAATATTTTTAAACCCTTTTAAAAATTTATTATAAGTAGATATATCAATATGTATGCTATCATCTAGGACTGGGACATGATAACCCTAAATCTAGGATTTTGATTGAATAGTGCATTTCCACTAGTTAATATAGTTGAAAATTTATGAATAGATTAGGAACCAGGTAAGTAAAGATATTATTAAATTTATTTTTTGTGTTTGTATGTCTAAATATGGATTTTGAAGATTTTTTGTATAAGGAACCCTAAGAAAACTAATAGGGGTAAACAGTGGCTTAAAGAGGGTCTAAAAGGTGGTCAAAATATAGAGTTAGGTTTGTAAATTGTGGGAATATAAGGTATGTGTAAAATGGTAAATAAATCAATATTTTATTTTCATATTTTTTCAATTACAATTCTGTATAAATCAAAAGAGCCCATAAACAAGGCTAGTAGAGCTACAAGAAAAGTATGCAGAGTTGTATAAAGGACTGAGTTGAGGCCAAAAGGCTATAGTGAAGTTATTGAGTCATAAAATAGAGTCTCTTAGAGACACATATTAATTATAATAACCCTTTTTATTTAAAAAATCAACTAATCCAGAACACGTTCCATTGTGAGGAACATTGATATCCATTAAATGCATGATTTGTCAAATGTGTGTATGAAGATGTTATGGTTACCATGTGTTTCAAAGACTGAGATATTTGAGTTAATCAATGTGAATAATTTTAATTTATTTGTGTTATTTAATTAAAGACAAATAGGAAACCAAGTTATGGTCAATTGGAACAAGAGATGATTAGTGTTGCATGAAGTAAATTGGGTAGGTTTTCAAGCAAAAGAATTTAAAAAGAGAATGTTTTGAGAAGCTATGCATCATTTTGTATCAGAGCCTAAATATTGATTTTGAAGATAAAGGATAGAAACAATCAAGACAAGGTAATTTTGATTTTTTTTCATTTATGTTTTGATTTGATGTGTTGAAGTGTGCATGAAGGTTAAGAGAAGTTGGTAACAGCCTTGAAACCAAGTGTGGCTTATTGATCAAGAGAGATATTAACAATATCAAGTAAGAGATAGGCTCATAAATAGATATCAAAAGAGATAATATGATTTATATAGGTAGGACAAGAGGAGAAGTCCTAAGTGTGGACAAGAAAAGACCTAGTTGAGGTTAAGAGAAAGAGAAGAGAGACCAAATGAATGGTCAAGATGTGGCAAGAGAGTGAAGAATTATAAGAAATATTTATAGGTATAAGTGAGACCAAGTATTTTATATATATCCTTAAGGATATGAGGAAATATAGAGCTAAGAATAAATAGGGCATCATAGATGAGAGAAGCTACCACAAGTAGAAGATGGTGAAATATGACATAGAGTAGAGAATAGAGATGGAGAAGGAGATAGATGAGATGAGGTAGTAGATGGATAGGATGATATACATGTTATAGAATATAAGTGAAATAGGAAGCCCAAATTTTGGATGGGCAATGAATAAGAAGACACTCAAGTGGCCAATCAAACTATTGATGAAGAAAATAAAAGTACAAGCAAAGAGAGATAAGAGAGAAAAAAAATTGTTATGAAAGTAACTAAAAAGAGAGATGAAAATGATTTGGTTGAGAGGAAAACATAAGTAATAATAGGAATATTAGCACCTTGATGTGGATAAGGATAGTTTTAGTGAAGCAAAGGAGAATAATTGCAACTAGACAAGTGTTAAACATGACAAAGAAGATGAAGATCATTTGGAAGGCCTCATCAAATGCTTAGAAAATGAAATTCAATTGATGGATAAAGGTAGTGAAATTTATTATAATTTTTTATATGATAGTAATAGGAGTAATAGAGGATGATCCAAGATAGATTAATTAGAAGAGATGGAAGAAGCAAGCAATCTAATGGAGCTTAATGTCTATCTCCCATATGAGTATGATGTAGGGGCATCCCATAAGGACCCAAAAAAAGAACCATTTTTGTTTTTAGCTGGTCTATTAGGTTTAAAATAGGTTATATATGTCACCAATGGTATAAATGTGGAGTCTAGTTGGTTTAAATATGTATAGAATTAAAATGATAGGTTTTCCCTCCAAAAGCACTATTTGAAAATAAAAATGTTGTTGAACTTGGTATAAGGACTTTTGAGCAATTTATGAAAGTAGTAGATGTATATAAATTCCTAGAGGTTTTAAACAACATATAAGTTCCATAAAAATTCAATTAGTCTATATTTAGGGTCTAAACATCCCATATTGTATGAAAACCAAGAAATGTTATGTAAAAAAAAACCTCTACATGGGAAAAGAAGGTAATAATTCAGTTATGAACTTGTGTAGGAGTTAGAAGTCATTTTAGATTATAGGATAATTTTTAATTTGAATAAAATAGAGGGAGGAATGTAATTGTGAGGGATGGTATGAAGGGGAATGTTGAAATCCATGTTTTGAATGTATGTAAACCTTGTCTTAGAAAGGAAAGAAAATAAACCTCTATTGAAGGTCTTTGAATAACTTTCTATCTAAATTATGTTTGTTAATAAAGGAATGATATTTTAAGATGTTTCCAATATTTTTTCATGTATTTATTTTAAGGATTAATAAAGAAATAAAGAACCCTGATTAGAGAAAATAGGTGTAGACCCTTGTTTGAAAAGTTTGTGTTTTATCTACAGACTATGTTGATCCATTAAGAGGTAAAATAAATTTTCATTTGTAACAATAAATAATTTATAAGTCATATTTTTTTTTTGAGTGGGTAAAGGAACCCAATATATAAATAATCATTGTTGTATAATCTATATGTGATGTACCTTGTTCCTTACATCATATTGTGTTTAGCATAATAGATGATCAAATAACTTTTAACCAGTGATATGAATGCTATTGAAGGAGTTTTTGAAGGTGATTGGAGGATTTAGCTATAAGTAATGTTAATATAATCATTTGGTATTTATTCATTTGTATACCTAGACCCTTGTATTGTGAAAGAGAGTACATGTTTATAACTGTGTGTTTTCATGATAAGTATAGAGGGATTGATAACGCATTATAAACATTGATCAAAGGTTTTTAAATATTATTTTAAACTCTATATGTCCATTTAATGAGTATAACTTCTATGGTGACTGATAGTCATGTAAAAATCCCCATTTTCTTATAGAATCCATTGGTGAAGTAAACAGAGTTTTTGATTTATTGCAATTATTTAAATAGGGAATAAAGTTTAAAACCTATGGAATATTATGGTAATCATGCATGAGTTATTTAAAAGATTTTTGTGTCTTTGTATTGATTAATAATGAGATAGGAGTTCTCAAGTCTTAAAAAAAACTTGTATACAGTCTAATTCTTGACACAATCAATTTAGTATGGCATTGAAAAGTTTAGATAGTGGAAGAATACATAATATCTAAGGATTATAGAATGATGAGAGGATGTAGACAGACCTTATGAATCTTTTATAATCCTTTTAATCCTTTCTTAGAACGATATATATCAAGATGTGTTCTCTCGATTAAGACTGGGACATGATAACCCTAAATCTAGGGTTTTGATTGAATAGAGTTTTTCCACTAGTGAATTTAGATGAAAATTTGTGAATAGATCAAGAAATAGGTAAGTAAATATATTTTAAAATTTATTTTGTTTTTTCATACATCTAATTACATATTTTTAAGTCTATTTTTACAAGGAATCCTAAGAGACCTAATAGGGGTAAACATTGGCTTAAATAGGGTCTAAAAAGTGGTCAAAAGATAGATTCAAGTTTGGAAATTTTGGGAATAGAAGGTATGTGAAAAAACGTATATTAATCAAGATTTTATTTTCATATTTTTTCAAGTACAATTATGTACAAATCAAAAGTGTACATAAACAGGGTTAGTAGAACTACATGAAATGTATGCAGAGTTGTATAAAGGACTGAGTTGAGGATAAAAAGGTATAGTGAAGTTATTGACTGGTAAAAAAGAGGCTCTTAAAGACACATATTTATTATAATAATCATTTTAAAAAGTTATTTCAATTCATTCTAGAACAAGTTCCATTTTGAGGAACATTGATATCCATTGAATGCAAGATTTGTCAAATGTATGTATGAAGATGCTATTGTTACCATGTGTTTCAAATAATTAGATGGTTAAGGTAATAAATTTGAATGATTTTATTTTATGTGTGTTTTTTAATTAAATACAAACATGAAACCAAGTTATGGTCAATTGGAATAAGATATGACTAGTGTTGCATGAAGTAAATTAGGTAGGTTTCCAAGAAAGAGAATTAAAAAAGAGAATGTTTTGAGAAGCTCTACACTTATCCTGTAATACTAACTAGAGAGAAAAATAGGGCCCTAAGGATCAAGGTATCCCATTATCTTATCAAATATGGAGTTTTGTATAGAAATAAATTTGAATGTCTCTACCTTAGATGTGTCTGAAAAGAAGAAACTATCGAGATCATGAGCACTTTCCATGAAAAGTTGCAAAATGGACATGCATATGGAAGGAAAATAGCCCAAAAGATATTTATAAATATCTAATATTAACCAAATATTTTCAAATATGCTCATAATCACATGAGGGAATGTCACTTATGCCAAATCTTTAGCACCAAAGAACCTAAGGCAGTAATGCATTTACAACCAGTCATGGTTGATAAACCCTTTGCACAATGGGGGATGGAATTTGTAGGGGTAATTAAACCTAATTAATTATAAGGTCACAAGAATATCCTGATGCCATATATTATTGCACAAGGTGGATTTAATCTATAGCCACTAAACAATGTAGGATGAAAGAAGTGATTAGTTTCTTGGAGGAGAACATATGTACCAAATTTGGAACTCAAGTCTCTTTGGTGTCTTATAATGGATCTGCATTTATATCCATAGAGATGACAAAGTGGGTGTATGATAATGGAATTTGTGTTAATTTTTCATCCAACCATTATCCTTAATGAAATGGAGTGTTTAAATCCACCAACAAGAACTTAATGAAAGCAATCAAGAAATCTATTGTAGACAAACCCAGGACTTGGCATAAGCTTCTCAAGTATGCTCTATAGGTAGATAGGATAAGGATCAAGTAAGCCTTAAAGGTATCACCATTTAAATTGGCTTATGGCCAAGATCCTATCTTCCCTATCACTCTCAAACTACCTACATATAATTCATGTAAGAATATATGGAAGAAGGCCAAGATCTTGTAAATTTAAGATTGCTAGACATTGTCCAGATGGAATATGAACATGAATAAGCCTTTGATAAGTTTAGTAGGAACCAAATCACAGTGAGGTGGTTTGACAAAAGGTCAAAGGTGAAGGTGTTTAGGAAGTGAGACTTGGTGTTCCTTTGGGACAAAACATCTAAGCCCAAGGGCAAATATGGCAAATTTACACCCCTATGGATTGGCCCTTATCATATTGTAGAGACACTTGGAAACAATACCTTCAAGTTGAGAGACATTTAAGGAGTAGAACTCACATTTCACACTAATGGGAAATACCTCAAGAATTAATTTTTTACTGCTCCACCAGGGGTCTTCATGGAATAAACCTGTAATACTGGTTAGAGATAGTGTATGTAGGCTAGTTAGTTCCCTTCAATTTTTTCCTTCCTATCTCTTATTTGTACATAAACATGTATATATTTATTTACTTCCCTTTTACTTCTTATTTTTATATTTTCTATTACATTTTTGCTTTGGTTGCTTTGTTCTTTGCTTATAATAAGTCCTTTTGGACAACCCTCAACTCAAATTTTATTCTGTTTGCTCAAAACTCTAAAATTCAAGAATGTGGGTATGAGCCTTATACATATGTTGACCATGGGTCTGAAATGTGAACATAATGTTTTGATTTGAATAAACTGGTAAATATTAATGGAAAATGCCAATTATTCCATGAGAGATTAAACATTATCTTGACCTAAATTTGGTTTTAAGAAGATTTGCACTTGTAGGATGAAATCTTAATATGCTGAGGCATAGTCATGCTTGCACTTAAAAAACATCCTTGCATGGGACAATGGTTACATCCATAGATGATTTTTTGAATATCAAACACTTGACCAAATCCTTAAACCTGGATACCCTAGTTCTCAACCTTTCTGAAAGCATAAAATATTTAAAAATACAAAAATAAGAATATAATACAAAATCAAAAGATTTTTAAGCATAGGTGATTCTGGTAATCTCCACCAGGGATATAGATGCTTGATTGGTAGTGGAACAAGGCCTTGATAGGAGCTATAGGCATCTCTATTGGGGATATGGATGCTTGGCTAGCAAAAGAGTAATACACAAGCTTTCTTTGAACTAGAAGGATAATTCTATTAGTGTAAATTTTTCACCTTAGTTTTTTACTACACTTGTATTTTTCACTATGCTTAAGTGGATATTTGGTTATTTCAGATGATTTATGAGGTCATATATTTTCACACCCACATGTGGAAATTATGGTCAAATAGTTTAGTTAGGATGCCTTGTCATTAACCAACCACTATTGACTTGTCTCTAGCACATGCAGTTACTATAAATCTAGGAGATTTCACAAAAATCTCAAAGATTTTGGGATAGGGGTCTTTTTTAGGCTAAAACATCTTGTTGGAGTATTTTTACAAGCATTGGCATTGATAGAAGGGGAATTGGAGCATTGGATTATTTTATCCTTGAGGATGGAACGTTGAAATCATTTGTTTGGTGTCATCCATCAAGTTAGGCATCCTTTTTTATCAATAAATATGCTACCAAGGAGGTGGTATTGGAATATTCTACTGCATGTTTTTTTTGCTTTGATAAGAGCATTCCAAGACTAACAAAGGTGTTGAAGGGAGGTGGCATTTTTTTCCTTGTTGAGGATTTGCATTAGAAGCTACAAGCCAGAGTGCTAGTTTTTTATTCATATTATGCTTATAAGGAGGAAATAATCATTGGATATAGGAGATGGTATGTGTGGGAATAGGAGGACAAGAGAGTCATCCTCAACCAAAAAAAGAGAAGAGAAGAAGAATCCAAACTGGTCTGCATTACATCTTTTCCAAGACTTTTATGTTTTATCTTTTGCATGAACCAATCTACACCTTAGTTGGTTCCATTGGAGATTATAATGTTTTTTTAAGAGAAGAAGAATCCAAACTTTCAACAAATTATTACATTGGAATAAGTCAAGCAATCTTTTTTTGACTTATGTGCCATTTTCCATGGTTGCATAGGAATTTTCCTTATGGTTATGTGTTAGAACATCAAATTTAACTTTTTCTAGTACCTAACAAATCTTTAAACACATTCTCATCACATAAAATAGTAATTCATATTTTTTTTCCTCTCAAATACATCTAGAAATTCATTATTTGTCTTTATAAAGTTGTATTTTTTAGAAAACAGGAAGTAAAACTTGCTTTCGTGCATACCAAGGCAACTGGCTAAACATTTTTCACTTCCTTTGAATTTTTTAAGTCCATGGTGAAATTATGGTTCCAATTAGTGGTTGAAAGGAATATTTTACCTTGTCCAAGAGTACTTTTTTTAAGTTTCAAAGTGCATGTTTTTAGTCATAGGCCTATTTATGGGAAATTGTTTTATTAATATCTTACAAATGATAACTCAAAATTGAGTACCATATTTTGAGAAAGTGTTTATTTTATTATTTCCCACACATTAGGCCAATTTTCCTTGTAAAACAAACTACTTTATAAAGTGCCAAAATTTAGGGGGGCTACCTGACATAGTTTTAGGGGGGTTGTATTGTGGTTGTGATTATATTTTGCAATTCTCTCTTTTTCTGCACATTTAATTTTTTCAACAACAAAAAAAAACACATTAATATTGATTCTAAAATGGATCTTAAAAATTTTATGCACTCACACCCTTAAACTACCAAGAATGGAAAAGTAAGATTACAATAGTTCTTAGAAGTAAAGGGTTGTTTCACATAACTATGGGGGTCAAAGTTGAGCCCATAGCTGAAGCATATAAGATAAAATGGTTTAATAAATGTCATGAAGATTTTGGAATATTATGTCTTTCAGTTTCATCATAACTCTTATTTCACATAGAGTTTTCCAAATCTCCCAAAAAAGTATTGGACACCCTATAAACATTGTTTGGGAAAATTAACACCATGAGGGGTCATGAGCTTGAGATTGAGATAATTAGTCTAAGCCCTAGAAACTTTGACACATTGGATGAATTATTCACCAAGATTAAGTCACTTAGATTATAATTAAAATAGTGTGTAATTGAGAATAAATATGATCATTTAGTTCTTTCTATGCTTACAAAACCAGGACTTGATTACTCTATACTTGTCTCTACCTTTTATGCTACCAAGAAATCCATAAGATCCAACTAGACAATGTCATCCTTAGATGACTTCACTATAGATTTAACTAAGGAACAAGATAAATTTATCCATATGGGAACCCTCAAGTCTTCCAAACCTTTATCCCTCATTTCCAGGAATGGGAAACAAAGGAGTAAGGATCTTGAGAAGAAGAAAGAATAGAAAACCACTAGAAAAACTAGCACTAAAACCTTCTCCTCCAAAGGGAAACCTAAGAGAGAAAAGGTTAAGTTCTCTTATTTAAATAATAATGTACATGATGAGCACAAATGTATGAATACATAGATATACCACCTTACACATCTCCTAGAGAAAAACAATATAGGGGTCACTGAGTTTTTGAAACAATCATCATCAGCCAAAGAATCTTTTAAGGCAAAAGCAAAGGGAAGGAGAAACCTAAGGGAAAAACTTTATTTGTAGTGGCTTCCACATCTACTTCATCTTAGGTAATCCACTTTGGTGCTTCACACCATATGGGTTTTCTAGAGGTTGAGTTTATTGACTTAGAGCACTGTAGCATGTCCTCTATCACTTTGGGTGATGACACTCTAACAATGGTTGCAAAGGGAGGGTTTATTGAAGTTAAAGGTAGAACATTCAAAAATGTTATGTGTACCTTCACTATCAACTAATCTCTTTTTAGTGTATCAAATTACCCACATAGGGTAGGACATGGGAGTCAAGTTCACACCAAATTTTTTTGAGATCAAAGAGCTATACAGTGACACTATAGCTGCATTAGGTAAGTTTAATCACCATTTCAGATTATACACCTTCTCCCATTTTTCTCTATATGTTTCTCCTACTACATTGCTTACTCATTCAGATAAATTTATTAGGCTATGACATGATCAGTTTGGCCACCTTAACTACCACTACCTTAAACAACTTAGTAAAAATGTCATGGTCATAGGCTTGCCTCGAGTCTAATTATCTAAGGGACTTTGTGAGGGTTGCTCTATTAGAAATCACCCGAGGAAAAATTTGACATAGGAAAAGCTTGGATGGATTCACAAGCATTGGAATTAGGTCACAGTGATGTATCTAGGCCTTTTCCTAGTATATCTTTTACAAGGGCTAAGTGCATTCTCACTTTCATTGATGATTTCTCAAGATATAAATGGGTCTACTTTCTTAAGAAAAAGTCTAAAGTGTTTGAATATTTTCAAGACTTCAAAGCACTTTTTGAAAAGTAATCTAAGAAATCTATCAAGATTATTTGAACTAACAATGGAGGTGAATATGTTAGCAACAGATTTGAGTAGTTTTGCACTGAAGAGGTGATTGATTTATAGTAGATAGTTTCTTACAATCCTTCATAGAATGGAGTTTCAAGATGCAAAAATAGATCCTTGAAAGAGATGGCTAGCTGTATGATTCACTCTAGGTCCTTGATACCTTAGTATTGGGATGAAGACATTTTTGTGATTGCTATATTCAAATTAGGGTTCCTCATAAAGATTTGAAAGGTGAAACTCTCTTTGAAGCTTGGCATGTAAGGAAACTTGAGGTTAAACACTTTAGGGTTTTTGGATCTCTAGTTATGGCATGTATACCGAAGAAAAAACATAAAGATATGGAACCTCAGTCCAAGCCTTACATCTTTGTAGGTTATCTATATAGTGTCAAGGGGTATCACCTTATAAATCTAAACACACATGATTTGTTTATAAAGAGAAGTGTTCACTTTTAGGAGAGTCCAAAAGACTCAACACTTGACACTTTTTATCTTTCATTGGATACACTTAGACTTGATGAGTCTTCTTCTAACATGGATCATTCAAAGTAAATTTCTGAGCTAGGGTCTTCTTCTTCTTCAAGTTATGATAATGAGGATAGTGATGAGGAGTCTTCTACATCCACCTCTAGTTATGTTTTAGAGGATGAGGAGTCAACACCTAACTCATCCACATCTGGGCCCCTTTAGATTAGGTAGACACTTTAGAGTGTAAGCACTTGGGTATGGGATCTAATAGATGATAAAAATACTAAAGAAGATTATCAGAGTGATCCATGTGCCTTCTTTGATTCAGATTTAGATCCATAGACATTCTAAGAGGCTTCAGGCATTCTTGAGTGGAATATTGCTATGAAAGAAGAATATTCTTTTTTGATCAAAAATCACACTTGGGATTTGAATTCACTTCCTAAGGGAAGGGACATTTCGATATAGGTGGATATATCAAACCAAGTTTTCATTAGATGGGTAGATTGATAAGTAAAAGGTATGATTGGTCACCAAGGGTTTTTCATAGGTAGCTAATATTGACTACTCAGAGACCTTTACACCTATTACAAAGATGACTTTGGTTTGAACCACACTAGTTATATCCATAACATATGGTTGGGATGTGCACCAAATGGATTTGAAGAGTTCCTTTCTTCATGGAGACATTGAGGAGGAGATCTACATGGAGTAACCACTTGGGTTTGTTGAAGATCCATCCTTAGTTTATAGACTTAGGAAATCCATCTATGGCCTCAAATAGGCCCCTCAAGATTGGTATGCCAAGATGGATTCCTTCCTCCTTAATTTAGGTTTTACTAGGTGTCGTTATGACCCAAATATATAAATCTTGTGGTAGGATGATTCTTTACTGATACTGGTCCTTTATGTTGATGATATTTTAATCATTGGGAGTTCCTCATCATCTATTGTGATGATGAATACAACTCTATAGGATAGATTTTATGTGACTAACTTGGGTCTTCTACATTATTTACTTAGCATCAATATTTCATAGTATGATTTAGGGATTTCACTTGCATAACCCAAGTATGCTCTCGATATTTTAGTTCAGTTTCACATGGCTAATTGTAAGCCATATTTGACTCCCTTTCTATCAAGATTCAATCTTAAGGTTAATTGTTCTATACCATTGGTTGATGCCACTCGATATCAACATCTTATTGATAGCCTCATATATTTGAGTCATACAAGTCCTAACATTTCATATGCAATGGGACTTGTCTCTAAAATCATGTAAAAACCCCATGAGTTACACTAAAAATTAGCTAAGATTATCTTGCATTACATTCAAGGATCTTATAGATTTAGGATTCAATATAGATTTGGCATAGATCTTGATTTGGTTGGTTTTATAGATTTAGATTGGGCTAGTGATACTTAAAATTACAAGTCCACTTTAGGTTATAATGTTTATTTGGGTTCTAGTCCTATCAATTAGTCTATCACGAAGTAAAATGCTATTGCTATATCTTCCATAGAGGAAGACTACATGGGGGTTGTTAATATAGATGATAAGGCTATTTGGCATTAGGGGATTCTATTTAAGTCTGATATTCCTATCAAGAATGCTACCATTATCTATTGTGACAAGTAGAGTACTATACAGATAGACAGAAATATAGTTTAACACTAATAGACCAAACACATTGAGGTTCACATGCATTTTATCCATGACCTTATTCATGGTTAGCTCATTGACTTGAATTTTTTCTAGTCTTCAAATTAGGTTGTAGATATATTTACCAAACCCTTCACTAAGATAAAGTTAATTCATTTACAATATCTTCTTGGGGTATGATCTACATTAGCAATAACATCATCTATAGGGGGCCTTCTAGGCTCTTCTCTTCTTCTATATCTCTCTTTTGGGGGGGAGTTTTTTTCCACTAGGTTTTCTCCCTTTCGTCCACTTTGTGTGAGATTAATTTATACTTGGGTACCTCATTAGGCCTAAGTTTTGGGACTCAATTCTACTAGACACGTAAGTTATGCTTAAAGGGGGTGTTAGTGTATATTTTTTACCTTAGTTTTTTACTACAGTTGTATTTTTCACTATGCTTAGTTGGATATTTGGTTATTTATGAGGTCAAATATTTTCACACCCACATGTGGAAATTATGGTCAAATAGGTTGGTGAGGATGCCTTGTCATTCACCAACGAATGTTGACTTGTCTCTATCACATGTGGTTATTATTTATTTGGTAACTAACCCTTGTTCACATTTCCAAATGGTTATAGATTCATGCCTCTTCTCATACTATTTAATAGCATGTTCTCCTTTATATTTTGATAGGTGTGAGATTTATTATTTTTGTATGAATTAATGCAAATCTAGGTTTTTCTCTTATCTATTATCTTTTGTAATAATTTTTCTTTGTGAGTTAATTTTGTTACAACTTTATTATGATGTTCACTATCTTTGTCTCATGTGATTACTCGACCATTGCATTCACATTATCTAGATTGGGATCAAAACTTTGATATTTCTTCATGAATATCTAAACATGTTACAAGTTAGTGTTATTGATTAAAGAATGAAACCTAGAAGTTGTTCTATAAATCCCATGGAAAATAGTAAGTATAATAAAATCACACATACAACATGGCTATGTTTTGATATTTGATCCAAATCCTACATGTGCAAGGCTTGTTTCAACCATGAACTTATCTTGGTGATGGCATAGATCAATCGAAATAGGTGACATAGTCACTTACCCAAACTAGAGCCTTTGAGTTTTAAAATATTTATATGTTCCCCCAGAAGTTGACACTTGTTGAGGACAACATACCCCCATTTTTGAAAATTGGGAACCATGAGATACTTTGAACCTTAACACTAAAAATATGGTATGTTTTGAATATTATTAGAATTTGAAGATCATCCACTTTGATTAATTTGGCCTACTGATTTATGGTTTTGATTTAAGATTACCTAATGCTACTAAAAATTTCCCTTCATGTGATAAGTTATAGGTTTTATGGAGCCCTTATGAATTTTTCATGCTTAGATCCTCAAATTTTATCTTCATTCAGGATTTTACTAGCCTTTAGTCTATGAAATTTCAAGCCTAGATTCATGTTCTAAAAACTCATTTTCAAAAAACCCTTGCTTAAGTCCTTGATTCAAATATTGGTGGGAACACTTTTGATGGGAATATTTTAAATTTATTTTGGACTTAAGCCCCAATTTTTATGTTAAAGCTTGGTCGTGTTTCTCAACATGACCAATCCTTAGCCTAAAAAGTATTCTTAGTCCCCTTTATTTTCCCCCTTTGATTCCTTATATTTATAACATGGTCTAATGTTATGCTAGCAAGGTCCTTCTATTTTAGCATGGTCCCTTTTATTAAAAACTTTAGCCTAAAGTTTTAACCCTAAGGTCTCATTCATATTTATTAATGCAAATGAGACCTTAGTCTTAAAGGTTTAGCCTAAGTTTCTATCTACCTAAGTCTAAGCTTAAATGTCTTGCTTCTTTTCATCATGAGGGGATGATCTAATGAAGTGAAGAAAGCATGATGAACCTGAGCATTTAGTCCCTTAGGCCAATCATGTGTGAACATATAGATCATAATCAATGGCTCTCACCTCATGATAGCTCTTGATTAGATGGAGTGAATTGAATTTGAGATATTTTCAATACAAGAATTTGAGGAGCTTAAAATTGAAATTCTCATAACCATCATTAACATCTATGATACCGTCAAATTTAAGCCCACCAAACCTAAAGAAATTTATGAGTTTAAATTTGATTTTCTCATGAACATCATTTAACATTCAATAGGCTATTATTGAAGTCCAAAAGACCATAAAATACAAGCTCATCTAACATTTTATTAAGGCAAATGGATGTGTTTCTATCATTCAAAGGGGCCACTTTGATATCATACTTTAAAACCTAGCATAAAATATTTTAGCCTAAGTCTATGGCATGTTCATTGACATGAAATAAAATTAGCTTAAAATATTTTATCCTAAGTTCCTTTCTATAACCATTTACTGATTAAAGTTCATACATCTTGTAGGATCAATAGTTCATGCTTCATTAGGCCTAGATGATCCAACAATATGAAATCATCAATGACTATTCATCAAAGCTCCAAGAGTCCATAGGTTTAATACATGGTGGATGCATGTTCAATAAATGATTGGTATAGGATACAAATCTCAAAAATCCCACAAAGGCGCCAAGTGGCACAACCATGAGGCTTGATGCAAAGGCGACCAATAATAGGCAAGATCCCAAATCATGATCAATGGCTTACATTGATTCATGGGAAATGACCTGATGGAATGAAGCAAAAGGAAAATTTTAAATAATAATGGATAGTATTTTAAGGAATTTATGAAAAATTCCATGAAAGTTACTAGATAAATGCTAAATAAGTGCCAAGTAAGCACAAAATGACAAAAATGAAGATCTTGTGTGCTCAAAAATGTAAAAATATAAAGGCAATGGTCAAAATCAAATCTGAGGCATGAATGAACCTAAGTCATAATAATCCATCAACATTAAATATTTAGAAGAGCCCAAAACTTGCATAAAATACCCTAAGTTAAACATGGATTAATCATAGTCAAGTTGAAAAGAGTCCAATTATGATTTGAGCACAAAATAATTAACCTAAAGACCATTTGCAACACAATAGTAAGAAATTTATAAGTTTGAAAGCCATGGAAACTCAAAGGCAATAATATAGGGATGAGATAGAGTTGTATTTATTTACAAATAATGAAGGGAGGATCTTCAAGGACATAGACCTAGACACTATAGCATTGAACACAAGTAATAAGAATTGGTCTGAACTCTTTTGGACCATTGAAAAGATGCAGGCCATGATGAAGGAGGAAAAAAATATTACCACCATACAGAGAAGATATTATGACCTAGTTGCAGTCCAAATGGCTAGTCTCTACCTTGATACCATCAAACCCAAGGTAATCTACTGTATTGACATACTTGTCCCCATTTTTAAAGACTATATAATTAAACAAGGTTGGATTATTCATGAAAGGATTTTTAGGAGAATTACATACATTTACCTATTGGCCTTTGAAAGTTACTACAAACTTTGAAATCACCAATTAGACTTGCCCACCATCAAGGAATGGATTGGAAAGAATGACTTAGACACCATCCTTAGGCCATGGCTACTCTAAGGGAACCATGTATTTGAGATCTTACTAGAAATATCTCAATTGCCCAGTTTAGAGAGGGGATCAGGGTAATCATGAATCTATTAAATATAATATTAGAAGCCCCTTCAACCACTAATGTAATAAGAGTTGGGTATCCTACATATAATTCTTGGTAGAGAAAGAACTCACTCCCCAGATTTGAGAGATGATCAACATCTATCTAGAACAACAATTCATGGCCATCAAGAAGAAGACTAGTACATAATTTTTCATGGTGTCTTATATGTTGTATGCCTTACTAGCCTCCACCAAGATCCCCTCTATCAAAAATTGGTTACCTGAGGGTAGATTCATAGTCTCCCATCACTATTCAAAGCTACACATATTCAAATATAGACAAAACATCTAATTCATTTATGACTATGTGTATCCAGCCTTGGTAGAAGCCATCACAGGGATCCTTATGCCTAGGGTAAGCCCTCTAGTCAAGAAATATGTGTAGCTAATGGGAGACATATGGTTGTATCTAGATTGTAAAGTGATCAAAATTGAAGGGATTTTTATTCAACCTTATAATCTACCTATTTATGTTCCCATCAAGTTGACAGAGCAAGAAATTGCATACCAAATTCTTCATAGAGTGGAAAAAGTGTGCAAGGACAAGAAGAAAGGCCTCTTCCATCCCTTTCCTTTGATCATTAGAAGGATAGCACTACAAAATTAAGATCAGGTAAAAATTGTGGCTAAACATAGGGAGTCTTTCAAATTTCAACTTGATGAGCTGAAGCAATGGGACACTAAGGGCACGGTCTCCACACATTTGAAATGTAAGCAATTGTACAAGCTAGTATATGAACACCAAATCATTGTCCATGACACCTTATATATAAATGCAAACAATTTTGAATAAATATTGGCTAGGCTCAAGGGACATAACATTAGACTTGAGTATAGATTTACCAATGGTCAGAATTCCCGTAGAGACATATGGCAAATGGGACCTCTACAATACTATTTACTACTTGGACCTTCAAGGCCCCCTCAAGAGCAACCAAAAATTGAAGGTAAATAGCCCCAAGCACATATTACATAATGTCCTAATAAAGAAAATCTAGAAGAAATACCTAATGAGGGACCCTCATCCTTAACCCTTCCACAAGTATCAACATCCACCATTGAATACCTAGACATGATTACCCTGGAGCTAGATGAGATTGTGGAAGATGCCTTCAAGGTCCTTATTTAGGCATATGGGTCTGATGAGGAGGAGGAACATGTTAAATAAGCATAAGCCCAAATAGAGGAAGCTAATAAAGAAAAGGGGAAAGAGCCTACCTTGGATCTAGTCCTAGTGGCTCCATTGAAGAAGAGAAAGGTAGAATTGGCAATAGTCCCAATTGGGCAAAATAAGCCCAAGTTGAATTTCACTCACCCTATGAGTGAAATAAACTTATTCAATGATGAATACCCCATCCATGGACCAATCATCCCTAATTATTTCATCTATAGAAAAATACAAAATATCCCTACCTAGCACCACTCATGGACCCTGACCAAGACTGTTAATATTGATGTACATGATGATATCAAGCCATGGATAAGGGATTTGATGAAGGAGGTAGAATTTAAAGGAATAGTGACCATTATAGGGTCAAATATCAAGCAAATGAAGACTCCAAGAGCTTCAAGTAGTACCCAAATGAAGGCTCTTGAACCTCCAAAGTACACTAAACCAACTACCACTATGCAATTCAATCTAGACACAACTAGATTAGAGAGAGTGACAACTATAAATGCCATGGTGGGGATTGAAGAGTTCACATTTCAAAAGTTTGACCCATTTATAGGTTTAACTCTAGTTGTGAGGCAATAACCTAGTTAACTCCCTATTCATGAAGAAGGTGTTGAAATCCTAGTTGAGGCTTATTTATCTCAGGTCAAAGTAGGCTTCAGGGGTATGAAGTAAAGGATACATAATTTAGAGAAGGAGAAGGATAATTTGTAGACACAAGCTTTCATATCAGTACTTGAGGTAATGATGAAAATGCCTGATGAATCTTTTTATGACACATTTGATGCATTGGAAATAATTAAGCTAAGGTAAAGTGCATTGGCACAATAGAATACAATGGCTAAGGGTCTAATATCCCAATGGCAAGCTTTATATGATTAAATAACTAGGTTAA
Source organism: Torreya grandis (assembly GCA_037957365.1). Taxonomy (NCBI): domain Eukaryota; kingdom Viridiplantae; phylum Streptophyta; class Pinopsida; order Cupressales; family Taxaceae; genus Torreya; species Torreya grandis. The sequence continues at coordinate 1,892,620 of JARHVA010001122.1, read as the reverse complement.
TCAACATATATGTTGGAAGGTAGATTCTTGGGTTTAAAACAATAAATTTGGGGCATTTGAATGTAATTCTAGGAACTGTTATTGACAAAGTCTAGAGTTTGTGTGCTTGGTCACAAGAACTAGAGAGATTCTTGAAGGATGATGAGGAGCTAATAGGAAGAATTAAATAGCTTCTTGGGACAATGCTCACTGATATTACACAACCCATTGTCTTAGGCATCATGAAGGATGAGGAATATAAACATAGGGTTACTTTGGTGACACAATAAATAAACAATAAAAATCAAGGCCAGTCTAGAGTAGACAATAGTAGGATCCTGGACATGATCTTCAATGTAGGTGAAAGGATAACTAAGGCCAAGAACATTAAAAAATACATGGATAAAAATGATAGAGAATTGAAAAAACTAACTGATAGGGAGGAGTGTCCCCTAAAATAAACTATGGACCTATAAATAGTTAATGGGAAATACCAAAAGGCCATGACCATCTAGCAGCAACAAATGAATTCTCTAGCACAGGGCCCACCAACCAATTAGTTGAATGATATTCCATTTTGTGAAACTTTGTAACATTTTGAAAGAGGAATATTTTTTTGTAAAGGCATATGCTAGTTTGTTAGTGTATTTATCTCTAGGTTAGTTCATTTGGAAAATCAAATGTATTCTAAAACCTTGTCAAAAGGATAGTTGTCCTTATCTTTTGTATATTTTTATCTTGTAACTAACTAGAATACTACCTTGTCCTCGTATAAAAGGCAATACTACCATTTTTTAAAGGGAGACAATTTTGAGAAAAAATTGTTTACTTTGAGCAGTTAATACAATCAAGGAATTCTACAAATATTATCAAAGTTTGTTTGTGTCAAGTGTTATATGGATTTCTCTCAATTTCTAGCCCTAATTCTTAAATTTGAATGGTTTCTATGAATTTTGAGTTGTATCTATGATTACAAGGTTGTTAATTTATGCTTATGATAGATTAGTTGAATGATCTTGAATTTTCTTTATTTTATTTGCTCTGTATTAGAATGTACAAATGCTATTTGAATGTGGTAGCAAATCTTTAAAGTAAATTTAGTTCTTACTTGTTCTTCTTTATATCATCCTTTAAAGTTTGCCTAATGTGTAGTGAGATCTAATTTTATACTATTTTGTACTATATACTAGTTGAATGCATATTCAATTATAATTAAAACATTGTCATAATGTTTGAGGCTAAAATCAATAAACACTTATTCTTTCCTACCTTACCCTTCTCTTTTGCTTCCTTTTTAAAACCAGATCACTCTAGTTTAAATTTCATTGTAAATATCCATTTAAATTAGTCTATAGTTTAAAATTTGATCATAATTCACTAGTAATAACATATATACTTACACTTTACAAATATTTAGACCATGATGGCTCTCAGCCATCAATTAATATAAATTTTTTGCAATAGTTAAACATTGCTCTATCGCTATTTCACCACAAGTAACATAATTTGACAAAACTTGCTACTCATGCTATGAATTATCAGAATTCTAAAATGAAAAGTGTTATTTGAATATTAAGAGCACTTTTGATACATTTAGAGGCATCAACATAATGATAATTCTTTCAGGTGCTTAGCAAAGATATACCAATTTCTATAGATTATACTCAATGAGAGAGATGAGTGAGTTCTCCCTTTGGTGATGAAATCCAAGTAGGATATCCAAGAAAGGTGACTATTATGTAATGAAATCATAGTCAAGACTTATGCTAATATTTTTATGCTTAATTAAGTGTGATGATTTCATCTTGTCTATGTGATAATATTTAAGCTATGATTATTCACTTTATTAATTAATCTAGGTGAGCTAAAATAAGAAAGCAAATAATGTATGCAAACAATTTTAAGCCAATTTTATTTTTGATTGCATCATATGAGAAAAAACCAAAAAGAAGAACTAGATGCAACTATGAACCCAAGAAGAGACTCAAGGGTACCATTGAGTGTGTTAGAATGTTTTAAATAAATTTCACTTATGTTCTTTAGAAGAATGAGAAAAGAAACTCGAGAAGGGTATGGTAGAAAAACTTGATATGTTGTGTGTGTGTTGATCCAGATAGTTGTAGACACTCTTCTTTGCCTTGGGAAGAATGACCTACAGATAAGAAAGAACTAAAGCAAATGGTTAATTAGTTAGATAGTAGGGTGGATTGCCTAACAATCTAGATCCAAGAATAACAAGCTTCCTTGGAGGCTATCAATCCATACTTTTAAAAAATCAAGTTCTAAAGAGAAAGATAAAGTACCTATATATATCACAAGAAATATTGAAATTAAATAGAAGTGATTGATAAATAAATAGGTGAATTTGAATAATTATAGCAATAAATAGATTGATATTAATGCTAAATGAATCAAGTTTATTTTATAAAATAGGGTAGGGTTCTATGGTTAGGCAAAGGGTGTGAGATTGGGATTTGGTTGAGGTTTGGTGGGTGAAAATAGGTTATTGTTTATCTATCATGCAGTGACTATCAATGGTTAGGGTGACCATCAGTGGTCAAGATAACCATTGATGGTTAGGATAGAATGTCGATGGTTAGGGTGACCATTAGTAGTTATAGTGGTTTTCATCTGGCTTAAGAAAATTGGTTGATAGAGTTTTAGAATGGGAATCCAAAAAGTGGGTTTGGGCTAGGGTGGTCGTGAAATAGTAAAAAAGTAACTAATTAGTGAAAATAGATATTTAGCTTGTTGATTGTTAATATAAAGAGGGTTGAAGGATCTAGTGGTGAAAATTAGAGTAATTTTCGTAGAGTAACAATGTTTGGTTGTTGGTCGATGAGCACTTTAGATATTTGTCATACTTGATAGTTCACTGGTTCTCTAGGAGAATGACTTGCCAAAGATATTTTGATACCATAAGCTCTTGATAGTTATGGATCCCTTTTCACCTCCTAATCCTTTCTCCTTTATAATAAAATGGGAGAGGTGCAAGTTTATGTTTAATAATAGTTTTAACTTGTCTAGTTTTAACTTCAACATGCATAGATCTATGAGTGGATTAGGCAAGATAATTATATAAAAGAAATTAGTAGTTAAAGTGGGTGTTTTATTATATAGGAAGTGGTAACTTGACCATTCATGATCTATCCTAATAATCAATGATTTAGCCTAACCATTAATGGTTAGGGTGACCATTTTTGGTCGAGTGTCAAAGGCTAAGTTTGGTTAAGGTGGGTTAGTGATTTAGTTAGCTAATCAACTAACTAGACTCAATTTTGTGGTCAAAGGGTTGGGGGATGATTCTTAGGGGGTCCCAAGGTAGTCTAGGGGTATTTTGACATTTAGAACCATTATGTGGGATATTTTAATGTCTTCGCATATAACTTTAATTCCAACTTTGAAATAAGTTACAATGTTGATATAGTCAAAAATGTATGCACAGAATACAAAAAAAGATTGATATGGTCGATCCTATACTACAAAATCAAGGTTTGAAAATGAATAGGGTTGACAAATTTGACCTAGTTATCTAGACAACACACAAAACATAGAACTAGGTTGGCAGGGTCGATTTAGTTGACTATGCAAGGATAGTTTTAAAGACTACAAACTATAAAAGGAAAGATTGTAAATAAAGACATAGAGAGATAGAAAGGAACCTTGATGGATTAGAGATGTAGAGAATTAAGACTATTTTTTAAGAAACTTAATATATGCTTATAAATTTTACTAACTAGGTCGATCAAGTTTTACAAAAAATTGTTGCTGAGCGCCTACAAATGTATAGGGTCAATTGTTTTCACCTAGTGGTCTATAATAGATGCTTGAAAATGTATAGGATTTACTACATTGACCTAGTAGTCTAGATTGGATGTTTTAAAGAATATAAATTTGTATTGGGTCAACAGGGTCAATCTAGTAGCCTGTACCTAAAGTCTTGCACACAAAAGTTATATATTGGGTTGATAGAGTTGATATAGTATGGAAAATATATGATTAAAAAATTAAAGAGATGAAATAAGGTAAATAAATCCTGTAAGGGTTAGTTCACATTAGGTTCACCAAAATATATGTAATAAAAAATGCATCATGCTTATAAATCAATCTTGGCTTGGAGAAGATAGAACATACCTACACTTTTGATTAGGAGTATATTTATTAAGCATAAGCATGACCAATATAGGTATCTACTATACCTAATTAGGGGATCACTTATCATAATACACCATGCTAGGAAGGGTTCGAAAGCCTACAATCTAACACAATCACACAACAACCCTAAAAGAGTCCTAGGTTTAATATTCACTCTATTCTAATAAATAAGAAAGTAAATCTAATATAGTGCACACCAAAGCTTGTGGCATAAAGTGGGGGTTATAAAATAAAAAAATAAAATAAACATGCATAGAAGACATATACTCATGTCAATGTATACATAATTCTAATGCATATGAGAGAAGCACAGCTACATTATCTATCTACTCTTACAAAGGAGAAATAAAGTTACGAATACTTACCTTGAATATGAACTCGCCGAACCTCAATCTCTCCCTTGCCCAAGGTTATTTTCAAGAGATATTTTTGGTATGTAAGGATAAAAAATACAAATTATCTCTAGGCTACACAACCTATCAATGCATCCAAAAGACTTATCCACAAGACAAGATCCGTATCTCTAAATAAAGTATGGAACACTAAAATTTATTCCTCAAGTATAATGGTCAATAAGCAGATGTTTGTTCATACTTATTATTATTTGCTTATATATTTTAAAATGGTTTGATATGAACTTGTATATATAGGTGTATCTTTCCCTAAATCCTTTTGAATATGTTGGTTGTACAGGGTTGACCCAATCTGCCCTGTATGTTTTTGAGAGATAAATCACTAGGTTCTGAGCTAGGTCAGCCAAAGGGATAACAAAACTCAAACTGAAAAATATCCATAAATAGTATAGGGTCAACCCAATTGAATTTTTATAATAATTAGAGGTTGAATATTGTACAAGGTTGACCTAGTTGGCCTAGTACAGTCAACTAGTGAAAGGGATTCAAGGAAAAAATAAGGAAGATAATGCATGACAAATAACTAGAATGGGTAAGATTGAGAAGAATAATCTTAGGGAAAATTATTTTAGGATAAAATTATGTATATGTAAATTGGAAAAATGGACAACAATCTTACGAATCACTAATAGTCTTCCCACCCCTTCCTTGGTGCACCCCTTAAGGCTTACACTTAGAGACATTGAGACTCGATGGGTTTATGCAAGATATAAAGTGTCAATAATCAATAAAATCTTTAAAATATTAGGTGTATACAAAATAAATTTGAGTTTGAGCCATTTTTAGATCATTACCAATGTAGTGTGGTGCTTGGTATTTCAGTGGGGATTGACTAAGGTCAGTTCAACTTAATCACTTTCCATCGATCCCCCCATTTAATATTACAAGTGTTTATGTAGGAAATTAAGGTTTGATATTTTAGGTTGAAAAATATATTTAAAATTTGAAAAGGACATTACTAAAACATCCAAATACCTTTGGAAATATTTAGAGATTCACTGTCAAAGGAAAAGATCGACCAATAAAGGATAAATTTGACACGATTATTATCCTACTTATGTTAATCTTGTCCCAATAAAAATATGAAAATTAGCAACAAGAAAATAAATTTTACATAGGGAAATAATCTACCAATAGAGGGGAAGATCAACTGATGTCATTTTCATGAACCTCTCATTCTTGTCTTAAGTTAAAAATCACTTGCCATTTGTTAGAAATCAGTTTTTTTAAAAGCCAATGTCAGTTCCTAAGGGTCAAGATTGACTACCACTATTGTCTCTCTTATAATGGCACTATACCAAGAAATAAATAGTCACTAGATATGGATATGAATGCTCTACAACACATACACACTAATTATAGTTAAATAATCACCCTGCATAGATCTGGGAAGTGTGATAAAATAATCTAAGTCTCTATTTTATCCCCTTGAATTTATCATTATAATTATCAAACTTGCTTGTCAAAAACATATTTTTTGAAACCATATTTTGTTCTTATTATCTTTAATTCATAGCCAAATTATATTCTATTATTTTATATCTAATTGAAGGGTTAGTGACACATTAATCTATTTTTAGGTAAAACACATATCTCCCATAATTATATGAACCACATGTGCACTAGTGACTTTTGAAACATATGCTTCAAATTTGTTGTCAATTTTCTTAATCCAATGTGAGTAATGAATGATGGATGAATGATTTTCAAGGGAAAATTAATACCTTCTAGATGGGGGTGATGGAATGATTTTTTTGAGAATTATTTTTGGAAATTTAACAAAGATGTCATATTACTCAGTTGGGTCTATGTCTACAACTTCAAACATTATTTTTAGGGCTAAAAGGGGTCAATATTATATTTTATAAATAAGTTTAGGTGAAGGGGAAAATTATTTAATAGTAGACCACTTTGTGTAGGGTATAAAAGTTGGTAGTCCTAAAAGGATATCATTTTTAGGGGTATGCAGATCTTCTTATCCCTTACCCTTAGATTGTTTGATGTTTTATCTAGAATTGGATCAATGCCCAATAACCCCTTAATTAGTTATAAAATAATATAACATTAGTTGGATATATATTTTTGGAATATAAACAAAATTTTAGTTCAACAATAATCATTCAACATGCAAGTTCGACAAGTCACAATAAATAAATACATGAGGGTAGAGACAAACTTAGCTTATTTTTCACTCTTTATTGATATGTATACATTTATTTTATGATCTAATGTCATGTAAATTGATTGTATTTTATTTTTTTCCTAGTTATAGGCCATAATTGATATAAAGGAGATAATACAGGTTATCGATCTTGACCCATATGGGTTGATATTGGACTTGTGAATGTAGGTTATTTACAATTGATTATTATTTTTGGTCTAAGATATAATTGAGAGAAATGGGATAGTACCAATAACTGATCTTGAATCCTATGTGTTGATCTTGATCTTGTGATAGTAATATTCTAATTCTTTTAGATGCCTCACCTAATTTAGTAATGTCCTTTCCCATTTATCCTTTTTAATGTACATGCATATACCTAAAATATCAAACCCAAGTGTCCTTGACAATTACTTGATATGTCAAATATGGATGGAATCGGTTAAAATGGATTAAGTTAGGCTAGCCTTGGTTAATCCCCATTGAAATTCCAAGAACTATACTACATTTTTAATGATATAAAGAGGGATAAAATATAATGTAGTTATCCAAATTATATGTTTGTGTGAAATGATGAATTTAGATCTAGATGATCCTTGTCCTATTTTAACTTTTGCACAAGAATTCAGATGTGATAATACTTTAGATCTAGCTCTAGTGATTCAATGTAAGAAACATGAAACATTCTTTTATCTCTTTAAATGTGAGAATGCATGTCTTAAAAGTATCCTAGAAATATATATATATATATATATATATATATATATATATATATATATGTATGTATGTATAATAGACCCAAAGAACATTAAGGATACCAAAATAAATGGCTAAATAGGGAAATGTGTAAAAAGGGGATTCAAATATAAAGGGTTAGGATCAACCAGAAGGGGTCAAGATCAAAGGTTGATCTTGACCCTTTTGGTCTATCACATCTAGTGATGAAAATAACATCGAAACAATAAAAGGGTTTAGAGATATATGTTCTTAAACACAACTCGTGTAATGTGAATAGGAAAAGGGGGAAAAAAGTAATATAAAATAATAAATTAAAATGGAAAAAACATAAAATACATGTGCCACTAAGTAATTAATTCATAGATAAGATCCATATAATAAAAGAGGCTATAAGGCTTGTGCTAATTTTTTTTTCCAAAATTTCCCCAGCGTTTAATCTTGAATTTTAGTGCAGCTACAAATACTAGATAAACAAGAAAAAGAGAATACAAACTTGTGTAGACGATTGCTATGTAGACTTGTCATGTGACATAATGATCTAAAGTGTTCCTACAAAAGGAGATGTATGTAATTAGATATGATTAATATCCAAGTGAAAAAAAAATTATAACCATAAATGAAATATTTCAAATATTGTTCAAGGAAAACCTACACATGTATGTGAGCCATGGAGAAAAAGGAATGTTAAGGGTCAAGAGTTGACCTGATCACTATGGAAGAGAAGAGGGAATTTGTACTATATATTGATTTCCTATCCAAGGAAATGTATAATATTTCAAGTGGTATATGTGATGAGTATAACCATTGAGGGATTTGAAACCCCCCAAAGTGTTTACTCTAGTAACCATGTTGCTAGAGAAATTTGTTCAAAACTAGAGAATTGAGGTTGATCAAGCCCCAATTTGAATTGTAATTTATATAAAATAACAACCAGTGAAGGAAAAAAATATAAATTTATATTGTTGGAATTTGTAACCCCAAAATGGAAATGGGTTGAATCAATAATGGATTCGCATGTTATAGTGCTAGAGGGTACAAAATCTCCAATTTATGCACTATGCACTTTAACTGAATCAACCATTGAAAATGGATTTTAGATTCAATTTAACTTTATTATTTGGTTCTTATATGCATGATAAAAATATAATGGATAAAATCCATGTATATACCATGACTAAAAATATAAAATGGTATTCAAAATATGGCATGAATCTTTATCATGCCTCTTAACATTGAAAAATGGTATAGTTAACATGAATCTATATCATACCAATATTATGATAAAAGTAAAATATATAACTATATATAAATATAAATTTTTTAATATATATTTTAATATTGTGCATGAATATATATCATGAACTCAAAATGTATGAATGTGTACTTTATTCTCATGATTTTATATTCCCCAATTATTTGTACCGATAACTAAAATTTGAACCATTTTGAATTTATGAATTTATGATATGTACCATATGTAAAATATAAGGCGAATATATATGTATATCATATGTCCCTATAATTTATTTTATTTATTTATGATATCTAAAAATCTCTGAGGTTGAACTATGTCATAAATAATAATCAAATATCTAAATTATACTAGTTTCTTATATGTATAATTTTTGTGATTTTTCCACATGGTTTCCCCCTTTTCAATGTGAGAGATGAGATTATAAAATTTATAATATCAAAATATATAGTGATTTAGATATTTTTTATTATTTATAATGCTTATAATATCTCATATTAAATTTAATAGTTATCTTTATGTGAAATATATTAGTCATAACATAGTATAAATGATAGAATAAGAGATAGTCACATTCAATTGCTAAGTATGATTGCCCAAGGTAATGGTGTTTAGATAATGATTTATGAAATTGGTCATTTTTAAAACTAGGATAAGTTATAAAATATAATTATGATATGGGATAAAGTGTAACATGTGTTCTAATGCAATTAACAAGATGCATTTTTTATAAACAAGACTCAAGATATCACTCACAAAAGTTTTGATCCATAATCAATTTAAATTCTCAATAGGAAGAGTATAAAATATTATAAAAGGTCAATTCATATTAAAAAAATTGGGTCAAAAATATTTGTATGATTTAAATTTCCCCATTGTATTGTGAAAATTGAGTTCTGAATTATCGAGATGTCTAGTCAATGGGTTATATTACCGCATCAATTCAAACACTTATAAACTACTTTAGAGATAAATTATAGATGATCTAGTACACATCAAAATTATTCAAATTTTATAATAAATTATATAATCCATATTTTTTTTTGTGAAATTTTGATATTTGATTTTTTTTCCTTTTAGAATTTTGAAAAGTTGACAATGCAAATCATATAATTTTGACCTATTGGGATAACATCATCCCATTTCTGATGTTATGGCTCAGAATGGGATGATACTATCCCATATGTGACAATACCATCCAACATTTCTATTTTTTTTGGGTTAATTTTATCCTTTTTGTTGTTGATAAATTTATGAAATATTTTTATATGTATATTGCATTTACTTGGATTTGAAGATGATATGATTGCATTCATTTATTATTTTTTAGCATGATATTCATGTAGAAGAGTTTTGATATAGAAACATATAAGTACATTTATTGATCTTGGTATAGAATAAATATATGGAAGATATTGTAGGAGGTTGGTTAAGTGTGGTTTTATGATTGGGACAAGTTACATATAACATGCTTTTGATGACTATATTGGTAGAGTGATGGAACCTTGATACAGGTACTTTTTGGTTGTTGATGGGTGAGATGACCATCACACTAGAGTACATGTCTTTTATCTTATAGTTTCCAATTTTTAGATATATGGCCATGTTGATTGATGTAGAGGGCCAAGGTAAATGTGGAAATACCATGAATTTATGATAGGTAGATCATATGGATTTGATCAGGGTGGCGTAATCTTACTTGAGTAGTATATATATTTTGATGTTTTTAATTATGTAAATTTTTATGTTATATACTTGTGTTAGTTGTAAAATTATATGTAAGGTTGTATTTATATAAAATTATATGTATTATATATATTTATTGATTAAGGAGAGTAATATTGGATATTCTTTTGGGCATTAAATGCTATCCCATTTATATTAAGACTTGTCTATTTTTACATTGGAGGTTTATGCTAGTGGTATTATAACAAAAAATTATGGAATGAATGGGAATATGAGAATATAAATATGGTACATACATTTTTAATCCATCATGAGAATTGGGATCATCTTAATGTCTTTGCATCTTAGTGAGTGTTGCCACGACAGAGGGGGATGAGCATGATGGAGTATAAGGTGATTTTGGATAGATTGACACCCACGATGATTCGATGGTGGAATTATATGGGACATATGAGGTGGAGTAAGGATTTATAATATTTTATTCATATATGAGTTAGTGTATAGATGCAAAAAAAATTCCTATTATATATTATAGATTTCAATATGAACAAGTTACTTGATAGTTTTATCTGATTCAAGATGTGCCTCTAGTGCCTTATCCATGGATATGGAATAGTAAAGCCAATATTAGAGTAGGTTCAAGGCTAAGACCCATAGTTTTTTTACTTAGATCATCATATAATAAGGAATTGGGTTCCTGTTGTTCCATTGGTAGAGGGTACTAAAATAGGATGTACATCAACTTATACACAATGGTGGACTAATGTATAATGGCCTATATTATTTCAAGTTGTAGGTATGATCCCAAAATTATTCCCCTACCACAAGGTAGATGATATGGAGATTGAGGATGTGGAGATGGAGTAAAACCACCACCTGTAACTCAACCTACACCCTAGACTATAGCCTATCTAGTTGATGTAGATGCCCTTATTGGTGTAGTTATTATAATTGTGATAGTTAAACATGATTATTTTCATTTTTAGTAGATATTATTTAATTTATTTTGATAATATATTCATAAAATGTGGTAATGTAGGTGATGTGTATTTTTTGATAATTTTAGATGTGTCCATACATAATTTGAGATGAGATGTTCCCTAAGAAGTAGTGGGTAATGGCTTAGTGGAGTGTGTTTATTATATTATAGGTGAGAGCACACCCTGTTTGATCTATTTGTGATTATTGCTATGGTGTATACTATATTTTTGGACAAGTGTGATGAATTACAATTAGATCTTGATAAATGGCCTACACTAACTGATGATTTTGATTATCAAGAGATTTACTTGACTGGCTTTGTACTTTGTAGTCTAAGCATCAAAGTAATATGGTTTGGATTTGAGTGATTGAGATGCATATCAAGTTATATAGGTCATGATGAAATTCACATGGTGTATTAGGATGAGTTGGGGCCTCAAATTTTGGGCTATAGGGATAATTAAGAGTGATAGTTTAGATGATGAGGATGCCCCATCATTGATTGATAGTTGTATATTGTAGACATGATTTTTGTAAAATCCAAAAAGGGATTTACTATACTAATGTAGTTTTTTTTTCAAATATTTACACAAATATTATTATTTCATTAGATTACTCTAAGATAATCTAATTATTGACCTTAACATAATAAATAAGTATACTAAACATAAGTAAACATGTAGCAATAATAGTTACTAATCACTATCATCTTATGTAACATAGCATAACTACATAAGGAAAGTAATTATTTTAAAATCTAGCCATGGTTAGTACAATATATAGCTACTACTGTCAATATACAATAATAAATAAATTACATTTCCAATAGGCATTATGCCTCAACATAAATATAATAATGGATACAATGTTCCAAAGAGCTTGAGTCACTCTAACTTATGTATCTTAGATAATATCAAGTGTAGTCTCTAATTAAGTACTATAGTGGGGAGGGAGAGCATCATTCAATCACTTTTCCACACCAAACATGAACCATTGATAGCTTGCATAATCCCCCAAATAGGGAATGGACCTCCCTTAACGAATGGGTAGATAGTGATGGTGCAAGAATCTAAAGAGACATGCTAGTACCCATGTGCTATAAAATTTATACTAAATGATGTGTACCATAAAGAAAATATGTTCTAACATTATATTGCACAAACATGCAAATCATACATATGAAATGACAATGTTTATCTAAATATTTTTTTGGCCAAAGTTTTCAAATAACTATTGATCTCTAGGATCATTCAAATCCATACACACCACTTAATCATATTACCTTCATCTGGCATTGGTGATGCTAAGTAAGCTACTAAAGTATATCTCACTATTTAATTAGTACCAACAATGTGAGATTTGGTTAACAATATTTAACTAATAGATTCATATAGATTAATTCTAATAGTAGGTAATAAAACATGCTATATACATAAATAATATTTATGCATACCTTTAGTCTGTCAAACGTATGAATGAATCCTTTTCATATTATTTACCACATAAATAATAATGATAACAAGTAACCTTTTTAATACCAAGCATATACTTAATCTTCATAAACTAATTTCCATACGTAATTTTAAAAGTACTACAACTAATAATGGCATAGTATAATGTACCCTTTACTCAATTACAAACAATAGTCACAAATAAATAAAAGATCAATTAACTCTTAAACAAACACATATTATTTCATTTATGAAACTTAATATACTTTTAAAGGGCTTATGCCTTAAAATATAGTTCCCTATCTTTCAAGATTTAGTAGTCATAATCTATAACTATAGGCACACATCAAAGTGTATAAATATATTAGAACATAAGTTCTCATACAGGTATATTTCATATATTTATGCAACATGCATGCACACACACACACACACACACACACACACACACACACACACACACACACACACACACACAATTATAGTTATATCATAAGAACTATTTTCCATTTTGCTTCATAGAAAAATTATGTGATTCATACAATTATTTAAAAATTTTAGTTCTAAATGGGGTCTCCTAATTTCATATAACCCATAGTCTTGATTCACAAATTTCATCATATAAATATATAATTCAATCACTCAAATTAATTACCCTATTTTTCATTAATTTATTCTTTTGACTATATAAGATTTGACAGAGTAAAATAAATAGTATTCCAATCAGACCTAAACTTTGCCTTGTTTATCTATCAGATTTTTATATTTTTTATGAGCTACTAAGTGTCTCATTATAATCAAATCCATATTAAAAAACATAGACAATAGACCTTTACTCAATTGTATACATTTCCTCAATATGCAAATAGTTTGATATTATCCATTCAATCTTTTACCTAGCTGACTTCATAAGTTCACTACCTTTAGAAAATGAATTATAATATATATATATATATATATATATATATATATATATATATATATATATATATATATATATGTATGTATGTATGTATGTATGTATGTATGTATTGTTTCTCTAGATTTTCACTAATTACATTCAAATGAGAAAGAAATTAAGGTTAAGAGGTTATGGGTTTGATGTTACCTAGATTTAGTGTGCACCGTATCCAAGCCTTGTGGGAGCTCCTCTTTGGTTGTGAAGGAAACACCTATAGTAAGAATGAAACTTAAACAAGAAAGATGTTAAAAGAGGCTATGGTGGACTGCCAAGCTACGTGCTCGGTCTTAAAAGCGTGAAGATCCTTAAGGGATGACAGTCCACTATTTAAAGATAAAAGTATTGTAAAGGAAGAAATGATAAATGACTAAAGAAATAGAAAAGTAGATGGTGTGTACCTATTCTTTGTATTCTATGTATCTCAGAATGCTACAGAAGGCTGGCTGAAGGTTCTATCTAGTCTAGATGGGCTATTTGGATGGCGTTTTGGTTTGTTGGTTTAGAACACAGTCGCCAATGTTGGTGGGTCTACCGAGGTTGGTTGGGTAAATGGTGCCAATGTCGGTTGGGTTGCCGATATCAGTCTGGCTGAAGGTGCTGATGTCAGTTGGTCTGTTGATGTCAGTTTGAGTTGTACATGCTGACGTTGATTGGTCTGTCAATGTCAGTTGGGGTCATTGGCCTTGGATGGCTTTTAAAGTATTTCTAGGATAGACAGAGGGGTTTTTGGAAGTTTAGAGGTTGGTGCAGGGTTGCAGGAAGGGGAATGAGGTCTGAGGAAGGGTATAGGTAGAAGATTGGTGTGAAAAGGGGGTGAGAATAAGGGGAAGGCCTTTTAACCCCTCCATAGAAGAATTCAGGGCTCTCGATAGTATTTAGAAATATCAATGAAAAATAATTGACAATATATTCTAAAACATTGAAATGAAAACCAGAGTACTTAGCTTTATAAAGTGAAGAACTAGAGGTGTCAAAATAGTGATTCCTATTGTGGCTGATGTGACTGGTGTTGTGAGCCTATGAAGTAAACATGGATAACTTCAATTCAGTAGCTTGAGGTCCTCATATAGTCTTTCAATCTAGTCTTTGGAATGATTTGTGTAAAGCTTTGGTATCCAGGAGAATAATAGTCAAGTTTTGGTGCTTGAAATCTCAGAGTGTGTGTGCCAATGTGTGAAAAGGTAGCCTTATCTCAATGTTACAGCTTGGCTTATGTAACTGACATCGGTGATCCCACCGACATCAGCATAGAACTTCCATCGTCGACCATGGGTTGATCGATGTCGACAGAGAGAGAATAGGTAAAAGGGCTATTTTTAGCTCTTTGCCCATTTCTCCACCCGCCAAGTGCCTTTTCCATTGGAGAACAGTCAAAACAAAGGCTTATGAGGCATGGGAGTTGGTTAGGGAGTTAAGATGGGGTGAGAATAGGTCATGGGTAGTTAGGGTTCAGAGGACCTAGTCTCAGGTTGACTCATAGGCTAAGAAATGGTCTTAGGGTGAGGTGTCTAGGTGAGGTGTCCAAGGTGAGGTAATTAATTTAAAATAAGTAGTTTTTAAATTAATAAGGTGTGTAAGTGTGGGTTAGGAGTGTTAACGTTTAGAAGGAGACCAAGGGGGTTGACATGATATTGGTGTCTACATGTATATATATATATATGTATATATATATATATGCATATATATACATATGTATGTATATATGTATGTATGTATGTATGTATATATGTATGTATATATGTATATATATATATATATATAGACATATATATATATATACATATATATATATACACACATATATAGACACACACACACACACACACACACACACACACACACACACACACACACACACACACACACACACACATCTCACATGTTTATATGTCAAAAAACATATAGTCTGTTACGTTTATTTTTTAATACAATAACTTAACCTTTTATATACCCATATTATTGTAAACAACCTGCACAGTTTGTTTATAAACTCATAGTGTTTTAGTCATAGGCTAAGGTTCAATTATGATATACCAAAACTCATAATTTCATGTGATATATATATATATATATATATATATATTATATAAATATACATCCTATTTAATTTTAAACAACATTCATACATAAATGTATACATATACTCTACTCAGATTTATAGAATATATAGTCTTTATATCATTAAAATATGTATACATATATTGTGTATTAATATCTATACTATATCCTATGCATATGCTCTTTCTTAAAAGATATGATACAATCGGCACATAAATATATATGTATTCATTATTTATAATGTCACATATAGTACACAGTCCATATATTGATAGTCCACATCTATGTGTTTTACTTAAAATGATTTCATTCCAATTTGATAACACATAAATCTATTTCAATCTCATTCATAAAATTTTATGGATTCCAATGAATAAAAACCCCCAACATATATGTATGTATGTACGTATAAAAAATGAATCATTTCTAATTTTTTACAAAATACTCAAAATTCAATTATACATATATTCACTAGTTAATATAAATGTATACATACATAATATATTCATGTTTACCCCAATTTGACTACCCACCTATATATTTTCATATTATCTTAAAACAATAGTATACCTATTTTCCCATTCAAAAATTTATTTGACTCAGTCTATATTTATTTATCAAGGATAACCACAATATTCCCATATTATATCTGTTGGATGAATATTTTGTCACTAGCTAACTAATGGGCAAAATAGGTTGTTTCAACCACAACATAAGGAGATTGATCGGCCAAATGCACAGGTCTACCACATCAAAAGGGGACAAATCTCTCCTCTCATCAAGGGGAGGTTCCCTATAACTATAAGGCACTATATACTATATATATATGCTGAAAATAACACTCAAGGGTAGGACAACACCATCCATCTCTCTTTTTTTAGAGATGATGTTCATGGATCAAAGGAGAAATCCTGGTGGAATGACAGAAGGCACTTCTATTCTTTTAGAAGAGTTTTTCGGCAAACAACAAGAATCTTTCTGGTAGTGACAAGTAACAGGGGTGTAGTGACCAATAGAATGAGGTGTAGCACAAAGTCTCCACCTCAATTGCCATAAAGTGAAATATGAAGGATAATGAGGGCACAAAGTCATCCCAAGATCCTTTACACAGAAAAAAAAATAAACATGCTAAAGATAATTGTAGCAGCACAAAGTCTCCCATAGTTGGCTTCAGGACACCTTTCAGATTACATCCACTAGTTTTGCTTATTTAATTAAATGGACAAGAACACATTCAAGAAATAGACATAAGAACAATTTCCTCAACAACACAAATTATTCCAGCACAAAGTCTAAAAAGTCACTCATTTTCTCATTCAAATAAAGAAATATGATTAACAATTTGAGCTCAAAGTCTCAAGAAATGCCTTTCAATTTTGGTAGAGTTTTGCTTCTATAACCGAGAGATCTCTTTTGCATAAATAAGAGATTACAAAATATAACACTCCAAGAAAGACTTGGGTGCTTTGTTTCAAAAAATGGCCTATGCTACATTTAATTCCTTGAAAGCATTTGAAATTCTATTAAGGGGCCATGCTAGAATAGGGCATCAGCTTTAACTTTGGCATGTTAATTCTTCTCAAACATCTCCTCTAAAGTATGGACCACCTAGTCCTCTTCCTGATATTTACACAGCTATCCACTTTACCTTTACTTAATGTTGATGGCACTTACATAGCTATATATTTGCCTTTACTCAATGTAGAAAAATAGGCCATGCCATTGAATGTCTGTGCTCTCTGATGTCCACCTGGTGAACTATTCCACTTACTAGAATAACTCTCCTACAGATATTTCCTCTTTCCTTGCCATGTTTTGTCTCTTCCTGGCGTTTTGAGCTCTCAGGGCTATCTTCTCACTTTTTACTGGCTCCTTCAGCTTCTTTTTTAGCCAATCACTGAATTTGTTCCAAAGGTTCGCGCCATATTTGAAAATCAATGGCTATTTCATTACCCTAAATTGGACGTCTGTAGGGACATCACTAGTCATTGGTCACTTGAACCTCAAACCTTTGAACCATGAAAGTGAATTGGTTCAATAGTTCAATGGTTTGGGTGGTTCAATCGGCTCCTTAGTTTAATCAGCTTCCGCTTCCTTCAAATTTTGAAATTCCTTGAACCTTTGAGCTTTAAACCATTTTGGTTCAAGGTTCAACAGTTCATTCTCTTTCTTTGAATCTTTTGTTCCTTCAAACTTTTTGGATCCTTTTCTCTTATAAGTCTCTCAAACTTTATTAAACTCATTGATTTTGGTTCAAGGTTCAACAGTTCATTCTCTTTCTTTGAATCTTTTGTTCCTTCAAACTTTTTGGATCCTTTTCTCTTATAAGTCTCTCAAACTTTATTGAACTCATTGAACCTTTGAACTTTGAACCATTTTGGTTCAAGGTTCAATGGTTCAACGATTCAATCTTTTTTTTTTGAAGCCTTCTTTTCGTTAAGTCTTTTGATCTTATTGAACTCATTGAACCATTTTGGTTCAAGGTTCAACGGTTCAATAGTTCAACCTTCACTCTTCAAAGTCTTCTTTTCTTTAAGTCCTTTGAAGTTGTTGAAATTTTTGAAGCGGTTGAAATTTGAACTTGCCAAAGTGCTTAAATCTTTAAGTCTACTGATGTCATTGAACTTTTAAACCTGTTGAACCTTTAAACTTTGAAGGTGGGGTTCAATGGTTCAATCTTTTATTTAAAGCCTATCGACAATTTTTTTGATTGAACTTCGGCATTGAACCAACCCTAAAAATGGCCAAGTGTTGGGAACTTGTTCCTTTATGAGAGCTCACTTGTTGAAGTTGTTGAACCTGTGAGTCCCTTAACTAAAAATGCTTGAATAATTGAAGAACTTGAGCACTCAGAACATTTTATGAGAAGGGAAGAGAAAATTTTGGCCTACAAGACCAAAATAGTTGATATGTTGTCCCCAAAAATAAGTGACTTATTTTGGGAACAACAACTAGCTCCAGTTGGGGAACTTACATTGATTATAAAAACAATCAAAGGGAGTAGAATATAGAATCTCTAGTGCCTTCATGTATGCCATTGGGATATGGATTCATGCTACCCAAAAAGAAAGGCACCAAAAATAAATAAAAATGAAAAGCACCAAACAAAACTAAAGACTATACAAAAATATACATATGTACAAGTTGATCTCATCTGGTACTTCAAGGATTGAAGTGCTTCAGATGCTGCCCACTGTGAGGTAGTGAAAAGGGCGTGTCATCCTGATAAACTAGCAAGAAACCATTTTCTCCCCAGAATTAGTGATGGGTGAATGGAACTCTCCACCAAGAATCACATTTTCTATGCATTCCTTTTGGTTTTCTCCTCTTGCCCCACAACAAGACTTGATTTCTAGTCTTAAAATCATGAATCCTTATTCTCTGGGTGAAGAGTTACTTTTCCTAAATTTGGCATGTAGTAGTATGGTCCACTACCATAATTCATTGTTCTTTTGGTTCAGTCTAGCACATGATTTGATTGTTCCCATTCAACACTTGCCAATGATTGGCATTGTCAGGCACACTTGTTGGTGTTCCATCTAAACCAATTCCTAGATCACCACCTATAGGACTTTCATCTGCTAAAACATGAACATCTTTAGTAGACAAAAAATAATTATCCCTACCTGAAGACTCAAATAGAATTTGAGCTTTAGGCACTAATGTCTAAGTGATAACATATTTTGCCTCCTTCTTAGGAAGTAATCTCTGCATGATGCCTTTCATATGGATCCTTGCCTCAGACAGATCTATGCTTAATTTTCCACCAACATCCTTACAAAATTTTTGTCCAAGTAGAATGCCCTATGAGGCTAGGACATCAGCCACTAGGACTATCATCTTAATTCTCTTGTCTAAGAATGTCGCAAATGTAAATTGGGCATCCTTGATTTGTCCTAGCAGTGGCACTTATTTGTTCTCCATGGAGAAGCATCTCCAAAATGTCTTGGTCAATGTGAGATCAAGAGATTCTACCACTTTGGTGGGCATGACATTGTTAGATGTGCCTGAGTCAATTATGCAGTTATTCAGCTGGTGTATGTTTATCAGTAAGGATACATAAAATGGTTCTATCTTCCCGAGAATAGAAGGAGGAGTAATGACAAGGTTATTATAGGTGGACTTGTTCTTGGGGGGATCAGGAGTTACCCTCAAAATTTCTTGTCCTGTAGGGATGGCTTTACCCTTCACACATTGAAATAACCTATCCAACTACTCAAAATTGGATTGTAAATATTCAAACTCAGTCATTTGAATTTTGGTCTTCTTGACATGATCATTTATGTCAAATGACTGAATTGGACTAAGACCAGAGGAAGGCAATTCAACCTTCTAGTTTTTAGGGGGGAGGACTAATTTATGAAATTAAAGTTGAAGGTAAAGGTGAACTTGATGTACTTACCCTTTTGGTGATCACCGGGTCCTTTGGCTAGAAAGGCAGAGTGGTTCTCTGCTTAACAATTGAAATTATAGGCTGAGAATGCTCTTCTATTTTTCTCTTATCAACTTACTAAGCTAACTAGTTCTATGACCTGGTAAACACTACATATGATCTATCAAATGCATCTCCTTTACTTCTAGGTTCATCCTAGTAATTTAGGAAACCAATGTTGGAGTCACCAGCTAATTTTTTTTCTCCCTTTGTGAAGAGATTAGCATCATCTTCTAGGTTCAACTTAGGTTGGAAAGAGAAATCAGATTCTTTTTTGAGATATCCAACTGCTGAGTTGGCTGGGGGTGCTTCAATGGAAATCTTTCCATGTGGGGGAGGAAGGTGATTTGGTTTCCCTTGATTCCTGGCAGCATTGCCTTGGTACGACTGATTAAGGAATGTCCTCCTTGGTACATCTCTATATGAAGGAGCAGAAGACATCCCTTGCACCATTTGTTTTTTTAGAGCTAATAACTCAGTTGCTAGCATTTGCACCATTGGATCAGTGGTTCTTGTGGATGGATATTCAGAGGATGAAGAAGATTTACTTTTATTAGGATCTCTCCTTATCTTCCCTACCAAGATGAGATCATCTTCCACCTCAGTAGCCAACTCCTAAGCTGTAGCAAGGTCTATTTGGCCAGCCTGTCTCAACAAGAAACTCACTTCATGTAGCTAAGAGTTTATGAAGAAGCATTTGAGGTTCTCAGCTATTGGCTGAGAAATTATAGGGATCTTGTTCCTCAGATTGTCAAATTTAGCAATGAAGTCCCTCATAGGTTCATGAGGTTCCTTCTTCATTTGTGTGAGCTGGTCTAGTAGGGCATGCACATCTTCTATAGACTTGAACTTGGCTTCAAATTTAGTTTTGAGGGTGTTCCAGTCAATCATAGTCTGGGCTTGTAGATGGTATAACTAGTCTACAATAGCACCTTTCAATGTTTATATGAATATCCTGACTGCTACATCTTCATACTCCACACCTATTACACCACAAGTTATGCTAAAGGTTGCAATATGTTCATCAGGATGAACTCTCCCATCACCATAGAATTTAGGGAAATTCTTCCTTGAACTGCGAGGTAGCTCATGTAGAGGTGGAGTTAGATTGAGTAGGCCAAAAGAGTTACCCCAAGGGCCTTGAACTACCATTGTATGACTTGTGAAGGGGGGATAAAAAATCTTTGAGGGGTATGTATTGATAAAAGAACTGGCATTGCTTCAGCTTAGAGCTTGAGGCTTCAAATTGCACATTTTTCCCCAGTGGATCTACTTTATAGACTAGATTATATCATGGAAATGGATATAATAAAAATGGATAAGGATAAGGATTGCTTCAATATGAAACTTGAAGCTTCAAGCTGCACATAATGTCCCCAATAGAGTCACCAAAAATTGTTGGCATGAAGCTGGCAGTGTTCTTTCCTACTTCATGTCGTTCCCCAATGATATGAAATGTTTTAATTTGAACATACTTAAAAAGGATTGGAAATTATCATCGATCCCCAATACAGTCACCAAATTTTTTTTGCATGGAGCTAGCAGAGTAGACAATAGCAATGAAACATTTAATCCCCAGAATCTCTAGTTTCATAGATCAAAGTATATAATGGAATGGATAAGGATATGGAGATGGAAAAGAACTAGAATAGCTCATTCATTTCCCAATAGATTCACAAAAAAATATTGGTGTGAAGCTGGTAGTGTTCTTTCCTACTTCACGTCATTCCCCAGTGATATGAAATGTTTTAATTTGAATAGACTGGAAAAGGACTAGAAATGCTTGTCAATCCCCAGTGGAGTCACCAAAAATTATTGGGTGAATATTTTGTCACCAGCTAACTGATGGGCAAAATAGGTTATTTCAACCACAACATAAGGAGATTGATTAGCCAAATGTGTAGATCTACCACATCAAAAGGGGAAAAATCTCTCCTCTCATCAAGGGGAGGTTCTCTATAGCTATAAGGCGCTATATTATATATATATATATATATATATATATATATATATATATATATATATATATATATATATATATATATATATATATGTTGAAAATAACACTCAGGGGTAGGACAACACCATCCATCTCTCTTTTTTTAGAGATGATGTTCACAGATCAAAGGAGAAATCTTGGTGGAATGACAAAAGGCACTTCTCTTCTTTTAGAAGTGTTGTTCAGCAAACAACAAGAATCTTTTTGGTAGTGACAAGTAATAGGGGTGTGGTGACCAACAGAATGAGGTGTAGCACAAAGTCTCCACCTCAACTACCAAAGAGTGAAATATGAAGGATAATGAGGGCACAAAGTCATCCCAAAATCCTTTACATAGAATTAGAAAAAAAAAACATGCTAAAGACAATTGTAGCAGCACAAAGTCTCTCACAGTTGGCTTGAGGACACCTTTCAGATTACATCCACTAGTTTTACTTATTTAATTAAATGGATAAGAATGCATTTAGGAAATAGACATAAGAACAATTTCTTCAACAACACAAGTTATTCCAACACAAAGTCTGAAAAGTCACTCATTTTCTCATTCAAATAAAGAAATATGATTAACAATCTGAGCTCAAAGTCTCAAGAAATGCCTTTCAATTTGGGTAAAGTTTTGCTTCTATAACTGAGAGATCTCCTTTACATAAAATAAGATATTACAATATATAACACTCCAAGAAATACTTGGGCACTTTGTTTCATAAAATGGCCTATGTTGCATTTAATGCCTTGAATGCATTTGAAATTCTGTCAAGAGGCCATGCTGGAACAGGGCACCACCTTTAACTTTGGTGTGTTAATTCTTCTCAAACATCTCCTCCAAATTATGGGCCACTTGGTCCTCTTCCTGATATTTGTGCAGCTATCCACTTTGCCTTTACTTAATGTAGATGGTGCTTACACAGTTGTCCATTCACCTTTACTCAATGCAAAAAAACAAGCCACACCATTGAATGTCTGCACTCTATGATGTCCACCTGGCACATTTTGTCTCTTCCTAGCGATCTGAGCTCTTGGGGCTATCTTCTCACTTTCTGCTAGCTCCTTCAGCTTCTGATTTGGCCAATCACTAAATTTGTTTAAAGGGTCCATGCCATATTTGAAAATCAATGGATATTTCATTACCCTAAATTTGACGTCCACAGGGATGTTACTAGTCACTGGTCACTTGAAACTCAAACCTTTGAACCATGAAAGTGCATTAGTTCAATAGTTCAATGGCTTGGGCAGTTCAATTGGCTCACTGGTTCAATCAGATTCCACTTCATTCCTTCAAATTTTGAAATTCTTTAAACCTTTAAACCTTTAAAATTTGAACCATTTTCGTTCAAGGTTCAACGGTTCATTCTCTTTCTTTGAATCTTTTATTCCTTCAAATTTTCTAGATCCTTTTCTCTTATAAGTCTCTCAAACTTTATTGAACTCATTGAACCTTTGAACTTTGAACCATTTTTGTTCAAGGTTCAATGGTTCAACGGTTCAATCTTTTTTTTTTTTTGAATCCTTCTTTTCGTTAAGTCTTTTGATCTTATTGAACTCATTAAACCTTTGAACTTGTTGAACCATTTTGGTTCAAGGTTCAATGGTTCAACAATTCAACCTTCACTCTTCGAAGTCTTCTTTTCTTTAAGTCCTTTGAAGCCATTGAACTTTCTAAAGTGGTTGAACTTTGAACTTGCCAAAGCACTTAACTCTTTAAGTCTGCCGATGTCGTTGAACCTTTGAACCTGTTGAACCTTTGAACTTTGAAGGCAGGGTTCAATGGTTCAATCTTTTATTTGAAGCCTACTGATAAGTCTTTTGATTGAACTTTAATGTTGAACCAACCCTAAAAATGCCCAAGTGTTTGGAACTTGTTCCTTTATGAGAGCTTACCTATTGAAATTGATGAACTTGCAAGTCCCTTAACTGAAAATGCTTGAATAATTGAAGAACTTGAGCACTCAGAACATTTTCTGAGAAAGGAAGAGAGAATTTTGGCCTACAGGACCAAAATAGTTGATATGTTGTCCCCAAAAACAAGTGACATATTTTGGGAACAACAATATATATATACTCAGTATCATGATTACTCATTTGATTGAGTATTTGTATGTAATACATTTAACAAATCTCAATATTTGTCTGAATATCAAACTATCTACCTAGGTTTCAATTTTCCTAAACTAGGGCACTATGCTATTACTAAAATAACTTCATTTAACCCTTTAGTTTTTAACACATAAATAGATCTAAATCAAAATCTTTGGATTTAGGGATAATTGATTAGCCCTATGGATGGCCGATCCATCCACTGGGCTAAGCCTATATCCATACAAAAATATAGTTCTTTTTACAAACCCTAGGAACCATAAATATACATATAATTCCTTTAAGCAATTGAAAATAATAAAATTTCCAAACTTCTCAATGCTTTTGAATCAAAACTCAAAGAACCTTAAAACCTTTTCTTTATTGCTTTTCACTCCTTTCTTCCCCTCTTCATGTGTACTTTTTTATTATCCTATACTCCCTCTTATCCTTATTTTCATTGTTTGTCTCTTACCAACTGTAGCTTGCATGCAACTTTCCAAAACTCATAGTCACCATGTATAATATGAGTTTATTCATTTCAACAAAGACTAAAAACATAGTTAACTTCAATTAACAAAACTAAGAAAATACCTAATCTTTCTCTCTTACTCAAAATTTCCTTATTTCATTAATCATTATCTTGTTTAAAATCCTTTACATGATCCTTTTACATTACAATCCCCCACGTATATATATCAAAAATTCCACTTTTAACATTATTCAAAATGATAACCAACACTTACAATGTAGTCTATGCATGTCTATCAAAGATTAGGTTTATATCATAAGATAATGTTTAGGATAATTCAATCTCCTTTAATACTTAGTGATGATAATTACCTCATATATCTTATAATAGAATTAGTAACATAAAGTTCATAATATTATTATTTCAAAAATGGTAGACCATAAAATTATATATTCCAATCATAATAATATAAGCATTTGTGTTATTACTAGATTATATAAAATATCTATGTCTTTCATTATCTTAATATCTTAAGGTCTGTATTGATATTTCAAATATAAATAATAACAAGCTAATGTTTTAAAACATTTTAAAGACTTATAGTTAATCTATATATAATAGTAACTAAATATTATTGTACAGATTTACATTCCCATAATCATAAATAAATATGAGTATTGTAACATAATCTAATCATACTACAATATTATGTATTAATTCTATGTATATTATACAAAATGTAATCACATACAATATTTATTCCATCTATGTGTACTAACATTTAAAAAATGCAAACTCTAATGTCTAACTGCAATTAACATTCAAAATGTAATTCTAACAATCCAAACAGACAATTTATATAACATATTAAATATAATGTGGTGTGTGCATGGGTTTAGCAGTTCCTCTTTCATACTTCACCATCTCCATCTACATCACCCTTTTTGATGATGTTCTCCTTCCATCATGCTCTAAGGGATGAACTCTCCTGCATCTAACTCATGACAAGAAGGTAGTTAGTCAAATACATCATGCTATATATATATATATATATATATATATATATAAAATCATAAAACAATGTTATAACAAAAAATGTAACATAATCATTATATACATAATTCATAATTAGCCACCTCATAATAATGAAATTATAAAATATAACATACATCTGTCCTATAATAGCACATGACTTAAAATTTAGTTAAAAAGTAACAAATCAATTTAACAACCATAATAATCCATGGATAATTAGGTAAATTAGCTTAATGAGAAAATCATGATGTAACATCCTTCCCCCTAAATTTGGTCATCATCCCAATGACACTTATTCAAATAATATTTCTAAATAAAAAATAGATTTTATCAGAAAAATAACATAGTATATAACATCAAATCAAGCAAAAAAATGTGGAAATAGCCTATAGAACTCATCATAGTCCTTCTAAATAGCACTATCATTAGATTATTGGTCCCACAAGACCTTACACTATGACACTTCTCTATTATGCAAACAAATTTTGTGAGTTTCAATTACTCTTATTATTTTTACCATGACCACCCTAGGATCAAGAATTTGTAAAACATTCCAATCCAACACATGCAAAGGATCAACTATATAATTTTAAAGATAAGATACATGGAAAACATTATGAAATATAGCTAGGGATAGTGGTAATGCAAGCCTATACACTATAGTATTGACCACTTATAAAACTTTGAAGGCTCCCACATATCTTGATGAAAGTTTTGATGACTTCCCAAATTTAATCAAGATCTTTTGCATCTTAACCCATAAGAATAATTTATCACATACTAAAAACTACTTAGATATTCTCTTAAGATTAGCATATCTCTTCTACTTATCATTAGACTTTATCAATCTCTACCTGATTATTCTTACTTGCTCTTCCATTTTTGAAATTATCTTAGATCTAAAGACTACCCTATCTTCCAACCTATCCCCAATTGATTGGTGTCCTTCACCTTTTCCTATAAAGTGATTCAAATGGTTCCATATTCAAATCAAATTGGTATGAGTTTTTATATGATAACTCAACCAATGTAAGGTATTATTCTTATTTTTATTATTGATTCATGTAATACATATGAAGAATATCCTCTAACACCTTATTAATTCACTCAGTTTGACCATCAGTCTGTGGGTGATATGTAATGCTGATATTTAGTTATGTACCCAAAGTTGAATTTAGATTTAATTAAAATCTAAAGTCATTATTACATCATGATCTAATATGATATTTCTAAATCCATACAATTGATACACTTCCTTTATGAAACTCTTTGCAAGAGTTATTCATCATCTGTCAAACTGCCTGGTATACAATGTGTTACCTTGGTTAGTTTATCAACTATAACCAAGATCATGTCATCCTTGTTCCATGATAATGGTAATCCTTGGACAAAGTCCATATTTATCACCTTCCACTTCCACTTTGGTAACAATCTATCTGAATGTGCATGTTTAGCTTTCAATCACTGACATTTCAAACAATATGACATAAAGTCCATTGCATATTTCTTGATTCCCTTCCATAAATAAAGTGGTCTAAGATCTACCATTAGCTTGGTTACTCCTAGATTTCCAAAATATGATGCATTTTGCATTTCCTTTAATATTTTTCTCCATAAATTCTCTTGATCTGACACATGCATCCTTCCATTGTATCATAAAAGACCATCATTCTATAAATTATATCATTTATACATAAGATTCTAAGCATTCTCAGATAAATCTTTCTTGAACTTATTATAGAATTCATCTCTTAGTGATAATTTGATCACTCAATCCCTAAAATTGCTCTTAATAGTATCCATAATTACTATGTACCTTCTATGACTTAAGGCATCAGCTACTCTATTTTCCTTTACTTTGATATAATTGATATCAAAGTCATAGTCAGATAAAAAATCTAACTAGCATCTCCAATGAGCATTCAAATTTGGTTACATGAAGATGTATTTGAGTCCCAAGTTATTAGTATTGAAATCAAATGGTTTTCCCAACAGATATAGTCTCCAAACTTGCAAAGAATGAATAGTTGATTCAATTTTAAGATCATGAGGGAAATATTTCACCTCATAAGGATTCAACTTTCTTGACTCATAAGCTACTACTGCACCATCCTACATAATAAATACTCCTAGTCCATCCACAGATGAATTTGTGATCACTATAAATTGACCATTAGTATCAAGAACTCCTAACACTAGTAATTAATTAAGAATTCCTTCAATTCCTAAAAAAATACTTCACACTTATTTGACTAGATAAAAATTTGATTCTTACACTACAAATAAGTACTCAGATTAGCTATCTTGGAAAAATTCAAAACAAATTTCCTATAATAGCCTGTTAATCCCATGAAACTTTTTACCTCTTGGACATTCCTTGGTGTCGGCCACTCCATAATGGATCTTAGTTAGATCAACTAAAATGTCGTCTATTGAGATAATATCTCCCACATATTTCACTTTCCTTTTGAAAAATACACACTTGGACAATTTGCCATATAGCCTATGTTTTTACAAAGGTTACAAAAATACCCCCAGATGTTGAAGATTCTCTTTTTCATCCTTATAATATATAATAATGTCATCTAAAAATACCAAATAAAAATTATCTAGATAATATCTGAAACATGGTTCATGAGATTCATGAATGTTGTAGGTTCATTCATCAACCCAAATGATAAGACTGTAAACTCGTAATGTCTATATCAAGTTCAAAATGTTTTCTTAGGTATATCTTCATATTTTATTCTTAATTGATGATATATGTATACACATAATATTTTCAAACTTTATCAATTATTGATACTTTTTATCTTATAGGAACATGTCGATTTTCAATCTCTCTAAGTGCATGCCCTAAGGGGTGTACTAGTGATCCATAAAATCTACACTGTTACCATGCATAAATTTTTTACAACAGATACGTTTTCCAAAACACTTAATTTTTCTAAAATACTCAAAGGAAATGAATCAAAATTTGTCCTTTAAAAACATGTTTATCAAGGTTGATCTAAATGGATTTGGAAATGGAATGAATTAAAGTTGTAAGTTCATTTTTTAATACAATCAACCTTATCTAAACTTGAGGATTCTAATTCCCTATTAAATTATCATAATTAATTAACTTTGCCTTCAAAATGATTACTAATGAAATAAAATGCAAAAAAGAATACATAAAAAGTCAACTCATGATAACAAGGTTGATAACAGAGTTCACTTGCTACTCAAGCTATGTCTTTAGGTTCACTTAGAATATGAACTGATCCATTTCCATAAATTGTAATTCCATGGCCAAAAACTTATAGTTGTCTAATATATCCTCTAATACTACATAAAACTCAAAAATAGACCTTTGAAAAGTCTTGGTACTCATGGTCAAACTTTCTACCTTCTTTTCATGAAAGCAATCTTGCATTCCTAAATTTTTCCACCAAAAGCCTCACTTTGAGGCTTTAAAAAGTGGCTCGAATAAAATCAAATCTAGACACTCAACATATGGCTAGAACTAGCTCTTGCTCTAGCTCTTGGCTCTATCTCTTAGCTCTTGGCTCTGGCTCTCAGTTCTTTACCTCTGCAATGAGAGCTTTCAAAAAAAATTATTGAAATGAAATGCACCTATGACCCCTTGTTATACTCTTTACAAGTCCATTTTTATAATTGGGATGATTATCTACAATCTATTTTAATAAATTTCATAATTATCCCATACCCAGTTTTAATGGGATTTTAAATTATCCATTACATTTAAAAATATGGGGTGATAATTATTCCCTAATATATGATGGTTTATGTTTATCCCCCTTTACTAGGGTGGGATTTACAATTATTAAAGACTTGGGTTTATCCATATTTCCATGTCACTTCATTGTCATGTCATCATTTTTATTGAGTTTGACCATAAATTTGACTGGTCATAACTTGCACTTATAACTCCATTTTTTGAATCATAAAATGCACTAAAAATATCTGAATGAAATCTAGACCATGGAACTAAATTCAAAACATTCCATGATGGTCAATTTTTCTAATTTGAATAGTATTGACTACCTATTAACCTACTTTGATCAGAACTTTGACCAACTACATAAGGAGAAAATGAGCTTTGTTTCCAAAGTTTTGCATACCATTATAAAGCTCTTTACGAGTCCTATGTGATGGTACATGCCACTATTTTATTTGGGAACTTTTATGAAATGATACCTAGATCACACCTCCCTATTGAGAAGGATTTTAATCCACCAAAAGTTGGTACCTGACTTGATCCTTTGAAATGCCAGTCAGTTTAAAAGATACTTCGATGAGTATTATCAGTCTACTCAAATTCCACAAATAAACCTAAAAAATTTGGAACAACTGACTAATCACACCTTTTGTAATTCCTCTAATATTGTAAGACCATTAATAACCTCTACATAGAACTAGGGTTCAGAATGAGATGACTTCCTCTACTGCATGGCATCACAAGATCCTCTACACATATAAGCTTAGTGATTTTTATGTTTTATGGTTACAATGATCCTCTACATAGATCTAAAATCCTAAATGTCCTCTACTACATGACCTAAATAAGCCTATACATAGGTCTAAGATTCTAGACGTACATCCACATCCTCCTCTGTAGCATGGCCATCCAAGGGCCTCTACATAGAATTACATCCATCAACATCATTTTCTACTAATGATACTCTACAACATATCAAATTATTGGGACTAGATCATAGCATAGAGATAAAAATGGAAAAATATGATTCATAACTCAAATTTTAAAGGACTAAAAATAAGGCATGAGTTACACTATATCCTGTAACTACCAATAAGATCACAACATGTATCAACTATCTACCCACTATCACATCTTGTAAGTGGTGAACTACCAAACACTACATCAACCACCAATGCAATTATAATAATTTTTTTAATGTAAACAAAATACATTAATTTTTGTGACTATATCACAATACATTGCCTAGACATGGGTCTTAATATGCTAAACAAATAGTGTATAATGTCTATCATTTCAAACATTTCCCAATATGGTCTAAGAAATACATCCAATCATACACATGCCAAAAACAAATGCATCCCAAAATAGTAGTTAAGTATGAAATTGAACACTATCAAATTTCATCAACTTATGCAAATGTTGTCAAATCTCTCAAGTTGATCAATGAGTTAAATTCCTTAACAATTCAACAAGAAACTTATAAAGATAAAACTAGAGATTTCAAGAATAGAGCTTTTCAAAACATAAGTATGAGAATTAAAAACTTTTCATGATGAACCTGTCTCAAATTTTTCCCACCATAGTAGCTCCAAAATGCATATATCAAAGCATGGGTAAGTGCCCTTTGTCAATATACAACAAGAATCCCAAAATTACTTTACAACATAAATGCATTATCAATCCACTAATCATGACAACATAAAATTAAGAAACTATTTACTAACCCTCTTTATTAGATTCTCCTATTTAGGGTGTTTAATTTCCTTAGTGGATTTATTGACATTTGCATGGGTTGATTAAACAAAAACTTCATTAATTACCTTATCAACAGGTTTATAAACCATATTCTTCTTATCATTACCAGGATGGTGGGATGATTGAAGTTTTCAACACTCCTCAACCTGATGTCCACTCATGTGATAATGAGTGCAAACATCCCTCTTCTTAGGTGAGGTCACCCATTTACCATTTCTCACTTTGCTATTACAAGAATGGTCTTTAGCACCTATAAGATACTTTAGTTAAGTTTTTCATTTCCAATAATATATGGCACAATGGTTATTCAATCCACAAAATGCACAAGGAAAAGAATGTAACATCTTCTGAATATCAAAACCAAATTTCTTAAATGGTAGAAGTGAATCAGAAGTCTTAGAATTCACATTTCTATTGGTGATTTTTTTATTGTAAAAATAATGAGGTGGAATCTCAATACCTCTTTTACCTAATTTCTTACACCACTCATCATTCCTTTGCAGAAAGGAATTCTACACTGCTAGTGGCTTTAGATCTTGGGTGCCACAAGCTTGTCCCCTTTCATCAATGAAGAAACTCTCTCCAACATCCACTTTCTCACTATCATAACCCAATCTTTCATGGTGAGATCTATGCTCTACCTATATTGGGTTGACAATTCTTTGTCCATTTTCACTAAGGCCCCTTCCATCAAATCTCATTTTCAATAATAGTTTAGATCCAATTCCCTTAGTGTGTTTATCAAAACTACCAAAAGCAATATCTGAAACTGAAGGGAAATAGTAATACATGATAATAACTTATGATGCAATCATATGTCATATTACCTTTATCTATAGTGAAAGGAAATTGGTGAAGACTATCTTTCTTCACTTTACATCTATACCAAGAGCTCATCCCTAGCCTACAACTTAGATTTCAAGCAAGCAATTTCCTCATCCAAGGAGTACAACTGAGCTCTCAGGTAATCATTCTCTTCCTAGATCTATTAGTTAATCACTTGAAGCTCATCAAGCCTATCTCTTTTTAAGTCTTTGCCCATGGCTTCTTGAATCCTAAAAATAACCTAATCCCACAAACTACACACTACAAATGAAATATCAATAAGGCCAAAAAGTCTACAATACTATGAAAAATAAAATTGAACATGATTGATATCAAATCCATACAATTAGATGCTATCCTAGTACACTAACTACTCTGATAACAAACTTGATCCATAAACTCTACACTATTACCATGCACAAAAAGTTTACAATGGATACTTTTATCAAAACACTCAATTTTCTTGAAATACTCAAACGAAATGAATCAAAATTTGACCTTCAAAAACTTGTTTATCAAGGTTTATCTAAATGTATTTGGAAATGGAAGGAAATAAATTTGAAATTTCATTCATTAATATAATCAACCTTATCTAAACCCAAAGATTCTAATTCCCCGTTAAATTACTGTAATTAATTAAGTTTGCTTTCAAAATGATTACTAATGAAATCAAATGAAGAAAAGAATGCACAAAAACTCAACTCACAACAATAAGGTTGATAATGGATTTCACCCATTACTCAAGCTACATCTCTGAGTTAACTTAGAATACGAACTGATCCATTTCCATTAAGTGTAATTACATGGCCAAAAGGTTACAATTGTCTAATAGATCCTCTAAGACTATATAAATCTCAGCAATAGACCTTCTAAAAGTCTCAATAATTAGGGTCAAACTTTCCACCTTCCTGTCATGAAAGCAATCTCATGTTTCTGAAGTTCTCCATCACTGGCTCTTTCTCTAGCTCTCAGCTCTCAGCTTTGGCTCCTCAGCTCTACAATGAGAGATTTTAAAACTTTTTAATGAAACGAGATGCACCTATGACCTCTTTATATAATTTTTATGGGTCCACTTTTTCCAATTGGGATGATTATCCATAATCTATTTTAATAAATTTCATAATTATCCCATACCCAATTTTAATTAGATTTTAAATTATTTTTTAATTTAAAAATATGAGGTGATAATTATTCATCAATATATGATGGTTTGTGTTTATTCCCCTTTACTAAAGTGAGATTTAAAATTATTAAAGACTTGGGTTGAGCCATATTGCCACATCACTTTATTTCCATGTTTCACATACGAACCCCATTTTTTGAATCATAAAATGTGACAAAAATATCTCAATAAGATCTACACCATGGAACTAAATTTGAAATATTCCATTATGGTCATTTTTTTAGTTTGACCAGTGTTGATTTTCTACTAACCTACTTTGACCAAAACTTTGAATTGTTACATAAAGAGCAAACAAGATCTATTTCTGGGGTTCTGCATATCATTAGAAATCTCTTAACAAGTTATATATGATGGTATATGTCTCAATCTAATTTGGGAATTTTTTTAAAATTATCTCTAGATCAACTAGGGAAGAGGTAGGTAGACCATTGGTGCTTTACAAGATTTTTGTCCCTTATTTACACTTATTACCAATCAAACCATCTCTTAAAAACATTCCCCTAAACTTTACCTCCTATTTTTCACACTCCTCTAGTCATTTTCCACCTTCATTAGTTCTTTCCCTAATTTAAACCCCTTTTTGATAGTTTACATGACTATGTCAATTGTGTCAACCTTGTATTCTTATTGATAAACCTTATTAAGGGTCTAGGTCAGCCCTTGGATAATCTAGTGTGTGACCTAATGAGTTTTTATTAATTATGATACTAGGTCAAATAGGTTGACCTTATCGATCAAAATTTTTGGAAGGATTTAGGGTTAGATCTGCCTATATAAACACATCTATTTTACCATTCTTAAAAATTAAACAAGAGTTATTATTCATTGGTGCTTCTTTATAATCTTCTCTTCCACCATTCTACTTAAGGAGTCTTAGCTTAGGTTTCTACTTGGAAAAGAATCTAGTCTTGTGGGGAAGTCTTGGATGCTTTGGCCTTTCTTATTAATCCTTACAAACCATAATAATCTCTTGAGAAGTACCTTTGGCTAAGGGAGAGATTGAGTCTTGATGGGTTCATCTTCCAAGTAAGTATATCTAACTTTGCTCCTTCCTTTAGTAGATAGAGGTAGTATAAGTAATGGATTTTAAATAATATTTTCTCTCTCCATGCACTAGGATTTTCCTTATACATAGCTTAATGAGGATTCTCTTATGCATGTTTAGTTTTATTGTTTATTACCCTCACTTTGTACCACAAGTTATGGTAAGCACTATAATATATTTTGCTTTACTTTTTATTAGTTTAGTGAATATAAAAACATAGGACCTAGTTAGGATTATTGCATAGTTTTACTTGACTAGAGGCTTTGGAACCCTCTCCAGTGATATTATTGTGGTAATGTATCCCTTAGATAGGTATAGTAGATCCATATTGGTTATGACCTTGATTATCTAATGTATCCCCAATCGGAAGTGTAAGTAGGATCTATCTTCTCCAAGCTAGGATTGATTTGTAGATATGTTGTATTTCCCATTATATACATTCTGGTGAACCCAATGTGAATCTAAATATTGTGTGTTTTATTTCATTTTTTTATTTCTATCATTTTATTAATTTTTTATATTTGTGATACTAGGTCAACCATAACAATATAGTTATAGCTTCTGTGTATAGGTTCAACACAGTCACATCAAAATGACTCTATTCTTTCTATGGAAGTCTTAATCAGATATAGATTATTGGATTGAATAGGTCAACATATTACTCTTATTCGATCCCAAAATAATAAACTATGTCAAATATATCAACTTAGTCTTACAATTAGTATCTAGATTACAAACAATGTCAACCAAGTCAACTTAGTCATCTTAAAAGGCTTCAACAAATAGGGTGTTATAGAACTAGGTCGACCCATTTAACACAGTTGGTAGAAATTAAAAGCAACATTCAAGGAAATTTAATAGAAATTTTGAAATCCTTAGCATCTTGTAACCCACCAAGGTTCCTTTTTTCTCTCTCTTCTAATTTAGTACTTTATTATAGTTTTATTTAGTACAAATTTGTAGTCTTCAAAACTACAATCCTACAACAAACTATGTTGACTTTGTTGACCTAGTTCTATAGTCTATCTTCTATCTAAAAAAATAAGTTAACCTAATTGAATTTGTTGTTAAGGACTCTTGATTCCATAGTATAGTAGTGACCCTATTGACTTTGTTATATAATGTTTGCATATAGTGTCATTTGAACTGATTCTATACCATTCTTAATTTGAGAATTAACAACTATATGGTAGTAATTAATTTACACTTTCATTTTTAGATGTTTGCATGCTTAGAGTATCTCACATAGTCTAAGTGGGTGGTTTTTTAACATACCATTTAGTTTCACTATCTTACTCTTTTTGCACACACTACCAAATCACAAAATCAAAATTTATTTAACATTTATCTACCCAAGGCCTACCTACTTGGATTTCATTACCAAGGGGGAAGTCAACTTGGTTTTTTTAATAAGTATAAACACATGGTTAATGGTATATATTGGTAAATCATATGACACCCTTATTATTTTAGGATTAGAAGTGAGGGGGTAGGCCCCAATACCAAGCTAGTATCATTGCTAACATAGATCCCTTTCAACCTAAACATCTTCAAACCATCCATAGATTGCTTTTTAGTTACCTATTTTCAAATAACTTCCCTATCACACTAAAAATAATAATCTAACAACTCTCAGGATGACCATTTAGTTAGCAGTTTCTTTTCAATTGACTACTAGCTCTCTGATCATTATGTGTTATATTGCAAAAACCTGCATTGACTAGTATTGGTGCAAGGTTTTATGTTCTGTGTCCTAATTAGATCATTCTCTTTGATCTAATTGTTTGTGTTTTTGATTCCATTTCTTTCTTCAATTGAATTACAAAAACTTTCCTTAGTTTTAGCACACTATCATTATATTTGATATAGTCCCTTACAGATTATCTTTTTTCTTGATTGTAGTATTGCATCGACTTGTTTAAG
Organism: Torreya grandis; assembly: GCA_037957365.1. NCBI lineage: Eukaryota > Viridiplantae > Streptophyta > Pinopsida > Cupressales > Taxaceae > Torreya > Torreya grandis. The sequence continues at coordinate 1,856,319 of JARHVA010001122.1, read as the reverse complement.
TCAGTACTCATTTTTTCCCATCAGGTTACAGTACTAAGTTGACTTGGTCGACTCTATATCCTTATCAAATTATCTATAGTACTAAGTTGACTTGGTAGAATATATATCCTTATTAGATTATATTTTTCTTTGTTCATTAGTACTAATTTGACCTGGTCAACTCTATACTCTTATTTTTGCCTTAGCTCTCCTATCTAGATGACTTAGTTCTTTTTTTCTCTTTCCTTAGCATTCTATTCATTTTGATGCAAGAGCATCAAATGAATGCATTAAAAGATTTGAAGGGATAAAATTATTTTAAATAGTTTGTAAGCCCTTCCTAAGGGCATAGGATTACAATAAGAATGTTTAGAAGGACAAAGGAGGTTGGTAAAAGGTATATTAATCTTTGTAAATGACATTAGTATTGTAAATAAAAATAGTCAAATATATCTTAAGCCATAGTTTCTATGTAGGAGTATTAGTAGGTATCTAGTTGAGGAAATATTGATCTTTAACATAGACCAATCTAAAAATAAATAAGATATAATTATCTCAACCATATATATAGGGTCTAAATAAAGATGATAATTTTATTTTTATGTTCGAGTCTAGATGGAAAGAAAGAGTGTGGCTAAGAAGGTGTCCATTCATCCTGTATTATAAAATATTGTGTTATTCAATAAAAAGATTTTATATTAGTACAAAGGATTTTAATAATTGACTTATGCAAATAACATATTGTGGGCATGTGCATGGGATTCAAACCTCAAGTGGAGGTTTCTTAGCACCAAGATACTATATGTAGATTCTATAAATATGTGCACAGTTTAAGTAATGTTTTCATTGAGAATTGGTCAATAGAATATAGGGTTTTGAAGTTTTTTGATAGTATTTAATGTCTAGCATAAATGAGAATCAATGCATTTTTATTCATTGAGTTTAAATGCATTGCATGGGATGATTGGAGTGGTTATTGAGTTGAAATGGTAATTAGATAATTGCATGAAGGTCCTACAGAACCCAAATGATAATTATTAGACATTGATGGGTTTGATTGGATAGAGATAGAGCTAGTAGCATGCTCTTGGGACATGTAGATCCCATACTATAAGTTGATAATGAATTGATTCTGATATTAAGAGTTTGAGTTATGAATTTTGGATGAAGACAAATAAAAAATGAGATTATCAAATTACCAATATTATTTTTGGTGAATATAATATATATACAGATAATTTTAAATTCTAGGCTATTTTAAAATAGGTGATACATGTTCCACCAAATTTGTGAATATCCCACATTTCACCTTTTGGTAAAGTAATTTCTTTTAAAAAAATTCTATAGTATTAACATATATAAGTGTAACTTTCACATAGGTGTGAAACCCATGTCTTTTTTTCCTTATGTGATCAATTTTAATCTATGTAAATAGCACACAATATAACTCTAAGATTATACACATCATTTTAGAACTATGAGAAAAATTTATTAATATTATCTCCATTTAATAGATCAAAGGTTATTGATTTGTGATTCTCATACACTTGATCAAGATTAGTCATACAAGAATCATTGAAGTACTAAGCCTTCTCCACCAGATCACATGACATGTCTATGACCTTTGACATTGCAGATATAATAATCACCTTTTTATCTGATGAGTCTTCTATTATAATTTTAGCAACATTCCATATTTGATACATGTTTCAATGGTGGGAAGAGTGCATCAAAAATTCCATTGGGTGTCAAAGAAGGAAGTATTTCAAACATGTTTGATCATGTTCTTGAGAATGAATTCATAGAGAAGGAACACCTTGAAGGTTCTAATGTAAACAACTCTAATAGCACCATGGCTGATCAACAAATAATATTAGAGACTGTGGCTAGGGTTACACATGACAAATTGAATAAAAATGACACTCAATAAGAAAATGGAATGAGATCATTCTAGTTACAAGATGTATTTAAATTAGACAATGAAAATGGAGAAGATGATATGCCAACTTTAATTGATCGAAAGGATAATGTATTCATGATGTCTAATCCAAAAAAAAGAGGAAGTTTAGACTAAACTGGTAATTGGTAAGTGTATTTAAAATTTATTCAGATGATATTATAGGGAGGATGCATGTTATGATTATTCATTTAAAGTGGTATGTCAAAATATATTCCTCCCCTAAGGAGATCAGTTTAACCGATTGAAGCCAGGGAATGGTCCTATAATAAATTTTATATTATAAGTGATAGAGAAGTGTGATTTTTTTATTTATCTTATGATTATGTGATTGTGTTCACTACCAACATCTTTCATATGGTCGATTCATTTGTATTCAGTATTCAATGGTTAGAATTTTCAACAACTTTGTTTTCAATAATGACATGTGGATGAAATATTATTCTATTATAAGTTTATTTATGCCTTTAGATTTTATAAAACATTACTGTAAATTTTAATCTCTATCAATAATGCTATTATAACATGCTTCATATTTCCTTTTTAGTTATACAGGTATATTATGTGAGGTGTAAATGGTTTGAACTTATATAATGTCAATTGCACTATCTTTTGCTATACTAAACACCGTGCATTGGATACAAATGGCACCTTGTATAAATTAAATGGGTTGATTTTCAAATATAAAAATAATTCAAAGAACAAACAAGAGAAATCAAAGTCAAAAATCAGAGAGAGAGATTGCACAGAGGTAAGAGGTAAAGTTGTATGAAATTATTATTGTCCAATTATTTTAAACCCATTACATCATTTTTGGTATCAGAGAAATAATCTCTTTGGGTTTGATTTGATTTATATATGTTTTTTTTTTTTTTTGGAAATTAATGATTTATGCAAATGTGGCTCTGTGAAATTATGGCAAAGGATTTGCTCTTGAAAAATAAACATAACAACAAATTTGAAGTGAAAGTAAGAAGCTGTAAAATGGAAATGGAGAAAGAAATAGTTCATCTCAAATTAGACTTAAAATGGATATATCTTGAGATTTTGATGAGTAAGTGGTCAGGAGAATGAAGACAAGCATGTAGCTAGCATTTGAAGAGAAGAATTAAGTGGCCTATAGAGTCACTTGTCAAGAAAATAAGGCAAGAAAAAATTGCCATGAGTAAAACAAGCCATAGAGGCTTGAAGAATGGAGAGTTACCAAGTAAGTAGAAAAATAAGGCTCTCATTGAGTAGAATAGAAAATATTTAAAAGTGTAGAGAGAAGCACTTGATAAAAATAAAAAGGAGAGTGTCAACAAATGAGACATTCACAGGGATATTTTGGTCTCTGTTCTGGTTATTTAACATTATATTTAAATTTTTGTATGCAAGAAAGGAGAACCTCAAAAAGAGGGTCAAAGATAAGGCCTTATAGTTTAGAAATAATGGGGCAAGTAAAGCACCCATGAAGTCAAATGACTTTGACAGTGAAATTGACAATGAAATAGAGAAAGTTGTAGAAGCTTTCAAGAAGGAAATTGAAATCCTACAGTATGCTAATAAATAAATGAAAGAAATTATAGAGTTTCATGATTCCCTAGATAGCATCCCAATAAGAGAAATAAAGGAAGCACAACTAAAAAGGGTTATTACAAGAAAATAAAATATGAAAGAGCATGAGACAATGTAGTAGGCAATGGAAGTAATTAAAAAGTTGAATTCTGATTTCAATATTATATCTAAAAATAATATTGATGTGAAGATGAATCGAAATGAAGGCAATGCTAAATATCCACAACTTCTAATAAAGCATGGGTGTGTATTTCCAAATTGGATGAAGAAACTAGTTGTTGAAGTAAAGAATGCAAGATTCAATCAAAAGGTTATAGAAGCTAGGAATTCAAATGAAATACCATTATAGACTAGGAAAAAAGAGCAGATTTTATGATGATGAAATATGGAATAATTCATGAGTCCAAAAGGAAAGATAGAAAGAAGTCTCCACTAGCCAACAAAAAAGAGGAAGACACTAAAAATATAGAGGTAAGCCCAAGGATAATTTGGAAAAAGAAGAATACCAGTGAAGTGAAAGGTAAATAAATTTCTTTAGATAATGATGCATTGAATAATTTAATTGAAAATATTGATGAATCAAGTGATGAGATGACTATAAGAGTTAACTTACAGAAAGGAGAAGGATCAGATTTGACACCCAAAGAGAAGTAATTGCTAGAATAGGTGATGAAACAACATGAAGAACATAAAATTTCCAATTTTATGTCTTTGATAAAGGCTAATAATTTAGATAATGAAAGCCATTTGGAGAATGATGTTGAGTGGAAATTAGTTTCCACAAAAGATAAAATGTAGATGAAAGGTAAAATAGAAAAATATACAGGATCTAAGTTTGTTGGTCCTAAATTTAATGAAAAAAGTGGAGAGATAGATGAGCTCTCGCTAGAAAAATAAATGAGGATGTTAGAGGAATTGTTTAACCCTCCTAAAAGGCTAGTTTTTCAGTAGAAGTAGATTAAGATTCAGAGCAAAAAGAACTGTTTCATATAATTTGGACTTATACCCACTAAAGTGGAGTGGAGAAAATTTTCTCCAAAATAATTTTCTTATGTTCCAAATAAAATGGATTGTTTCAAACCATTTGGGCCATAGATCATTTTGAATGAATTGGACTATTTTGAATAATTTGGACTTATAACAAGTAAAGTGGAGTGGAGAAAATTTTCTTCAAAAAATAAATTTCATATATTTTAAATAAATTGGAGTGTTTAAAACTATTTGAAAATATATAATTTTGATAAAATTGGGCTATTTTAAATAAAATGGACTTATACCCACTAAAGTTGTTATATACTCTAAAATTAATTTTATTATATTCAAAATAAATTGGATTGTTTCCAAACATTTGTGCATGGATCATTTTGAGTAAATAGGGATATTTTAAATCATTTAGACTTATACCTATAAAATGGAATAATTTAGAAGAAGATTTTCTCCAAAAATAAATATTGTTTATTTTAAATAAATTAGACTATTTCAAACCATTTACGTATAGATCATTTCAATTAAATTAGGTTATTTTAAATAATTTGAAATTATACCCACTAAAGTAGAGTGGAGAATATTTTCTCCATAAATATGTTTTTTATATTCCAAATAAATTGAATTATTTCAAACTATTTGATAGCAGATCATTTTAAATAGATTGGAATGTTTCAAAATCCTGGCAGCCTTCTGGGCCTTCATACCAATCATTGATCTTTTGAAGTAGCTTGTATTACTGAGACACATGGCATCATTTGACTGGCCAAATTATGGATGAAAACATATTAATAAATCTAGTTCATCTACATAATAAAAAATACTGACAATTATTTATTGTTTATTGGGAAGATCTTCTGAATGAGCAAGTGTCAATATACTAATTCAATAATTTCAAGGAATCTCCAACTATAAATCAAATTGCACTAACAACCCGATCAAAGTAATTCTAAATTATAATAAATTATTTTGAAATTAATTGAACTATTTTTGAAATAATTTAGATTTTATTTGTATGAAATTGATGATAATGATAAATACACTTAAAAGAATCAAGCAAAGTTACATCTTTCTAAACATTGATTCACAACTGCTTGAATGGATTTTTTCCTTTCTCTCAATAATGTGATGATTGACATCATTTTTATTCTCAAATCCTTTTCATATTTTTGACTTCCACTTCCACTATATCTACTTGATGTAACATAACTTATTTTCAATTTTTGATTTGTAACACAATTTTGAGAATTACAATCAATGAACAACACGTTGGCAATTGAAAAATCATCTCTGAAGGTCCCTTTAAAAATAACTTCATCCAATTTATTTATGTTTATATTGAACATCTTAGAATATTTTTTCCTCCAAACAAACATGAAATTTAAACTTATGTAACCCATGGCTTGAATGAGTATTCTCAAATGATTGTCCTCTATCATTGTCCAAATGCCAACATGAGAAAAAGACTGCAGTGCTACCTTCAAATTTTCAATGGAATGATCTCGAATGTAGTATGACATATTTTCAATTTTATAATCTTCTTTTTTTCTTGTATTATGCATTTTCATATCTTTTGTTTTGTGCATAATAAATAATAAGTCATCTAACCCCAAAATCCATAGTTTTTTAGAAGTCAGTTTTAGCTCCTCCTTTGAAATGTCTGCAATTTGTTAAAAAAGAAATGAATCATTTATTAACAATATTATATTATACTTAGAGATATAACATGAAAATTTTATAAGAAAATGTTTTACATTTTACTAGATTGGTCATTGATGTGATTTTGATTTGCATTATTATTGTAACATAAAAACATAATGCATTTCGTATAATTTTTTTAAAATTTATTAAAATATTATAAAGATACATATAAACACATAAAAATAAGTACATGCTCAGGCACATTGTAACTATAATACTCATTATACATGGATGTATCATATATGTTGCCAATTTTATAACACACATGTATATAAAAGTTCATATCGAATCCTTATAGCTTGACCATGAATGTATCATAATCTGAATCAGTCTAGTTTTACCATAACTCATTTCTCATAGATGTTGATAGGAATTAACATTGATCAACCAACATCTATATTATTATAGTAATGAAAGTATGATCAACCAAAATCTATATTTATATGTTTATGCAACCCATCATAGAAAATAAAATAGGATTTACAATAACTCTTCTAAGCGGTAGTTCATTATCACTAAATTAAAATGAATATAATACACCTTAATAGTTGAACCCCCTTCATATACTTCCAATAAGACACATCAAATTCAAAACTATTTGAATCAATAGCAATAGAATTTTTTTAGCACTATATACTTTATTATTTTTTTATTGATAAAGAACACATAAATACTCTGTATCAAAATTTATTGTATTGAAGGCATAGTATAGTACATATTGTGTTATTTTAAACTGGGTAATTAAACATATAAACAACATTTTAATGGGTAAATTAAACTTTTAAACAACATTTTAATGGGTAAATACAACCACATTCAATCTACACAACAATAAAATGAACCACACTTCCAAATCCTAAACTGATGTAAGTCTATATTTTATTGTCTTCTACAATCTTCTATCCATGAAGATAAATTTAATTGTAATGTGTTTACATAAATAAGGATAATTAATATATTATATACTTGTATGAAATTATATAATTACTTATGTATTGAAAGGGGTTTTCACCATTTTTTGCCTTTCTGTAGTTTGTATGGATACACTCTTTTATTGATGCTTTGGTTCTTTATTACCTATAAGGTATATAATGTAGTAACTACAAATTTTCATTAATAATCAATTGATTTGATATTTGTATTTTAAAAATGTGTCTTGTTGTAAAGTATTACCTTGTGTTGTTTTCATGGAGGCACCAACCTGCAGAGCTATGCCATGGGTTATTGTGTTGTAGACACAAAGTGCTAGAGCTATGTTGTGAAATGTTTTAATTGAGACATAAATAGATGAATAAATATTATATCAGTACTATGAATCATTGATGAATAAACAATTATATAGTTAAAAAATTATGCATGATCTTAATATGTTACCTTATTCAACTTGTGATGTGTCATGTTCTTTTATATAATTTTCCATTATTATTGTTTCTTCACTTGCATGTAATTCCCATAGTGTTACACATTAAAATATTGCTAAGTTTTTAGGTTTGAAAAATAAATCATACACACGAAAATATTGTTAATATGTTATATTTGGAAAATGAAGCATGATTATAAAATAAATTAAAAATGTTATGCACTTGGTACTGATCAAAGTAGTTGTTCTTGTAATGGTTGCTCTGAATTTGTAAAAAAAATTGAAATTCAACATTAAAAACCATTTGTTCTTTAGTTTATATAATTCAAGATAAATTTATTTTCAATTTTGTACAAGCACACACCAATCCATCTCTTGTATATATCTCTAGCACATCACATGCTTCTGGATAATAGAAAGTAGAGATAAGTGTCTCCCAAAAGATGGTATTTAGTTCATTTTTTAATGGCCTTCCTATTTTATGAAAATTAATCATTTTAAATATTGATACGTCTTTGTAGATGTCAAAACCATCCTCTAATATACTTTATTGTGAATGAAGGTGGAAATATTTCAACTAAAAATGAGCTAGATATTGAAAAAAATTGATTTCTATAATATGTGTCCAATTGAATCCATAACTATCTGGACCCCATAGTATGACACCCATATCTTGCATGTAACAAAAATCACCAACACGTAAATTCTTGAGAGAGGTCTGAATGGTAGGATAATGTTCTAGTTTTTGGATGATGAATATATTGAAGGCCCCAACAACAAATTTTTCAATCAATGCCTGAAGATATAGTCGAATATGGTCTTATTTAAAAACTTTAGTAGGATTCATAAGATCAATAATTATCAAGTCAATGTTTAGACCAAGAATGAACATTTTACTAAAATCCTCTAAAATAGATGACCAAAGACAAGGGGGCCCATAATGGTAGCTAAATCTTTCTATATCTATCTTGGGAAGCTAACCTCCATCACTATGTAGATAAATTTTCAATATGCTTAATGAATTTTGAGATGATGCTTCCCAACCTTTTTTTTTTAAATACCTTAATTTAGGACACACAAATCATCAAACATTTTCGTAAAAATTTTATAACGCTCCATTACCTCTTTAGTTGTGATTATTTAGTCTAGTGGTAATGTCATATCATGGTTTCTAAAATAATATACAATTTTTGATAGTATGTTACTTTTTAGTGTCACCTTTTTTCACCAATTATCCATGTTGTTGTACTTAGGGGTTTTTAAAAAGGAAATAGACCATTTTTTCAGTAAATTTTCTAGTTCTACTTTTTGTTTGTCTGACATCCCTTGAATATTTATAAATACTATTGTACTAATTTGATTTATCTAAAATAGATAAAGTACCACTTTCAAAAAAATCAAACACCTTATCAAAACAATCCCAAATAGGTTTTTCCATGAAAAGAAGGCATTTTCTCTCCTATAGTTATTTTGCTAAATATTTAATTTGTGTGAGTAAGTGTTTATCTTGTTCATATATTTATTCCATCCTTTTCTTCCCTATTTGAAGATTCTTCCAACCTCTCAATTTGATAAGGTCACTTGTAGATCAAACTCTTTATACAAATGAAGCCTTATAAATTGTTTCATTGGCTTCATTATAATGATTACATATTTTATACATAATATGGAATGGAGTACAAGTTTTTAGAAATATTGCTCTTCTAACATGACATTTATTTCTCAATAATTGTGAATTGTATTCCTCCTTCAAATAAATTCTCTATTGTGCTATAATTATGTGTTGGCCATCTATAATTTTGAACCTTACTATTTTTTTCTCCATCATATCTTCTAGGACTTCTTTTGATTCAATAAAATAGTCATGGTTGCTTGGATCAAAAGGAATTAACAAAGCATCCTTCATTGAAACCTCATTATGTTTTACAAATGAATGAATTATATCATTCAACCCTCTTTCATTGAGATTTCTTATTTTGATATTTTCATCCCCCAATTCATAGATCCTTATAGGAATGTTCAAGGCATAGTTTCTAGAGGAAATATACCATGTAGAGAATTCATGGTGTGTCTTATCAGAAGTTTGTGTCAACAAAAGTGTTCCAACCTTTTGTTTGATCTTATTTTTATCCACTGGTGTGAGTACTTGTATGGCCTGTTTCAAATTTGCATACAAATATGTTTCCCTTACTTGTTTTTTTTCTTCAATGTTTTTTCTCTCATGTTTGTAGGGTATCTTAAATACATGTTTGCATGGTGGCAAGTAGAAGTTGTTTCCCCATGTTCATGTTTTTATTTCAACATGTTTTATATTCTAATGACAAAATTATCTATGTCTATCATCCTAGACATTTGAATGTTGTCATAGATATTCAAATGAAACCCAAATGTTTTACAAGAAGGAGAAAATTTAATTTTTGTCAACTCTATTTCACTGGATATAAATTTATTAAAATTATTTGTAGCTCAATATAGAATTCTCTCTTCTCCATTCCATAATTTATATTATAATTGAAGGGAATATTCAATTTCATCCTTATCATAGGCCAGGATTATTCCAATTAGAGAAGATTCTTTTCTCGATGTAGTGCTAAACAAGTATATATTTGGATGCATGTTTGACAGACTAAATAATTAAAAATACCAATCATCAAGAGGAATTTTGTCAACATCATAAAATGTAAGATGTTTATGTGGATTTAATTTTAGTTTTGGTATTTCATATTGTACTCAATCCAAATTCTCTTAGAGTGAGTCCTTCTTCTACCTTTTATCCAAATTCTCTTCGAGTGAGGCTACCTTATACCTTTTAAGTGTGGTAATTCTTTTTTCATTTGAAGACATTTTGAAAAGCAATTGAAATGATTTAAATATTGATGTTTTGTAAAATGCAAGCTAGATATTACATCCGTGCATGAAATTTTTTTGTGTTTGAGTAGTGATTAAATGTATGTTAATTCTAAACTACAATATATATATATATATATATATATATATATATATATATATATATATATATATATATATATATATATATATGATCTTATTAATATATAAATTAACTCACACTTTAACTAATAAGGTATGACCAAATCAAAAATAAATTATGTGCACAAACAAATATAATATGATTGGTAAACTAAACAATTAAAAATACCAATTAGAAAGAAGAATTTTGTCACCATCATAAAATGGAAGATGTTTATTTGGATTTAATTTTATTTTTGGTATTTTATACTTTACTCAATCCAAATTCTCTTAGAGTGAGTCCTTCTTCTACCTTTTATCCAAATTCTCTTTGAGTGAGGTTGCCTTCTACCTTTTAAGTGTGGTAATTTTTTTTTCACCTGAAGACATTATATAAAGTAATTAAAATGATTTAAATATTGATGTTTTATAAAATGCAAGCTACATATTGCATTAGTGCATGAAATTTTTTTGTGTTTGAGTAGTGATTAAATTTATGTTAATTCTAAACTACAATACAAAATATATATATGATATTCTTAATATATACATTAACTCACACTTTAACTAATAAGATATGACCAAATCAAAAATAAATTATGTGCACCAACAAATATAATATGATGGGCAAAGGAATCCAAAAAAATTATTTCAAAGGAGAAAGATGAGGGGAAGTATGTTTCTAATATGTTTCAAAATGCCCATCAATAGGTACATTCAAGGTATATCCTATGAGATACCTTTAAATCATTCAGAAGAGTGAATTTTTCTTACAAGATTGAATTTTAGGTCCTCTTGTGCACATGCTCTTTCCACCTCAATCTAGTTTAATAATTTTTCCCTTAATGGTCCTTTTAATAAATTCAAATTATCTCCTATGAGATACCTTCAAGTTACTCATGAAGGTATTAGAAGGCCCTTGAAGGAATCTCATATTAGATACCTCAAGTATGAACTTGCTCAAAGTTGTTGAGGTTTGTAATTTCTTCAAGGTATCTCCTAAGAGATACTTAAAGTTACCCATGAAGGAATATCCTAGTTGATATTGTTGATACCTAAAACTCTCACTCTCAGTGAATATTTCCGTATGGAAAGATTTATAGATGTGAGATGAAATTGTGATTACTAAGTTTGCAAAATAAAAAAATGCTAACTGCTATTATCCTAGTCTATTACAATGGCTATCCATAAAAATGAAAATGTGAAGAAAAAAAATGATTACTAGCCACCACTTATAAAAGAAATGATCTCTAAATAAATAGAATTTCCCCTAATATAAAATCAAAAACAAAGAAATAATAGACAGAGACAATTTTCCACTCCAAATAACATAAAACATCAAATCATCTTCATTATAGATAGAGATTGAATATAGAAGGTCTCAAGGGGGCATATATAAATCATATTTTTATAATCGTTAGACATAAAACTCCTTGGTGAGATCAAGTGTGAGGTGGCACGTGTCAAATTGGTGTTTCTCTAGAGTGAGATGGAAGTCTCTTTGAGTTGGATGAGCACTGGACTACCACATATCAGTAGTGGATGAAGGCTTGGACTTGGAAAACATTTAAAAGTAGGCCCAAAGAAGAAAGATGTCAAAATGGGGGCCATTATAAGGTGATGAGGAACTTCTTATTTCATAGCGATTCTGAATCTATAAATGAACTGATCTAAAATAAAAAAATGTGTATTTACGATCCATAGTTTTTGGCAATTCATAGGGGTGTCCATAAAAAACACTAATACTCATACCATAAAATGGGAATGAAGTTTTTAGGAAAATGTCATTCCAGAGTGTGAATGAAAAATAAGAATGGAGATAGTAGGAAGACGCTGACACTTCACAAAAATAAAAATGGGGAAAGGGGCTCAAAGATGGAAAAGGGGTTGAGAGGGGGGAAAAGTTGAGAGGTGCTGAGAAACCACTTATTACTAAGCAAATCCAAGGTCATAACTCAAACTACTCTAAAATTATCAATTATGTATTTATGATCCATAGTTCCTAGTGACTCAAAAGAGAGTCTACCTATAGATGAAAGAACCTAAAAATCTATGGGTAGATTGACATTTACAACTTTTGTAGGGCTACTTGCAAGGGTACCCGTTCTTCCTCCTTTGGTTGGGTATTTTTATTAAGTGCCTCTATCCAAGTCAAATATCTCCTTAAAAGAGATGTTCCCTAGGCTTTCAACTTCCACTAGCATCTAAAACTCTATTTGGGTGAGTGGGTACAAAATCTTCTCCACTTTGGAAGCATTGGGTGTTTGATCAAGGGTCATAAAAATGGACTAGTCATTTTGTTTTTGTTCAAGTAGTGCCTTGAATTGATCCTCAGGGAGAATGTTGTTATTGGTATATAAAGGAGAGGGGAACCCTAAATGGACAAAAATTTTCATGCATCCATTCCTTTATTAGACCACTTGTTTTAAGGCATTGAGGAATGCCTTGTATTTAATTGCTACCTTATTGCAGCTTAAAAACTCAATCACCTTTACCATCGCCTACATTAAGTTGGTTAGACTTGTTATCTATAAATCATCAAGAGAGGCACTAAAGGAGCACTTGATAGGGATATCTAGAACCACAAACCTGGCTTTGTATCCCTCTTTAAGATCACTCTTGAAGACCAACCACCACAAATATTGTGGTGCACCTCCTATCATCCAAATCACCTACCACATCCACATCTACAAATCCATGTAGAGAAGTGCTTGACCCTGCATAGCATGTATACCTACTACTGGTCCCTCTCAGATACCTAAGAATCCACTGAACTACCCTCCAGTGCTTCTTTCTTGGATTGGCTCCAAACTTGCTGACAACTCCCACTGCTTGGGAAATCTCAAGTTTAGTACATACCATGCACTTAACCTCATCATGTGAATCAAGAAACTGTTCATAGAACTTTCCAACCATCGGTGTGCTAACTAGTTTCACACAATCATCTAGAGACAAAATCAACCTGTGACCTTCCATGTCTCTAGAACACACTCATGCCAAAGAATCTTGCTGCTCCCAGATTCCTCATGACACACCTCTAAACTAACTTTACCTTTAGTTCAGAAACTCCTTGCATATGTGACCCTGTAACAAGCACAACATACAGTGACAGGATAATGTAGCTAATATTATCCAACTTGGTAAATAAAACACAATGGTTAAACCTCCTTTGTCCTGCAGCTTACTCAAGACCATATACCCTAGCCTTCCATCTCACGTGTCCATTTCCACTCTTCTTTATCTTGAAAATCCATTCATCTCTTAGTGATTTCTTCTAGCTGGCAACTCCACCAAAAAAACTCCCATTTGGTTCTTCTCCAAGGAATCACATCCTTCATCCATGCCAAGCTCCCATTGTTTCCCAGATCTACCTGCTCTGCTTCTTTAATAACTTCCTAGTTCTTAACCATCAGTGAGCAACAAGTAGTGTAAAGAAGGGAAATGATGAATTTGAGGCTTACTTACCCTTTAAGTCCTCTATATGGGTGCTTGAGACTCCTTGACAGCTTGCTGTCTGCCCAAAATCTATCTCAGTGATCGATGCCGATCACATCTCAGTCTACACTCGACCAACGTCAGTTCCATGCAACTGCCTCATCGCCAATGTTGGTTCCCCATGACCGATGCCGATGTTTATTTGTTTGGAGTCACCGACATTGGGCTGCACATAGCTGACATCGGTCCCTGTCTGGATGCCAACACTGGTTTTCTAACCAACATCGGTCTCTGTGTTTTACTTATGAGTGATGACTTCTACCTGTGAGATTCTTTTGGATCAAACCCTTGTCCATATCAACCTTGCTCTGCTCAAAATTATTTAGCACTTTACGCTAATCTATGTCTGTCATCTTCTCCTTAAAAACCAAGAATTTCCTATTCTTGTCACGAACATCAAATTTCTCAATAAACGTCACTTTCTTCCTTTGCTTATAGAAATCTTGATCCATGCTTTTCGAATCCAAAAGCATACCCTTTGACTCAAGAACATGCATCCCCTTCATATTCATGTGACCAAGCCTATTAAGCCACATCTTTGAATCTACAGTTGAAGTAGATAAACTAAAAGGAGAATTAGTAATACAAGTAGATAGATAAAGTGTACCTACTTTCTTACCTCTTGTTACAACAAGTGCACCCTTGAAAACTTTCCAAGAGTCCACTGTGAGAGTTACTGTGCAACCCTCATCACCCAACTTTCCAACAGAAATCAAATTCTACTTCAGGACTGGGACATGCATGACCTCCTTCAACACCCATGTGTTGCCAGTCTGCAATTTCAGCTTCACTTTCCCTTTGCCAACCATTTGACAAGGTTTACCATCCCCTAAATAAATTTCTCCAAAGTCTCCCTGGACATATTCATGAAAAAATTCCCTATTTGGGGATGCATGGAAAGAGGCACCAGAATCTAAAATCCAAGATTCTACTTTATCCAAGGAACATACCAGAGCATCTTGTGCAACAATATCTACAACATCTACTTCTTTATTTCCTTCTTGTTGATCTTCAACCAACCAACAATCTCTCTTTACATGCCCTTGCTTTCCACATTTCCAGTAGGTTACTCTGCCATACCTGGACTTGGATCTCCTGCCTATCTTAGACCTTGATCTCCCATGCTCAATCTTCTCTCTTTGCCTTCCCCTACTTTCAACACTCAAAGCATTCCCTGATGATTCACCTGTGCTTTTCCTGCGAATTTCTTCAATCAAGATTACACTCACAACATCATCCACTTTTAATATTTTTGAAGCAAATGTAGTATTACTAACTACCATTACCAAAATCTCCCAACTTTTAGGTAATGAGCATAAGATTAAGAGAGCCTTAATTTCATCATCAAAAACAATATTGACTGAATTTAACTGGTTTACCAAACCATGGAAATCACTAAGATGACTATGTATAGATCCACCTTCCAACATTTGCAAATTAAATAATTACTTCATAAGAAATACCTTATTTAAAGCTGAGGGTTTTTCATATAAATTTTCCAAAGATTACATCAAATCTACCGTTGTCTTAGCCTGAGAGAAGTTGGAAATCATAGATGATGCAAGGCTCAACCTTATAGATCCCAGAGCCTTTCGATCAAGAACCTCTCATTCTTCATCCTTCATATCTGTGGGCTTGCATGCAACCCCACCCAATGGTAAGTACAAATCTTTTTGATACATATAATCTTCTATCTGCATCCTCCATAATTGATAGTTCTTTCCATTAAACTTCTCCATTCGTAGCTTACTTTCTTCTACCATTGCTATACTCCCACTCAAACAGAAACCCCTATGAGTGACCTATAATCAACAAACACTAACCAGATCTGATACAACCTATTAGTAACCCAACCAAAAGCTCTGATACCACTTGTAAGGGATCTAAAACCACAAACCTAGCTCTGATTCCAACTTTTCAGGATCTTGCTCCTCAATAAGAGCACAATATGATTACCTTGTATAAGCAACTAAACACGGAATTATACCAAAATTAACAAGTAACTAAAATTCACAAATAACATAGAATATGAGATACAATACACAATCTTGTATTAATACTCATGCCAGAAGGAAATACAATGAAGATGCCACAATCTTCCACACCTCTCAGATGTATAGATCTCTTTCCCTCAAGAGTTCACTCTCCTACCAAAAATGGTCCCAACACACAACTCAAATACAGAGTTGTTGTTCACCTCCAACCAGTTAGTAATAACACTGCCAGTACCAAGCACTCAAAATTACTTCAAGTAGATCTCCCATGAACCTGCAACAACCAGCAACTCAAATGATCTTACTTACCATGTAGAACTTCTTCCTGATCTTGCAACAACCTGCAGATCACCTGTTCTTACAATTGGAAGGATCTACCTTACCTTCCTCTTTTTGCTCTTTTACAATACATGCCAATGGGTCTATAAATAGATCCCATACTAAAAAATAACTTAGACTTCTAATTTACAATAATTAGACACGCAGCTCAAGACTCAAAATAGTCTTTACATGCAAACAATCGGTTCAACAAACTAACTGTTCGTGCAATGAATAGTTATGGAACCGCACAGGTGACTGACATCGGTCCCTATTTGCCTAGAGGTGACCAACATGGGCTGACTCCTAACTGATGTCAATTGCATTCCTATCCACCACTGACTGATGTCGATCAGCTTATCTGACGCCAGTGACTGTGACACTCAACAACTCCTCCATGTCTGCACACAGTGAAGCTTTTAGCTCTACAACCTAACAAGCTTTAGGACTAGGATTTATGAGTCTAGGACCTTGGGATGATAAAGGATATCACTTAGTTTATAGATGAGCTCACCTGATTCATTAGCTTATAGACATCGGTGATGAAAATAAGCATTGATTTTAGTCTTGCTACCATGACACTGATCCATTTCTATTAAGACCTATATAGTTGTTGGATTAGGGGAATGATTTTTATGCCCTAAGGGTGAGTAATGAGGTCATTATTCATTCTCTTCACCTCATGGTTCTTGACCAAGGAGTATTATTATGTCAAGTTCTAGAGTAGTTTAAGTACCCACTCTACATCAAAGAGATTATTGTGAACTGTAGAAAATTTTACCTTCACCTCTTGCAATCTATTCTCAATAGCCATCTAATTTTCACCCTCAACCTATAAGATTTCCATTGTGATGTAGCTTTGGAGGTTAGTTTTTTCCTAGTTAAGGTCATTATCTTTAGATTTAGCCTCAACCTTGAGGCATTCAGCAGTGGCATTAACCTTGATGAGCTCTTAGTTGATTTTCTCCAACTGATGGGCTACCTTGACATAGTCCATAGTTATTGACCTCTATGTTTCCTCTATAAACTTGAACCTTTCAATTTGTTGGGATTTTTTTAGGTTAATCCTAATGACTTAGATGATGTAATCCCCTAGTTGTATTTATTTTTAGGGCTTAATTATTTGAGGGTTCAGATGGGTGACCAAGGACTACTTTTTGGGGTCATAAAATAATCACATGTGGGGTTAGGCTTTAGCTTTGGCCTATTTCCCCCTCTTATTTTCTATTTGGGTTATATAGGATACCCTCGCTATATCCATTTATTGATAAATTTGATCTATCACTTAGATGACCTCACCCATGAAAGGGGTTCCTTGAGGTAGTACAAATAGGATGGTTTACTACTACTATGAAACAATGAACCCTGCTCCTACAAGAGCGAGTGAATGAAGGTGAAAATTGTGGTATCCCATGGGGTGGGGTAAATGGTGACTGTGTTATAAGTGAGGATGAGGTGGATGAAGATGGTGGGGGAGTAAGAAAAGGCATGAGGTAAGACATGATAAAGGTAGAAGAGAATGGGTCATATATGATAATGGACTTAAGGGATGAAGAGAAGATTGAGGATAATAAAGTGTTGAGTTAAGTAGTGAGAATTACGACAACCTATAGTGGGGCTGTCAAGGATAAAGAAGGGGTGATGAAAAGAGCTAGAGAACTTGATTAGGTGGTATCTATCACCATAGCTTATGATGGAGATGTGGATGGGAAGGAGGTAGAGGTAGAAAGGAGAGGACTGACAAGTTGGGTCTTATTCTATGAAGGGGCCATTAGTGGGTTAGAAACTAGTGCCTTGATCTACTTGAGCTGAGATGATCTAATCATGAGGTACCTATGGGGTGCCTATTACTACTATGGGCCCATATCATAGGGGGCAAGGATGATGGCCATGTTAGTGGGAATGGACCACTATGGATTCTACCTATTTTGGGGTATCTTCTTTTTTATCAACCCCAAACATGCCAATATCTAGTGTGGACTCTCCTTCCATGATATATTCATTCTCTTTTGGGTGGGAATAATCTTATAACTATTAAAATTTCTTATCTGAGATGTCTTCATACAAATTAGTGTGTGGCTAACTAATCTCATATCTATATTTTAGGAAGGCAACCCTCTTATATTCTCTCCAACCTAAGGCATTTAACCACTACTTCATCATCTTGGATAGATTATTTGTTGGGTCAAAATCTTGGACCTTATCATAAAAAGACTCCCATAGCTTGGGGATGTCTTGAGAGATCAGGGCTAGGTCCATGTAATTTTAAGGGAGATATTCTATGGGTGACCTCCTTTGTTTCAAATATGGTCAGGTATGATGCTTGGATGCACTAATGGGCTTTAATCCCACTATATATCTCATTGGGTCACAATCCCATTAGTCATATATCAATTCTACGCCTAGTTCTAATAAGTTTTTTTATGAGGAGATGTTCCTAGTCCCTTTTTTGCTTTGTGATGCCATCCCTTAAAAAAGGAATGTCATATAGCCCATTTTTTTCTTTCCTACCCTATAGAGGGAATCCACATTATCAAGTTATTATGCCAATTTGAGGGTCAGGGTCCTATCAATTAGTATGCAAAGAAGTCAAAAAGGCTCCCCTATAAACCCATGTACTCAAATTAATGAGAAATGGTCCTCCCAAAACCAATCAATTGGGACCCTGCTACCTTTGAGCCATGATGGTTGTTCATTTGTCATCTGAGGTTTGACATCTAGCCTACTAAGATCCATGAGAACTAGAGACACAAACCACTCCAAAAACTCACAGTAGTCTACCATAATTGATAACACATGGGTTTAGACAATGATTAGGTGATGATGTTGGGTAAAACATCCATGTCCATGATGTTTAGCTGAAAATATTTATAGAAGAACTTGGAGTGCTAATACAACATTAAGTACATGAGGTAAGATGGATACTAAAAGGTACTTATTATCAATAAATTTTACAACTCTTCTCTCATGGTGGAAGTGATGGATTTGGTGAAATCCATCCAAAAATTTTAAACATTCTCTATCATGGTCATGAGAAAAATCATTCCAATTATAATTCTTTGACATTGGTGTTGATGTCTATGCCCAAGATAAATGCTAGCATGGATAGGGTATCTTTTACATGTTGTGCCTAGAAAGCCAATAGGTGCAATGGCATGGGAGGCACCTCTGTGATCTTATAGTCAAGAAGGGATCCAAGGAAATGTTCCCTATCTTCCACTTTGGAGTCCTAAATGCTTTGGAGGCTCTCAATGCTATAGAAAATAACATTAGGATTGTGTGGGATTTAAAGCATTGCTCTAATCTTATTCATGTCAATCCTAACCCTAAGGTGGGAACCTCCTATGATTGTAATAATTTAGGCATCATACATTTTGGTACATAGGGTGACAATCTCATGGCAAGGGTGCACATAGGGCACCATGTGCTATGCTAAGCCATAGTCCCAAACTTTGCATTTTCAGGAGGGATACTCATTCCTACTGATTTTTTTGAGATTTTGGGCATGAGCACCCTCCCTCAGATTTTTAGGGTTATGGGCTAGGTCTAGATTTAAAATCTCATCTGTTGAGTCTATCATCAAAGCTTTATCTTTTTAGGGTCTCTTCATGGATGAAAAAGTAGGGACTTTACCTTTTTCTTGGGTAGGGGCCAAAGCATAGGATTTACTCATGGTGTATGTAGGAGGAGGGGTCCCTTTCTTGAGTCACAAGCTCTCTACTTTGATGGGTGTTTTCCATTTCTTGAAGAGGACGTAGAAGCTTCCATTTCCCAAGAGGATGAAGACTAACTATCAAGATAATTCTCTATATTTTTTGGGAAAACTAGGTTGATGCTTTTGCTAGTTTTTTTTAGTTTTGAGGCTACCCTCTGATTGCTTCAATTATTTGATGCTATTTTCAAACACAAAAAATGGCAAGTGATTACTTTCAGGTGGGAAGGGTTGGATTTATGCACTAGTGCCATAAATGATAAGAGTAGCACATATGCTTGAAGCATTACCCTAGAAGATTTATCATGATCCTTATGGGGAACCATGCATAATGGATCATCTTGACATTAATTATAAGATAATCATGTAGATAAATGTATTTTAGTGAGTTTTTTAAACATGTGGAAAAGATGCATGGTGACCCCAATAATCACTTGTGTCAATGACAATTATTAAAAAAAGAAACAAAAAAAAAAGGAAAATAAGGGGGAAACAATGACGAGGAGGGAAAACACAACAAAGGAGAAAGGAAAGTATCTAACATATATAAGGGATGGTAGGAAGTCAAATGAAAATCTTCAAGTCAATCTCATTAATAGGGGTTTCTAAGGCATTACCATCTAAATATTCTAATTTGAAAGCATTTCCCTACCAATCGTTAATGAATCAAAAGGGTATTTTCCATAGAGAATCAAATTTCATATGTTTCCCTAGTTTAGTGGCCCTTTGATCATATTTAAGGACTAGGTACCTGAGTTTGAGACCTTGATCTAATGACTAGGTCCTTAAAATTAGTTACCAAAGTCTTGTCCTTACAAGGCCCCTTTGTTTCATTCTTAGTATTTGGTAGGGGAATAGGATTTTATCATGGTGTACTTAGGGGAGGATTTCCCCTTCAAGGTATCTCATAGGATATACCTTACAATTAAGCATGAGAGTGGATTTCTCCTACAAGGAATAAGCAAAATTTTCCTTTACATAGAAGGCACTACTGAGTCATATTTTGAAAGATTTTTTTGATATATTAAAGGTATCTCTTAGGATATACCGTTCAAACATGCACAAGAGTGGATTTACCCTTCTAGGTATCTCCTAGGAGATAAATTTCAAATAGGGACAAAAATGGATTTTTACTTCAAATAAAAAGCGAAATTTTCTAGTGAATGGAAGGTATTTCTTAGGAGATACCTCAAAGGTATTTCTAGGATATCCCTCAAAGGATCCAAACAATGTACATCTTGAAGGATCCAATGGTTCATGATTCTAGATAAAGGATGATTCAATGGCATGAAGGCCCTAACAAAGCCACATCTTTATCTTTCATCTAACATTTTTCAATTCATCATGAAGACCTATTTAGATGGAGCAAGGTGTAGTTTAAAACTCAATGGACTATAGTAGGCCCAAATAATCAACAAGTGGCACCCTCACATTTGATGATTAAATGTAATAGGCCCACCTAAAAAAAACAATAAATCATGAGCAAGCTCCTAGATCATGATCTTATAGCCCTCACTTCATCATGAACTTTGATCCAATAGAGCGAATTAAGTCTAAGACCTTTGAAATCCCCATGAAAGTGACAAATGGCACTCTCACATTCAGTCATAAAAATTTAATGAGCTTAAAATTGATATTCACCCAATCATTTGGTCATGAAGATACTAACTTAAAGTTAGGGTATCTCTATAGATCAATGGCATGTACTTCATCATCAAAGGATTATCTAATGGTATGAGGGCCCTAAAGACTTTTTAATGAAGCCCTGAGACCTTACAGGCTTGACACATGGTGAAATCCCATTCGAAAGAGAACTATAAATTATTTTGATGATTTATAATTTATCATTTAATGATGATCTAATGATGTGAAGGTACTCATTAATTTTAAATATATGACTGATGTAAGATATAAAGTATAGGAAGGAATGTAAAAATGCCAAGTGTCATAACCACATGGCTTGGAACATAAAGAGCCAATCATAAGCAACAACCCAGATTACAATTGATGACTTGCACTAATCTAGTATTTTGATCCAATGGTGTGAAATAAAATAAGGTATTTAAATATCAGTGGCTAATGCTTAAAGGCATTTATGAAATATGGCATGAAAAGTCCAGATTAATTCCACATATGTGCCACACAAGTAGAAAAGAAAAAAATTAATATCTTATGGGCTCAAAAATGCAAAAGTATAAAGGCAAAGGTCTAAATTAAATCCAAGGCATGTATAACATTGAGATATAGATATTATCTATCATTAAAGATCAAAACTCTAAACCCTATATGAAAGTGATCCTAGCAAATTCATTCCAAGTAAATTCATTTCATTACAATTTGATCCAGGAAGAACTATATTGTGTTCTTAAGCATGAAAGAGATTTCACAAAGGTTATAAATACTCAAGTTCGTAGTCAAATTAGATATAAATCATGGTGGCAAGTAGTCAATAGTTGAAATAAGATATTGATCTCTATTTATCTACAGATAGTGAAGGTTGGATCTATAAAGACACTAAATTAGACCTGGCAACATTGAACATCTAGGGCATTAAGAATTGGTTAGAACTCTTCTTCATAATAAATGAGTTATAGCCCATCTCCAAGGAGGAGTAGAGGATCACCACCATCATTAGGAGGTACTCTGATCTAGTTACAATCTAGATGATTGGCCTTCATCATTCCATAACTAAACTATAGGTAATACACTATATTGATGTCCTTGCCCTAATTTATGTTGATTATATGATTGACAATGAGTGGATCATTAGGGAAAGAAGTTCAAAATGGATTACCTATATTTCCCCTATTGCCTTTGAAAAGTATTATAAACTTCCTCTTCCCCATTTGGAATTTTCAAAAATTAAGGAATGGATCGGTAACCATGACTTAGACTCTATCCTAAGACCCTAGCTTATCGAAGGACCCTATGTCTTTAGAACCCTTGATGGTAAAATCCATATGGTCCAATTCATAAAGGTCATTAAGCATTACTAGGTGATATTTTTAGGTATCTCTTAATAAATACATTTTAAACATGCACAAGAGTGTATTTCTCCTTTAAGAGATCTCATAGGAGATACCTTTCAAACATGTATAATAGTGGATTTCTCCTTCGAGGAACAAGTGGAATTTTTCTTTACACAGAAGGAACTACTAGGTTATATTTTGAATTCCTTTATAATACCTTAAGGTATCTCTTAAGGGACACCTTTCAAACATGCATAAGAGTGAAGATACTAAAATTGCATTGGAGCAATTGGGCCCTTGTTAGAGAAATTATTTAGTTTAAATAGGAGTTCGACCAAAAAAATTCATAGTAGAACAACTCATAGTGAGAAGATGGAAGTATGGCCCCAAATGAAATTGTTAGATTCTAATTTTAATGTGTTTTGATGAATGAAGTGAGGAATTTCCTAATGAACTAAATGAAGGACACATGTTTGTCTCAAAGGACTCCTATGAACATTCTCAAGGTTTATAAGGATCTCACACCCTTCCCCATTTGAAGAAAGGTGGTACAGAGGCAAAAGGTGACTGAGAGTTTGAGATTACATCTAGGGTTGGAAATGTGATGGGTTCATGGGGATTTCTAAATTTTGAGCCCTTTTTGAAGATTGACCCACTTATCTTTAAGTGGGTAAGGCACAAAAAGTCTCCAAGGTTTGAGTATCTGAAGCTGCAAAGAAAGTGATGCCACATGGTAGCTCCTTGAGAAATTTTAGATTTTGGGTTATTTTTAAAAATTTCCTCTTGGTAAGCAAAGTTAAAAAGGTCCTCAAAGACCTGAGTAACCTGATTTTAAAATTTAAATAATGAAATATGGCATTCTTACATCTTATAAAGAGATTGGGACACCATAGGAAAAGTAATGAGCAAAAAAGGTGAAAAAGTATCTAAGGGCCTAAAAAGGTACCATGATGTATCCTTCACTCATATGCCTCCATGTATTACAAGGTGGATCACCCAGTGTAAAATAAAGATTAGTATTTTCCTTCTCTTTTTTTGAATGAAGCTTAAGTAATTAATGAGAGTAGGTGATGAATAGTTATTATACTTTAAATTATTAATGGCAACCCTAATCTCTAAATGCAAATGATTATTAATAAAGCATTTTTTTCATTTTCATCAACCCCTTGCATTCAAATCTTACATTTTTACCTTCAATTTATTTGTGTGCCCTATCTATGTGCAGTGTGAGGACATGATTATGGTGATTCCTTTACATATTTTCAGCTTTTATTGGTTACCACCCTCTAGATTAATAGTAAGTGTTCTTTTAGATCCCTGTGTTGTGATTTTTGAGAGGATTTGAAAGGTTTTATGAGAGTTATTTGAGTGAAGAGTTTGTCAAAATTTATGCCTTTGAGTTATTTGTGTGCCCTAGCTACATGCAGTGTAAGGATGTGATTACAAGGATTCCTTCATAGATTTTTAGCTTTTATTGTGTGCTACCATTTAGATTAACAGTAAGTGTTATTTCAGATCCCTATGTTATGATTTTTTAGAGGAGTTAAAATGTGTTGTGAGGGTTATCTGAGTGAAGATTTTGTCAAAATTTGAAGTATTGCATTATAAAGATAGGGTAAAAATGGAGGCATCCTCAACTCTTATGAAGGGCATCATTGTATCTATCTTGGATGGGATTAAGAATATGGATGTAATGGGACTAGATTTTGAGGTCATATTAAATTCCTTATAGTGGTCAGACCCTCCTCAAGTAGTAGATAATGTTGGCATTATCTACATTTCCCCTATGGTAGCATTCCCTTTGGCTACCCCATACCCAAAATTGATTATTACATGTTCTGGGGCATACCAACTAGACACTAAGACCATTATTGATGGTATCCATTTGGTTGTCTGCTCTTTCACCCCTATGGCCTCAACACCATGTTCAAGATTCCTCCCCATCCTAAACAAATTACACTCACCATGGAGGAATGCCAAGAGTACATAGAGAATAATGATAAGGTAATTTGGGGCATTATCAATACTTGTTGGCTAACCAAGAAGAGACAAAAGGCCTCCAGGATGTCCAAGAGTTTGAAGCTAGTGGAATTCAATAAATTTCCATAGTATTTTATTATCATGGCCACTAGGCTTTATGAGATACCCATCATGGAAAAATTTGAGGCATGGATATTCCTAATCCTAGTATGCATATTGGAGAAGCAGAAGAAGTTAGATTAGGCCACTATCCTTAGGGATAATCTACATAGGTAGATGATGCAGTTCCAAGCTATAATTATTTCAAAAGAGGATTTTATAGCTACATTATACATGTCCTTTTTTTTAATGTACAATCTAGTGCATAAAAAAACATTCCAGGAGCTTATCAAGAACCCCAATGGAATGAGAATTTATGAGATATACCCAGAAATCACCATGGATAGTTTCAAGAATAACTTTTATAGGGTGTATAATTACTTCTTTAACATCATGATGAGTGTCCTCTTTCCTTTAATAAGCCTCAACAAAATGTCTAAAGAAGAAAAGGAGGTAATTGAGAAATATGGTGCCTCTTATATTGAATTCAAGACATTCACATATATTCAGGTAAGTGGTTACTCAGGGTGCCTATAGAAATTGCCAAGGTACCTAGATGATAAATTGGCAATAATGGAGTTGAGCAGATAGATGGTGCCTCCACATGAAATGATATTAGCCAAGAAGATAAATAATATCTTTAAGTTATTAATGAAAACTAGATATTATTCATGCCCTTTTATTTTCAGGGCAAAGGGATTAGAATAAGAAATGGGCCAATACATAATTGATAAGATATCACCCTAGTCCAATTATGATATTAGTTGGTTGGTGAATATGGTGACAAGGTGATTTTGCATCAATCACAATATGAAGACATCTGGTCCAACATCACCACTAAGTAAGGCATCATAAAATTGGACTACATGAGGCTAATAGTGTAGGAGGTTATTGCCTATAATATCTCCCCCATCCCCAAGGATATGGTGGATGACAATAAAACACTATGTCCACTATATATTAAAAACAACATTGAATCCCAGGCCATCTCATAGGTGGACTTCAGTAAGGATCAGAATGATTTCATCCATTGAAGAGCCTTTCAAATCATGAGAAGAACCTTCAAGTGGCTAAAGGAAAAAGGAGTTGATCTTGGTGCTTATGACACCCCTACCCTCCAAGAGCTCAAGCAAGTTAAGGAGATGAGAGGTTTCCCTCCTCAATATAGTGGTGATCTTATGGCTCCACCATTAGTATTGAAAGGTAAGGGAAAGTGCAAGCTTAGTGATTTTGGTATTACTAATCCATTTAATATCTAATCAATAATAGTAGTGCAATTTAAGGTTGGACTATCATTTTCAAAGATAACAAGCCTACCAAAAAATTGGAACAAAATTATTAATGGGGAGGTTATATTAACTAGTGCCACCCCCAAAAGAAGCATGGAGTAGATAAGGGTGGTGAGGAGTAAGAGAGTGATGAAGAGATTAAATAATTTTTGTTTATCCCAAATCCAAAACCTATAGCACTCCTTACATATAGCACTCTAATGACAACACCCTTCATTATTTCAAGGTCATCAACAATGTCTACCACTGGAATGGGATTCTAGACTAGACCATTTCTCTATGTCAAAGAGTAGATCAAGGAAAAAAGATATGTTATGAAAAAATAGGGGAGATATAATTAATGAAGATCACTCATGCACATAAGGCCAATCCCCCTAAAAAGGCCCAAACATAATCTAGGACCACCTTCACCACTACAGGGGAAAGGAATGTAGAGATAGCCATCCCTCCTCTTGGTGCATTCAAGAAGGATTCTCCCCTCAAAATTTACACCTTCTATATCCATATTTTAGGGGAACCATTAAGAAATGAGATGAAAAATAGCTCACAATTTTTGGCTAGCATTGTGGCCCACAAGATGGATAAAGACAAGGCCACTATGGAGGAGTTGAAGGAAGAGAACTAGACTATGATCCATTACATGCAAAATGTGTTGAGTGATCCTGAGGTAGTAAGTCCAACTACCACCATAGTTATAAGTCCTCTCCATCTCTCCTTTGAATCTCTTAACTCCAATTGAATCGATGATTTGAAGACCAAAATATGGGAAAATGAAGACTAGAAATAAGATCTAGGTACTAGGGTGAAATAAATAATCCCCTTGGCATTTAAATGCTTGAGTGATATAGCGGAAAATAGAAGAGAGTGTGATGCCTAGACATTTTCATTTGAGGCAAACACCAATAAATGGAAGGAGGCTCAATGGGAGGTAGAAGAGATATATAATTTGAGTATGGATATCTTGATTACAGAGAAGATCATTGCTCTGAATTATCATAAAAGGCCTAAGGAATATCAAATAGCAATCAAGCATCATCTTATGATGCTCAAAGAGACATTTTCAATTTGAAAGGAGAAAAATAGTCTCTCAAGACTGTGACACATGAGATAGATGTCATGTTGAGGAAGATGGTGAACCTTGATGGTGTAAATGACATGGGGGAGGATGCAGTGTGCACTACTCTGAAAACCCTCATTAATGCACTATAATAATCCTTTGATGTCCATAAAATAAAATATTTTGTGTCACTAGATAAATCATGTGACCAATTTAAGGAACTCATTGGAGAGAATTAGATCATGATTTAGTAGACTACTGTCTAGCTTGAAGGATATAGATTCAAATTCAACTACCAAGTAGGCCCAAACCAAGGGAGTCTTGCCCTGATTCTTAAATAATATATCAAATATTAAAATAGGTTAGCATAGGATTATTTATTCAAATAAATTATTGAACCTAATTGAATATTTCAATTTCTTCTAAGATGGCACCACCTCTCCTTTCTTTTCACATCCTTTTTACCTTCTTTTCCCTTTTATTTTTTCATTGCACATCCCTTTACAGGTAGTTTTCTAATCATGTACATAGGAAAGGGATGTTTTATTTTTTTTGTAAGAGGATAAAGGTTTGTTTTGTCTCTTACAGGGTTATCCTCCATATGGATAATAAGAAACATTATAACTTAGTGGAGAATCAATTTTTTATTCATCACCAGAGTATGTGCATAATCTTAGGAATCATATTCATCACAAGGTCTAAAAACATCTAGGCCCATGAAGGAATCTTCCAGCTAGAAAACCTTTAGGAATATGTTAGGCTTAGCTCAATTGTATAAGAAAAAGGGGTGTGTCCATTTATAAAGGCCAGTTAAATTTTTGAGTTAGAAGATATAGCCTCAAAGAGTTCTCACTATGTAACATTACTGGTAAAAGTCATTGGTAAGCTTTGAGAGCATCAAACATGTCTCCATTGTTACATGATTTTCTTGCATAGTGTATATTTTTTATGTTGTCAACTGCACATTGTACACATTTTTAATTCAATTGATAAATGAAATTTATTACTGGTTTCCATCCTCTTTCTATTATTGAAGTATAATTCCATGTTTTAAATGCTTAGTTGATCAGTGATCTAATGTATTCATCATTATGGTAATAAGTTAGAGAGTATATCTAGTTTATAAAATCCTTTCTGATTTGAGATTTGGAAATAGGTTGTTGATATCCTTTTTAAGGGTAGTCCTAGGCTCACAGATTCAATTAAGACGTGCTCTCAAAATATATCATTCATGCATGGTTTTAATTTCATTTATTCTAAGTCAATGTTGCATTTGTTGGTAGAGGTGATATGGAAATTTATTCAAACTTCTTTGTGCTCATATGTTAACCCTACACTTCTAATCTCTATTAACTAATAGTTTTTGTCCTACCTTATTTTACCTTGAATATAACACACCTTCTACATATCCAACGTGTTATTTTCCTATGAGCACATAAATATTATATAATCAGCATGTGATTATATTACATATGTTAAAGATCAACATTACAATATCTTATTTAGCCCCTTATTATTGAAGATTATTTTGATTTAAAATTTTAGTCATATTCATATCTATCTTTTGTAGCTTGTATATGACCTAGAGCATTTTCTCATTCTGTGTGATAACCCTTATTGGGTGTATTGAGCAAGTTTGGTTGTGTTCCAGTCAGATTTATATTTTGTTGTGCTAATAATCCCCATGAAGATTGAGTTACAAAATATATTCATGAGATCAAGCTACCCTTTAGGTCATCTCACCTTATTTTAGGCATAGCCATAAGCATCAGGAAACTAACCATACCCTTTTTAGGTGCCTCCCAATCATTTTCTACTTTTGGTCCAATTTTGATGTCAAACCCATCCCTAGATACAATGGCATACTTAGTGGGTTTTCCATATTTGCTTTACCCATTATTCAAGTGTGTAAGTCTGAGTGGTAGAGGTGTACAACTAGGAAATAATTTAAGGTATATCCTAGGAGATACCTTTAAATTAGGGACAAGAGTGGATTTCTCCTGTAAGGAACAAGTGGAATTTTCCTTTGCATGGAAGGAACTATTGAGTGATATTTTGAATTTTTTTGTAATAACTTAAAGGTATCTCTTAGGAGATACCTTTAAAACATGCACAAGAGTGGATTTCTCTTTCAAGGAATCTTTTAGGAGATACATTTAAAATAGGGACAAAAGTGGATTTATCCTTCAATGTACAAGTGCATTTTTCCTTTGCACAAAAGGTACTATTAGGTGATATTTTGAAAGATTTTGTAATACCTTAAAGGTATCTATTATAAGATACCTTTAAATCATGCATAATATGGCATTTCCCATTCAAGATATCTCATAGGAGATACCTTTCAAATAGGCACAAGAGTGGATTTCTCCTTCAAGGAACAAGTGGAATTTTCCTTTACATAAAAGGCACTACTGCGTGATATTGTTAAGGCATTTGTAATACCTTCAAGGTATCTCCTAAGAGATACCTATCAGACATGCAAAAGAGTGGATTTCCCCTTTAAGGTATCTCTTAAGAGATACCTTTCAAATAGGAACAAGAGTGGATTTCTCCTGTAAGGAACAAGTGGAATCTCCTTTACATAGAAGGCACTACTAGGTGTTATTTTGAAGTCCCTTATAATACCTTCAAGGTATCTCCTAAGAGATACCTTTCAATTACAATAGTGGATTTCCTCTTCAAGTTATCTCCTAAGAGATACCTTTCAAATAGACACAAGATAGGATTTTTTCTTTAAAGAACAAGTGGAATTTTCCTTTGCATGGAAGGCACTATTGGATGAAATTTTGAAGGCCCATGTAATAACTTCAAGGTGTCTCCTAGGAGATACCTTTCAAACATACATAAAAGTGGATTTTTTCTTAAAGGTATATCCTGTATACCTTTCAAAAAGGCACAAGAGTGGATTCCCCATTTAAGGTATCAAAATTAAAAGGCACCACTTGAGAGCTTGTTATGAATTGAGGGTCACCAGGTCATGAGAAATAAATGAGTAATCACACAAAGCTACATTTTAATAACTTGTGAGGTAATAAAAATGTACCATGTGTTAGGATTTCAATCCAACTAGACAACTTAGTCATATTCATGCCACGTGAGTACTTAGCTATATCTGAGGTGGTAGCCATATGTCAAAAGTTGGCAATATTTAGCTTTAAAGCAAAAATTAATGAAAAATCAAATTCAAATTAAAGCTAAATTGAATTATAGAGAGATTACTTAATAAAATCAAAAGTTCAAAGTTTGACAAGATTTCCCATTAATCAATCTTACTAGAAAGGTCTTCTATGCATTCATTTTGCATTAAGTCAATATATGATCTAATCAATCAAAATTAGATTGCCATGGCCAAAGTAAGAACATCTATAACTGCTAAGTTAGAATAGGTCCTGTTTCTCTCTATATATATGGGAAAAACTCCAACTTATCCATTACCTTCATCAATAGATCCCCTAAATGGTTCTTTAGACAAGACAAGGATTAAGCAAATGCAATTGGCTACAAATGCATACAAATAAATCCATATATATAATATTATTTATTTATATATGTAAGGTCCTAAATATAGACAATTTTTTTGTAATAAATTAGGTGATTTATATATATATAAGGTGTTTTATATTTTTATATATAAACAAAGTCTAAATGGACTACAATTTTGCTTCAAATTTTGAAGGCTGAGCTCCTAAGACTAGTGACTTATCTCCAAAGACTGATAGCTATGCTCCTAAGATGAAAAATCATGAATGGGAAGAATCTACCTTCATCATTAAGAATCAAAACAATGCCATTATACCAACAATGCCACAATTCATAATTTGATGTGACAATGTTTTCAAAAGATATTCAAAAGAATTGATGTGATAGTATTTTGTGATGATGTTTCCAAATTATCTTTTCAAACAAGATTGATGTTATTTTTTAAATAGAGGGTCTTTCAAAGAGATTTGGTATGCTACATAATTAATTGTGATTATTTCTCCTAGTACTACCAATAATGATATTTATGACACACATGACTACTTGACTAGATAAACCACCTTCCCATTATATCTCTCATGCTCTGAAGAGATAACCATAATTGTAACCATCATTCTTGTCATAATCACATCATATAACCTATTTTTTTATTCATTTTTACATTATCACTACATCAATTACTAGATTGTATCTATAACCTATTGCTTCCCATATTCCATGTGTGAATTCAAGCTTTGTGTTATTAAAGTATAGGCATATTTGCAATTAAATAGTTCTTGATCTGAAGATTGGTGGAAGAAAGAAAAAAAGTGAACCGACATCCTCCGATGCATTGCTACAAGATGAAGTAGACAGAGACATCTTTGAAATAGCAAGTTGGTTGAATTTATTTAAAATGTTTCAAGGATTCCATGAATAAACTGTGCAAGAATTCTATGAGAATTTTAATGAAGATCATGCTATTATCAAAGGGAAAAACATTCTAGTGAATCCCTCTATACTTAGTGCTCTATCTGAGATTATTGAGGATGGAGTAGTTGACATTGAAAAGATCAAATTTTCAGACCTAATTTATATGTTTGTTAAAGGAAATGAGCCACACCCCAAATTGACCAAATCCCCTTAAGGAGTATCCAAGGGAATTCTAAGAGAAAGTCTTCCTTAACCTTGGAAAAATGTTGTTTTTTGGATAATGAAATATATCACTTGTGATGGTCAATTTAAAGTAGTGAGTGGAGATGCTATGAGATTCCTTCTTCATTTGAGGAAAGGAGTTGTTTGAGAAGAATATATGATCAATCTTTCCTCTTTCCTTTACAATCCTTTGATTAATGTTTTTTAGAAGATAAGATGAGGTAATGGGTCTACCCACCATCACGGGTTGGTTACACTCATTTATCACCATTATTTTCTCAATAAACAAAGGGGTGGAAAGGTGTGGTCCTATTTCCTCTAAACATTTTCTTTAGTTCTTGCCAAAAGGACACCACGTTCTACTTCTCCTCCTTCCACTAAAATCTATATTGAAGAACCTACAGTTGAAATTATAGAACAGCCATCTCCACCACCATTAGTTCTAAAGATACTATGTTAGAGATCAAAGTGACAAATGGGACTTTCTTCAAGAACTCCTCTTCCTCCTCCAACTAAACTTTGATGCATTCACTGACTTATCTTATAGGAAGAAGAATAAGATGTGAAGGCCATAGAAGAAGTTGTATTTATAGATAGAACCCTAGTAGAAGAAGTTGTACCTCAATAAGCAGAGCATCCTATGCCGTCTATTATTGATAAGGGTAATGCACCCTTGATTGATGAAGAAGAATAAGATGTGAAGGCCATAGAAGAAGTTGTATTTATAGATAGAACCCTAGTAGAAGAAGTTGTACCTCAATAAGCAGAGCATCCTATGCCGTCTATTATTGATAAGGGTAATGCACCCTTGATCGATGAAGATCCATCTTCTCCACTTTTTGTTAATGAAGAAAAAGAATTGCAGCATGTCATGGCTTTATCACACCATAAGGAAACAGTTAGAGTGCAACAAATGGATTTCTAATTTGAAACAAAGGTGGGAAGAATCTATTACTAGAGTTAGTGACTAGTAAATAATTCTTTAAGGAATACAAGTTGAATAGACTATGGTCCATAATTTAATGTTTTCATAGACCCAAGAATTGAGTAATTTGTAAAATTCTCTTGCTATCAAGGACACTCAGATTACTAATTTTTAGAATTCTCTTACTATCAAGGACACTAATATTATTGATTTGAAAAATTCTAATGTTGATAAGTGTAATTTGATTAATAATCTAAAAGAAAGCATGTATGGTATAAAAATAATGATTGTCTGACATAGTAAAAGAATAATAGATCTCACCACTTGGAATTTTAAGTTACAAGCCTCTATTCAGGCCATGTAAAGAAAAACATGAGAGAATTCAATTCAGACAGAGGGTCCAATAAGATTTATACCCTCTTTTCATATTCTATTACATGAAATAATCTTTGCCTAGCATATCACCCAGAAGAAAATTCAAAAATTGAAGGATGAAAGTTCCAAATGTAAAGAGGAATATCTGAAGCAATTGGTAGAATCCCAACTATAATTATAGAAAGCACAAGATTTTATATAATACATTTGTGATATTTCTGAGAAACTATTAGCATGCAGGTAGCTTTCCTTAGTTTATACTATTTTATTACATGAGCAATTTTATAAATGGTAGATTCAGTTAATTTATTTTTGTTTTTCATATATCATTGAATATGAGCATGTATTTATGGACATTTTTCTGAAGAGAACTAAAGAAAGGTAGGATGCCATTTGTGAGTTCTATACTTTTAATTTGTTGTTAGGATATCAATATGGTTTTTTGATAAATTTATTTGTTTAAAAGACACAATTGCATGCCTTTATCTCCACTCTAAGAAACCAAATGGCATGGTAACAAGCCAATAATAGATTTCTAAAACTACAAAGCACCACTGGGTTATGCATGAGACCATGATATCCAAAATCAAAGAAACTTATGTATTCTTTTTAACCATTGTATCATATGCATATGAATAACAAGTATCATGAGCTATTGAGCTCTAATATTGATTATTTTAGAGCTTTTCTAAACCACCATTATGCCAATGATTTCAATGCAAATATTTCCAGGTAGGAGACATTACCTATTGGGTTGAAGTTTAGGGAAGTCCTTAGCCCCACCAATATTAACTGGATTCTAAGAAGAACCAAATAATTTTATCAGTTAATAACTCAATCCTTAGATTAAAGAGGTTCAAATGTTTGGATTGGGATGATGTCTAGGCCTCCTATCATTCTATGTCCTCTATCTCCATGGCGGTGTTTGAATTCTCAAGTAGAAGTTGAATTTGAAGCTTGGGTGCATATAGTTCTCAAAGATCTTGGATTATTTCCAAGGGGCCATCATGACTAGGGCCATCATTTTGAAGTTTATGATCTGAGTCAAAGGTTTGAATCAAGAAATTTTGATTAATAATTAATCATCCCACTTCTTTATGAGAGGATTTGCAAAAGTAAAATGTGGGGGAGAAATGATGATCATTTCATATAACTCATCATAGTTATATAAATTGTCCTTAAAGTGTTGTATTTTGTTATATATTGTATTTCATTTAATAGTTAAAGTCTAATCTATGGAGAATATAAATTCAATTTTTTCATTATTTGTATGTAATTTATTGTTGATTCTTTACCTATATTATGTCTTACTTGGATGAATACCATAGTTTTGAGTACAACAACACATCCCATGGATGGGGTAATTTTGAGTAGAGGAACACACCTCAAGGATGGGGTAATTTTGTGTACACCAAAACATCCCAATGAGGGGTAATTTTGAGAAGACAACATAGTTTTTACAACTCTTTTGGCTACAATTTTGAGGATTCGGTAAGCAAGCTCTAATAATTGAATGCTTAAAGGACACTCCAGAATTGCTCTGAATATTCTCTAGGTGTGATCTAAATACATACATAGGATGCTCTAAATAAGTCTAATAATGCTTCAAAGAATTGTATAGGATGGTTAGAAGACCTGTACCAGATGCTTTGAACATATCAGAATGTGCTCTAAAGACTACAAAAATTATGTGTAATACATGTTGAGATAAATTAGCATTTTACTACAAAACTTTTGTTTAAAAAAAATAAAAAATTGATTGGATGTAAATGATAGTTGGAAACCATAAAAAAAAGAGTATCCATATAAATCTTTAGCCCCCTGTTGCTTCCCACCCCTCAAAAACTTCTCCCTAAACAATAGCTGCTCCTATATAATAGTTGCAGATATTTTATAAGAATTTTTTTAATATAAAATGATGCATGGGCCCCATATATTTAATAATACTGATGCATGAGGGAAAATTTCACCACCCTAAATAATAATTCTAGGTGTTATTCAATCATTCATTTATTAAATTTTATGACATAGCATGAGGGAAATGTTCACCACCCCAAAAAATGACTTTTCAACTTAGTCTAAATTGGAAATAATTTAACTTAAATAATAATAACCTATAACATGCTAAAAAATGACTTTTCAACTCAGTCTAAAATAGAAACAATTTGCAATATTCGAATAGAGCTAACAAATGAATGATGTGACGAGATAGAGGTGGTGGAACCATTAAAACCCTCTCACATTATGACACTTTTTTACTATGATTATTTTCTTATATTTAATAAAACAATGTCTATTTTCCCCTCACATTAACCATTTAGGTCCCTATTGAATACAAGTAAGCACTAAACAATCCTAATCTCCATAGTTTCATTATCTTGACTATTTCATTATTTGCTTACAATTAATACAAAATTCTACTTTCCCCTCACATTCACCATTTGGGTCCCTATTGAATACAAATAAGCATAAAACAATACTAATCTCTATCATTTTATTATTTTCCATTTCATTAATTTTGCTTATAGTTCATTAAAAATGTCTACTTTCCCCTCACATTTACCATTTCGGTTCCTATTGAATAGAAGTAATCCCTAAACAATCCTAACATCTGCCATTTCATTATCTCAACCATTTCATTATTTGCTTATAGTTAATAAAAAATGTTGACTTTCCCCTCACATTCACCATTTGGGTCTCTATTGAATACAAGTAAGCGCTTAACAATCCTAATCTTTGCCATTTCATTATCTAGTCCATTTCATTATCTCAACCATTTCATAACAAAATCTAGGTCTATCTAAATCTCATTGATTTCATAACTTAAAGCAATAAATAATGAATAAAAGGTTCATGTCAAGCCAAATAATTCACACATTTTAGATACAGTAAAACAATATATTACATAGATTAAATACCTGACAAGAAGTACCTACAAAAATAACAGTGAAAAATGGGGTCAAAGCTTCCACCACTAATGCCACACTTGTAGAAATAACAGTAAAAAATTGGGTCAATGCTTCCACCACTAATGCCATAGTTAACCTAACAGTCAATAAAAGAATGTTTTTTGGCCTTCAAAAGGGAGAAAGAAAAACTAAGAGAAAATAATGGAAAGAGAAAAAGATAAATTTAACCCTAATTTTGAAGCATGTGGGAAAATTATTTTAAATATTTATATTTTTAAACATATTAAACATTTAAACAATTATGTACATTATTTAATGATTTAAACATAAATAAAAATAAATAATAAACTTAGATAGTTTTTTAATATAAAAATATTTACAAATTGTTATTCATAGTTATTCATTAAATTACATGATTAAATTGTGTAATAGGGATTTGAATCCTTAATTTGTAACCCCCATAGAATACCTTTGAGATAATCTAACTTACCAATTAAAATACCTATGAGAGTGAGTCACCTTTTTTAAATTAACAAACTATTAATATTTGGAGATGAATTCGACCCTAAAATGGCAATTCAAATAAATAATGCAAAATCATACCTAGTAACTCAAAACCTAGACTTGGAAAAGGATTTAGTGAGATTATCTAAATTATGGTTATGTGAGGGCATAAGCATTAGACACCATACCAATCTATAAACATTAACTTTTCATTCCTGACAACAAGCCATGTGATATCTCAATGTAGAGTAGGGAGATTTCATCTAACAACACATTGAGTACTTCAACTTTAAAGCCCAATATTGGGCTCAAAACTAAGAGAATTTCAATTTTGACATAGAGATTGTGCTAATTATTTAGAAATAATAGGATCTTGCATAATAAGTGGAGTTTCATCCACATTTTTTGAATATGTAACATAAGCAAATTGTCTAATAGGGATTTGACTCCTTAATTTTTAGCCCCCACCCCCAAAAATTATACCTATGAGATAATTTAATTCACCAATTCAAATACCTCTGAGGGTGAGTCCCTTTCTTGAACTTACAAACTAATATTTAGAGAGAAATTTGACCCTATAATGGTAATTAAAATATGTGACACAATATCATACATAGTAACTCAAAGACCTCTTGGGAAAGGATTTTGTGTGCTTATCTAAATTATGGTTATGTGAGGGCATATTAAGCAGTCTACCTCGGAATAATTACTATATATAGTATTTCTATATATAGACTTTGAATCCACGTATATATATCTAAATGTAGATTTTTATAGTTTAGGGAATTTCATTCCAATAAAATAGCAATAGACTCATCGCAAAAAATTACACTTGATTGGTCTCCTACCATGGGTTTTTGGATGACATCCAAAGGATCATCAAAATTAGAAAATGTTCAATAATCCTCTACAAGACCATAGTACAATAAAAATTATAGAAGTTCACATATGGAAATAGAAGTAAAATTATCGTCATGGAACTTTGGAACCAATGATAATGATTTAAAAATAATTATAAGGATCTTAAATAATAAGTGGAGTTTCATCCACATGTTTGGAGGATGTAACATTATTAATTATTAGGAGAAACAAGTGGTGGTGGTGGTGGTGGTATAATGGTAGGAATACACATTGGAATAGAGTGTGTCTTTCTAACATATATGTCCACTTAAAAAATTTATCTTATTTCTAAACCCAAAATTCTTCTTGGTCACTTCTAATTTTTTTAACGCCATTTTAATAAAAGCAATTTCTCCATTGCAATCACCAAAACAAAACCTGATCACTCACAATTTTGTTCCTTATATAGTGAATATAGATGCCCCCTGATCGAAACCAAGGGAGTTGTAATTTTGACATAGAGATTGTACTAATGATTTTTAAAAAAATAGGCTTTTTCATAATAAGTGGAATTATATCCACATTTTTTGAACTTGATGCAACATAAGCAAATTTGCTAATAGGGATTTAAATAATTAATATTCATCCCCCCATAGAATTATACCTTTGAGATAATTTAATTCACCAATTCAAATACCTGGGAGGGTGAATCACCTTTATTGAACTTACGAACTAATATTTGGAGATGAATTCAACCACAAAATGGTAAATAAAAATAAGTGACACAAAATCATACTTAGTAACTAAAAGACCTCTTGGAAAAGGATTTTGTGTGCTTATCTAAATTACACCTGATGGGTCTCCTACCATGGGTTTTTAGATCACATCTAGGGGATCATCAGAATTAGAAAATGTTTAATAATCTACTATAAGACCATAGTATAATAAAAATTATAGAATTTAAAATAAGAAAATATAAGTAAAATTAACATCATAGAACTTTGGAACTGATTGTAATGATTTATAAATAATTAATAAGCTCTCGCATAATAAGTGGAGTTTCATCCACATGTTTGAAAGATGTAACATTATTAATTAGTAGGAGAAACAAGTGGTGGTGGTATAATGGTGGGCATACACATTGGAATAAATGGTGTCTTTAGAACATATATGTCTACTTCAAATTTTTATCATATTTCTAAACCCAAAATTCTTCTTGGTTGCTTCTAAATTTTTTAATGCTATTTAAAAAAAAGTAATTTCTCCATTGCAATCACCAGGGTAAAACTTGATCACCTACAATTGTGCTTCTTATCTAATGAATACATATTCCCACTAATCTAAACCAAGGGAGTTACAATTTTGATGTAGAGATTGTGCTAATGATTTAGAAAAAATAGGCTCTTACATAATAAGAAGATTTTCATCCACTTTTTTTGAACTTTGATGTAACATAATTAAATTGTGTGATAGGGATTTAAATCTTTAATATTTATCCCCCCCCCCCCACCATAGAATTATACCTATGAGATAATTTAATTCACCAATTCAAATACCTATGAGGGTGAGTCCCCTTTCTTGAACTTACAAACTAATATTTGGAGATGAATTTAACCCCCAAATGGTAATTAAAATAAATGACACAAAATCATACCTGGTGAGTAAAAGACCTCTTGGGAAAGGATTTTTGTGCTTATCTAAATTACCCTTGATGGGTCTCCTACCATGATTTTTTGGATCACATCCAAGGGATCATTAGAATTAGAAAATGTTCAATAATACACTACAAGAAAATAGTATAATGAAAATTATAGAAGTTCAAATATAGAAATGGAATTAAAATTATCATCATGGAACTTTGGAACCAATGGTAATGATTTAGAAATAATTATAATTAGGCTCTTGCATAATAAGTGGAGTTTCATCCACATGTTTGAAAGATATAACATTATTAATTATTAGGAGAATCAAGTGGTGGTGGTATAATGGTAGGCATACACATTGTAATAGATGGTGTCTTTCAAACATATATGTCCACTTAAAATTTTTATCATAGTTCTAAACCAAAAATTCTTATTGGTCGCTTTTAATTTTTTTAACACCATTGTAACAAAATTAATTTCTCCATTTCAATCACCAAGACAAAACCTAATCACCCATAATTGTGCTCCTTATCTAGAAAATATAGATCCCTCTTGATTGAAACCAAAGGAGTTGCAATTTTGACATAGAGATTGTGTTAATGATTTAGAAAAAATAGGATCTTGCATAATAAGTGTAGTTTCATCCACATTTTTTAAAGATGTAACATAAGAAAATTGTCTAAATTTAGGGATTTTACTCATTAATATTTAACCCCCACCAAAAATTATACCTTTGAGATAATTTAATTCACCAATTCAAATACCTGTGAGGGTGAGTCACCTTTCTTGAACTTAAAAACTAATATTTGGAGATGAATTCAACCCCAAAATGGTAATTAAAATAAGTGACAAAATCATACCTATTAACTAAAAGACCTATTAGTAAAGTATTTTGTGTACTTATCTAAATTACACTTGATGGGTCTCCTACCATGGGTTTTTGGATCACATTTAGCAGATCATCAAAATTAGAAAATATTTAATAATATGCCACAAGACCATAGTATAATGAAAATTATAGAAGTTCAAATATGGAAATAGAATTAAAATTATCATCATGGAACTTTGAAACTGATGGTAATGATTTATAAATAATTAATAGGCTCTTGCATAATAAGTGGACTTTTATACACATGTTTGAAAGATGTAACATTATTAATTATTAGAAAAAACAAGTGGTGGTGGTATAATGGTAGGCATACACATTAGAATAGATGGTGTCTTTCGAACATATATGTCTACTTTGAATTTTTATCATATTTCTAAACATAAAATTCTTCTTGGTCACTTCTAAATTTTTTAACATCATTGTAACAAAAAAAAATTATCCATTGCATTCACCAAGACAAAACCTAATCACCCACAATTATGCTCCTTATCTAGAGAATACAGATGTCCCCTAATTGAAACCAAAGGAGATATAATTTTGACTTAAAGATTGTGCTAATGATTTAGAAAAAATAGGCTCTTGCATAATAAGTGGAGTTTCATCCACATTTTTTGAAGCTATAAAATAAGCAAATTTTATAAATTTAAGGATTTGACTCCTTAATATTTAGACTCCCTATAATTATACCTTTGAGATAATTTAATTCACCAATTCAAATACATTTGAGGACAAGTCACCTTTCTTGAACTTACAAACTACTATTTGGAGATGAATTCAACCCCAAAATGGTAATTAAAATAAGTGACACAAAATCATACCTAGTAACTCAAAAACCTCTTGGGAAAGTATTTTGTGTGCTTATCTAAATTACACTTGATGGGTCTCTTACCATTGGTTTTTGGATCACATCCAGGTGATCATCAGAATTAGAAAATGTTTAATAATCCACTACAAGACCATAATACAATGAAAATTATAGAAGTTAAAATATGTAAATAGAAGTAAAATTATCATCATGGAACTTTGGAACCGATGGTAATGATTTTAAAATAATTATTAGGCTCTTGCATAATAAGTGGAGTTTCATCCACATTTTTTGAGAATGTAACATTATTAATTACTAGGAGAAATAAGTGGTGGTGGTATAATGGTAGGAATAGACATTGGAATAGATGGTGTATTTCAAACATATATGTCCACTTAAAATTTTATCATATTTCTAAACCCAAAATTTTTCTTGGTTACATCTAAAATTTTTAACACCATTGTAACAAAAGCAATTTCTCCATTGCATTCACAAGGACAAATCTTGATCACCCATAATTGTGTTCCTTATCCAGTGAATATAGATGCCCCTAATCAAAACTAAGGGAGTTTAATTTGATGTAGAGATTGTGCTAATGGTTTATAAAAAATAGGGTCTCGAATAATAAGTGGAGCTTCATCCACATTTTTTGAAGATCTAAAATAAGCAAATTGTCTAAATTTAGGGATTTTACTCCTTAATATTTAGCCCCCCTAATTATGCTTTTGAGATAATTTATTCACCAATTCAAATACCTGTGAGGGCAAGTCACCTTTCTTGAACATACAAACTAATATTTAGAGATGAATTCAACCCAAAAATGGTAATTAAAATAAGTGACACAAAATCATAACTAGTAACTAAAAGACCTCTTAGGAAAGGATTTTGTGTGATTATCTATTTAATTATAAAATAGCAACAAACTCATCACAATAAATTACACTTGATGGGTCTCCTACCATATGTTTTTAGATTGCATCCATGGGATCATCAAAATTAGAAAATATTCAATAACCCACTACAAGGCCATAGTACAATGAAAATTATAAAAGCTCAAATATGGAAATAGATGTAAAATTATGATCATGGAACTTTGAAACTAATGGTAATGATTTAGAAATAATTATTAGGATCTTGTATAATAAGTGGAGTTTCATCCATATTTTTTGAAGAGGTAACATTATTAATTATTAAAAGAAATAAGTGGTGGTGGTATAATGGTAGGCATACACATTGGAATAGATGGTGTCTTTTGAACATATACATCCACTTCAAATTTTTATCATATTTCTAAACCCAAAATTCTTCTTGGTTATTTCTAAATTTTTTAATGCTATTGTAATAAACTCAATTTTTCCATTGCATTTACTAAGATAAAACCTGATCACCAATAATTTTCCTCTTTATTCAGTGAATATAGATGCCCCCTAATCAAAACCAAGGGAGTTCTAATTTTGAAGTAGAGATTGTGCTAATGATTTAGAAATAATAGGTTCTTGCATAATAAGTGGAGTTTTATCCACATTTTTTGAAGAACATAAACAAATTGTCTAATAGGGATTTGACTCCTTAATTTTTAGCCCCTATAGGAATTATACTTTTGAGATAATTTAATTCATTAACTCAAATACCTATGAGGATGAGTCACCTTTATTTAACTTACAAACTAATATTTGGAGATGAATTCAACCCCAAAATGGTAATTAAAATAGGTGACACAAAATCATACCTAGTAACTCAAAGACCTCTTAAGAAATTATTTTGTGTGCTTATCTAAATTAATATGGTTTTGTGAGAGCATATTAAGCAATCTACCTTAGAACACTTGCTATATATATTATTTTTATATATTTAGAATTTGAATCCATTTATAGATTGTATCTAAATGTAGATTTTTATAATTTAGGGAATTTCATTCCAATAAAATAGAAACAAACTCATCACAATAAATTACACTTGATGGGTCTCCTACCATGGGTTTTGGATCACATCCAAGGGATCATCAGATTTAGAAAATGTCCAATAATCTACTACAAGAACATAGTACAATGAAAATGTTATAAGTTTCAATATGGAAATAGAAGTAAAATTATCATCACATAACTTTGAAATTGATCATAATGATTTAGAAATAATTATTAGGCTCTTTTGAATGCATAATAAGTGGAATTTCATCCACATTTTTTTGAAGATGTAACATTATTAATTATTACGAGAAATAAATGGTGGTGGTATAATGGTACGCATACACATCATTGGAATAAATTAGTTTCTTTCGAACATATATGTTCACTTCAAATTTTTATCATATTTCTAAACCCATAATTCTTCTTGGTCACTTCTAAATTTTTTAACACCATTGTAAAAAAAACAATTTTTCCATTGCATTCACCAAGACAAAACTTGATCAAAACCAAGGGAGTTGTAATTTTTATGTAGTGATTATGATAAGAGGTTATATCTTTACATGAATAATGCAAGTCATTGTAGACTAAAGCATTGCATGGTGATTCAGCTCTTGATAAGATTGTGCCCACAATTATTTTTAAGATGAAATTATTTTGACATCAATGTCATGGGTTTGGAGTAACTAGTAGGTTTAATTCTTTATTTACAATATTTCACTTCACATAACCCATATTATCAAATATCAAGGTTACAATAAATGTAAAGAGGCATGAGGGAAGCCTCTAGGCTCCCTCGTGCCATAAGATGCCATCAATCCAGCCAATAATACCCTCCATACTTCATTAATGTCAATTCACCATTTGAATCCCTTCATATATTTTAATATTGATCAATATTATTATATTATATAACATATATGTTAATATAGATTATAAATAAATATTACATGCATAACAAATCTAATGAAAATCATGTGTGCAACAAATTACATCGAAGAGTAAATCTACCGAACATTAATAAACAATGGACATTAAATTAAAATAATCATGTATCCATTAATGTTAAATCATGTATCCATGCATCATTATCAATTGGATATGTAGTAAAGTGATTTAAAAATCATCATTTATAGGGCCAAATCACATCAATGTAGTAAAATCAAGAATCACAAAAACTTGATTTATCAAGATTATAGAAATTATAATATATCTATATATTATTGTTAATGATACAAAAATAATATTAATTTTTTAACAAAATTAAATGAATTTGTATGCCATATAATGCCACGTAACATCATAAAATGGGGGAAGGTGATTATAACTATGGATTTAAAACTCTTTGATGCTTCATCATGTACGCAGTAGATGAGGTAGATTACTTCAAAGAGCAAATCTATCAAACATTATTATGTTTAGTATGAATTAAATTAAAATTTTAAATCACATATCACCATTGAAG
The DNA here is from genome assembly GCA_037957365.1 of Torreya grandis. NCBI lineage: Eukaryota > Viridiplantae > Streptophyta > Pinopsida > Cupressales > Taxaceae > Torreya > Torreya grandis. The sequence goes on along the minus strand of JARHVA010001122.1, from coordinate 1,812,028 downwards.
TTGTCATAAGAATTAAATTTTATGTTGTAGATGAAACTTGGCATTTGAGATAGTTGGCAGTAAAGCATGTAAATTATTAATTTTCATTAGCCCTTCAAACTTGGTTATAAAAATTCTACAAAGTGTTAGATTACATATAAATTATTCAAAGGAATCGAGTCTATTCTAATTTTATACAAAATTACCATCAAATTTTAGTTAAAAATTAGGTATTTTGACCTCTAATTAATATTAGTGATACATAATTCTTCTATTCAAAAGATTTAAATTAAGATAGAGCACAAATGACTATCTATTCCAGTGAGTTTATTTATCCTCCTCAATCCTTTGGTTTATTTCTTGAGTTTATAAGATTAGAATGATAATTTTCTCACTAAATTCAATTTTGAAGTCTGATTATGAGATGTGTTTATTCATGTTTCTGACTACAGGTGTCGTAAAGTGAGTTGGAGATGTGTTCATCAGTTCTCATAGACAAGATTGTTTGGTGATTTTTGACTCATATATACCATGGCTTTATTCACATTTTTTTTGTAATGCATAGTTACTAATATTCATGTATTTGATGCACCTATTAACAAAATTAGGATTACAAATAAATGATAACCAACCATTGTCATAGACTAAGAGTAGTGACAGTTAGCATTTTTTGTTTTTCAACCTTAGCAGGTGCATCTCACAAATGTGATTAGATTCTTTGTATGTTCCCTTGCAACCTTCTATATTATTTTATCTATCTACGAGGATGTGATTTTTTGTGTTATTTAGAATGGAAAATTATCTATATCTACTAAATTTTCTTTTCTTTTACTTATATAGTTTTGGTCTTTGCTTGCATAATAAACTATAGTTCATGCTTTAGATCATTTATGGTCTGTGATGCTTCATGATATAATCTATTTTTAAATGTATCATAAAGAAACCCATTCTAGTAATATATAACAAAAATATGTAAATCATACACATGAAATGATAATGTCTCACTAACATTACTTGGCCCAATTTTTTCAATAGTTATTGATTTCTAGGATCAGTCAATTTCATACACACCACTTGATAAAATGGTTTTGATAGGATAGGTTGGGTGTATATCTAATTATAGTGGTGTTTCTAATTAGATTTGATGTGAACTAATTATGGTGCTCTATGCTCTAATAATGCATTGGAATATATGGCATCTTGGAACATATATGTTCACTTCAATTTTGACGTAGAGATTACATGCTAAGAGTATCTCTCTTTACACATAAAATTCAAGACATCATAGACTAAATCATTGCATAGTGATTCAGATCTTGATCGATCTGCACCCATAATTATCTTTAAAAATGAACCTAATTAATATTTTGACATTGTGAAGGGTTTGAAATTAATAGGTTTAACTATCAATTATAATTTTACCCCTCTCACAAATACATATATACATACATTATATGTCATGATATGTGTGTGTGCATGTGTGAAGATCTATGAAGATGAAAAAGGGTGAGCATGTAGTGAAGCAAAATAATTTTTTTAAATCCGTATATGTCTCCACCTTTTTTATCCCCTCTTGTGCACATGATAAAAATAGACCAAGCAAAACACTACACATTTATCAGTTAAGTTGAAAGCATAAAAATTGATTTTATTTTATTTAGATCTATGTGGTCTGATGGAAGCTTAGGGCCATCTTGCGCAGCAGTGAAGCCTGTTGGGATGCCGAGTATGATCGGGCCTAGGGTGCCCTCAAGTGCACTCTAGGAAGTCTTTTTGCATCATATGTGTAAGGCGTGAATGTGTGTGTGTGTATATTAAACTGATTAATATTATATAAAAATTATATATTTTAATTTAAATATAATAGAGGAAAGGTCCCAAAAGTTGTGCATATTCTAATTACCAAATAGGGCTTTTATTAACATGTGCTCCATCAATGGATCATATTGGTGTGTATAAATATTAAAGTGTACCAGAAGCTGAACATGTAGTGTCTAATACTTGTTCAACATTTATTCTATAAAATTAAAAGTAACCAATTACATCTTGACAAGTAAGACTCGAGTATTGATACTCTTATGCAAAGCTATTGGTACTCCAAAGGTTAAGTTTTGATCATAGGTTTAAAAAATACATTTTATGACCTCTCATGATAAAATCAGTTATATCATAAAATGTATAATGTGTTAGACTTTGAAATCTTAGTTATAAGTAGTTAAGATGACATATTAAAATCAATAAAATTTTCAAAATTTAATGTGATGTTATGTAAGCTTAATTAGATGTCCAAATTTAGGGTGTACGACTACTGGGACCTTTCTCCTATAATGAAATGTATAATATGTAATTATAATTTGATTTATAAACTATATTAACATATATATTATATAATAATAATAATATAATATATAATAGTGTAATACTATTTTACATTATACAATATATATATTTATTTTATATATATATATATATATATATATATCATTTTAATATATTAAATATATCACTCACCTTCAATTCGAGTTGACTACTCAAGGTGTACTTTTAATCAGAAAGTGGGAGTCCCCAACAAATTTAAAATTCAAATTTATTTTTCAAAATAGGGTCCGTATAATTTTCACTTTTTAAAAGATGAATGAAAACTACTAAACATGTCTGACCAGATATATTCCTATTCTTACATATTCTTAGTTTTTTTTTAAACATACACTGTAGAGCAATAATAGATCAGAATAGAGCCAGTTGTAGAGTATCTAAATTATTGACCGTATTTTTTACTGTCATTTATGTAGATCCTTATTTTTAGATATTTAATCTTAATAGTGTTCAATATATTTTTTTACTCTATCTAAAATGTGTAGAAATCTTTATTTTTATGTATTTAATCTTAATAATGTTCAATATATTTTTTTACTTTATCTAAAATGTGTGATTTATTTTTGTTTACTTGGCCCTTTTATTCATTGTTTAACACCTTAATATGTTATGAAATTGTTAAGATTTGGATAGTCTACCTAGATTATTGTAATATTTTTTGCCCTACTGGAGTGCACCCAACTGTGATGTCAACAAACCTTCTACTGAAGGAGCACACACATGTCTATTATTTAATAAAATAGTGTTTTCAAATTTTAACACTAAAATTTTATAAAACAATACAATAAATATTATTCTGAATGCTCTGCCTATATATACTTCAATCAATTTTTAATAAAAAAATAGTACGCTTTTTAAGAATGTATGTCGAGCTCAGGGAGGCCCTAGGTTGGCCTAGGTAGCATTGAGCCCTATTGTAAATCCTATTTCAAAAGGAAAAGAGGTCGAAGGAGTCAAGTGGGTGTATAAGACAAAAATGGGTAGACTCCACTAGTTGTAATTCAATATGGGTAGACTTCTTGTTTGGTTTAAATTATATGGAAAATAGTCACACAATAATTACTTTACACCTTTTTTGATCATCTTCATCATCTGGTGAAAAATAAATAATTATGTAGATTTAGCCAATAAACCATATAATTCAAATGTCCTTCCTTCAAGACATGCAACCCAGAATTTAAAGAAACCATTCAAATTCAAGACATAAAACTAGAAATTGAGAGAAAATCTATTTAGCAATTGACATATCAAATGTGGAAAATCTTTGTAGAATTCTTTGATTATATTAATTGCTTCAAGTGTACAAAATTTTCTCAAAATACTCTCTTTTAAAAATGGTAATACATGCCTTTATAAAAATTTTAGGTAGTATATTGATCAATTATAATGTACAGGTGTACAAAATATGATGATGGTTGTCCTTACAAGTTATAGAATACACTTATTCTTCACATTTATACTAACCTAGGGGAAATATGCTAATAGACTAGCATATGCCCTACAAAATAATATTCCTATTATAGATATTACAATGTTCTTTAAAAAAAGGAATATTAGCCACTAGGTGGGCCTTGTTGATGATTCTAAATGAACCATAAGTGCTCTTAATGTTCAAAGAACACTTCTCATTTTAGAATTTAAGAAATTCAAGGCATGAGTATTAGGTTTTATCAATCTAATTTCTTATGGTGAAATAGTAGCAGAGTAAGATGAACCGTTCCACAATATTTATAAGATGTGATGGTTGGGAGCTACCTTGGTTCATTACTTTGTGAGCCTATGTTTATACTTCGTTAATTGCCTCATATTTAAACTAAAAACTAGACTAACCAGTTATGGATGACATATTTAATCTAAGAATAATTTTTTAAAGAAAAAAGAAAAAGGAAGGGTAAAGAAGGAAAGAAACAAGCGATTACTAGTCTTAATCATGAACATTATGAAAATTTCAAGAACACTGAGCATATATTTAACTAGTATGTAATGTAAATTAGCTTATGCTCATATTTTATTGTACACCAGGCATATTTCTAAAGATGAGATGAAGATACAAATAAAAACTAAATCCACTTTAAAATTTAGCTATCGCATCTAAATAGTTAATTCACATCCTTGAGGTAGAGAAAATAAAATGAAGTAAATTTAAGATCCTTTCAACGAGCCTAGCATAGCATAAGTTATCAACCCTATAAATAATGATACAACCCAATATTTGAAGAAACTATTCATATTCAAGACCTAGACAAGCAATTGAGAGACTAACTATCTTAGTATTCAACACATCAAAATGGACAATCCTTGCAGAATTCCTTGATTGTACTAATTGCTTCAAATGTACAAAAATGGATCAAAATCACCCTTTTACAAAATGGTAATACATGCATTTATATAAGAGCTAGGTAGTATACTAGTTAGTTACAAAATATAGGTGTACAAAGATAAAGACAACTATCTTTATGAGTTCTAGAATACACATGTTTTTCACAATTATGCTGACCAAGAGGCAACCATTCTAACAAACTAGCATGTGCCTTTACTATAGAATATTATATTGTAATATGTTACAAAATTTATATTAGAATAGAATATTTTTTTAACTTATTGGTGGGGCCCCTATTTATTTTTGGAGGATGCTCATAGCCTTTTCATGTTGTTCATCAACTAGCTCGAGCTCCACATCAGGCTTCATGATGCACTCCTCTTGGTTTTCTAGATCATTGAAATCTTTGTTATTTCTAGCCAAGGCCTCATTTATGCTCCTAGCTTCATTGAACCTCTCACCTACATTGAATTTCATATTCAATATTTTGCTATTATCTTACCTAGATTAACCTTTACTTTTCAATTGTATCTCTTGAGTCACTATAGTGGATCTATGCCAAAACTCCTCATCACTAATGATACCAAGGGTAGTGGGTTATGTAGGATTGGCAATCATGATCCTATGAAGTTGTTCAATTTTTCTAATGAGTCCCTTGTCATCTTCTAAGAGTTCCTCCACCTTAGTGTGCCAATCACTCAAGATTTGGACATTATCAATAACAATCCCCAAGATTGTGCCTAAGTGTCCCATACTTATGGTTAAAAAGTTTGGGATCTACTTCCTTGCCTAAGTTTTGAGGAGCTAAGTAATCTTATCTTCTAAGGCCTACCACTAGGTGACTAGGTCTTTAGCTAATGAACTTTGTTCCTCTAATGCACTCTAGCTCAGTTTCATTGACTTGAGTTCCTTGAAAATGTCATAAAATGATTTGTTAAGCATATTGATCATGGCCTCTAGGATTGATAGAATAGCCTACATTTGTGAATTCTCCCTTTCCCTCTCTAAATTATGGATCCTTTGTTTTAAACCCTAAAGTCCATCCCTAGCCTATTGTGCCTATGCTTCTATTAAGCTTTTCACATCCTCCTCATGTATGGTATCCCCACTATGTTGTTGTCCTCCAACAAGGGTCAACCCTATAAAAGGTTACACCTATTGAAAGATTAATTCTTATGTCCCAACCATGACTCAACTAGTTGTAATCTTATCTAAGCCTATTGTCTTAGGATTTAGGTGCACTATTGTAATAATATCCTTGAATTTGGGAGTCTCTAGGATATCTATACCTATACCACTTGATGCTCCCAGAGCATCCATCCTTTTGGCCTTTGGGCCTTGGGTGACTATAATTCATCCCTCTTCCTATTACTTTATAATGTCCTTCATCCAAGGCTACATATCTTCATGAAGTCTAGGGTTAAAAACTCTTATTGATGCCCAAGAGTGAAAAAGAGATGTGATATTTTGCAATTTCCCATAGATGAACTAGTCAAGAATGACTAATCCATGGATTGGAAATTCATCACTAAATATATTAACTTAACTATTGGGATGAGTGAAGGTCAACCTAGGCCTCTTTCTTGGTTTCATAGGGACCAATACTAATTCTACCTTCCTCTTCTCTTGTGGTACCACAGGGGCAATCTCCTTTCCTATATGCTTAGAGGGATCCTCCTCCTTATCTGAACCATAAGCATTGACAATCTCCTTGAGGGCACCCTCAATGTTTCTTCAATCCCCAAGACAATCATGTCAATGTAACAGACTAGGGAAGGTGGTCTTTGTGGAAGTGTTGAAGGTGGTGGCTCATCTCCAGGTCTCTTTTCTAGCTCTACCTCTATAACCTTCTCCTTTCCTTTATCCTATTCCTCCTAAACTTGCATTTCACTTGTTATTAGGGTTTTAGCTCAGATTGATTTTCCAAAGGTTGCTCAAAAGCTATATATATGGACCAAGTAATATGTGATATTGTAATGGGTGCATCTACCATATTTCCCTAGATGGCTTAATATCTCTAGTCAATCTTTATTCTAGTTTGATATTATGGCCCTGGATCCTGGCTAGCACCTCCTTAAAGTTCTTGAATTTGATGTAGATGGTATCATGAACCCCAAAATGATGCACATAGTCACTATTTAGGAACTTCTTGTCTTTTAAATGATCAACCACTTTATTCTTAGGATCCCACATTTGGAATTCATCCAATTGCAAACCAAATGAATCCCTATGTGTGGACATGACTTCCACTTGTTTCCATTCTTTGATCAATGTTTTCCAAATATTTAATGGGAAGGGTTTGATCAAACCCTTCCTCTTTTCCTTTCACATTTTATCAATTCCTTGGATGAGATGAGAGGTAATCTCTTACTCTACAAGATTATTTGGGACATGCACTGGTAGCCTATAAGGTTGGGACATGATCCTTTCTATCCTTATAACTATGCAATTAGGATAATAACATACATCCCCAATAATTTTCACATACCTATTGATGAGGGGGTGAACCTATTCATGGGAACACTTGTAATAGCTTCTAATAAATCTAGATAAATGCAGTCACAAATGAACTGCATATGATTCATGTACTTGAAGATGTGTAGCTTAGAATAGTAGTGTGAGATGGTTGTCCTACCTTATGAGGACCAATTCCTAATACTAGGGAAGGTATTTAAAGTAATAAGTGCATCAAGTAGGTATGACATCATGAATAAATTCTTGGAAGAGTTCTTAATGGTATTGAATTATTTGGCCATGAAAATGTTGATTATATCTCCAATTGGAGGGGTAATCTTCTCTTAAACCATGAAGTGTATATATGGGTCCCAAATTTTATTTACATAGGTGGTTGAAGAGGATCCAAAGGATCAGTTCAATAGGGTCATCAATATCCTAATGCCTTCTCTAAATTATACCACAATGATTTTACCATCAAGGGTTATAAAGACATGGGGTCCTTGCATGAGCTAGGGTCTTAAGACAGAGTCCAAGTCATGGCTACTGGTCCATTCCTTGATTTTTGAAAGGTTCAAATGGAGAAGAGGGAGTTTATAATACTTTTTAAATGAAATAGGGGAAATATAGGCAATCCCTTTTAATTTCCTTCCCTAATGATCCACTTATTATCAATCTTACAATCAACAAAAATTGGGGAAAGAACATCAATATAGTATAGTACCTTTGGTTTAGCTATATCATGATGGAGGCTAGTCATCTAGACTACAACTAAATCAAAGTACCTCCTAATGATGGTGGTGATCCTCTACTCATCCTTGGAGATGGGTTGTAACTCATTTATCATGAATAAGATTTTTGACCATGTCATAATGCCTTGGATGTTCAATGCTGCCAAGTATAATTTGGTGTCTTTGAAGATTCAACCTTTACTATCTATACACAAATAGAGTTTGGTCTCTTTTTTTTAACTATTACCTACCTACCACCATGATTTTTGTCTAAGTTGACTACTAACTTGATTTTTGATGACCTTTGTGAACTCTCTTCCATGCTTAAGAACACAATTGAGTTCTTCTTGGATCAAATTGTAATGAAATTAATTTAATCAGATCACTTTTATATAGGGTTTAAGTTTTTGAGCTTTAATGGCAGACAATATCTAGGTCTCAACTTGATACATTCCTTGGATTTGATTTAGACCTTTGCCTTTATGCTTTTACATTTTTGATCCCATAAGATATTTTATTTTTTCCTTTTATACTTGCATGGTGTGTATGTGGCATTGGTCTAGACCTTTTACGACACATTTTATAAATGCCTTTGAGTACTATCCATTAGTATTTAAAATACCTTCTTTTATTTTACACCATCAGATCAAAATCTAGGATTAGCCTGAGTTGTTGATTGTAATTTGGGTCTTTTCCTATGATTGGATCTTTCTATTCCAAGCCTAATGATTGTGACACTTTGAATTTTTATATGCCTCTCCATACTCTGTATCTTAAATTAGTCATCTATTAAAAAGTCATGGGTGTCTTTGCATCATTGGATCATCCTTTAGCGATGAAGTAAGAACCATCAGATCATATATTAGTTCCCTTTCAAATGGGATTTTACCATGCATCAAGCCCACAAGGTCTCAGGGATTCATTCAAAATTATTCAAGGCCCTTGCACTATTAGATCATCTTCAGTGATGAAGTGTATGCCATTGATCTATAGAGATACCCTAACTTTAATTTAGTATCTTCATGACTAAATGATCATGTGAATGTTAATTTTAAGATCATTAAATCTTCATGACCAAATGTGAGGGTGCCACTTGTCACTTCCATGGGGATTCTAATGGTCTTGAACTTAATTTACTCCATTAGATCAAAGTTTGCAATGAAGTAAGGGTTGTAAGATCATGAACTAAGAGCTTTCTCATGATTGGTTATTTCTATCAAGTGGGCCCATTATATTTAATCCTTAAATGTGAGGGTGCCACTTGTTGATTATTTAGGCCTTCCATATTCCTTTGAGTTTTCAATTATGCCTCACTCCATCTGATTGGGTCTTCACTATGAAGTGAGAACCATTGGATGAAAGCTAAGGATGTAGCTTTGTCAAGGTCTTTTCACCATTGGATATGCCTCCATTGATGAATTGAAAACCATTGGATCTTTCAAAATTCATGTTGTTTGGATCCTTCAGGGATCCCCTAGGAGATACCTTCAAATAAAATTCCAAATCATGTGCATGTTAAGGGTATCTCCTAAGAGATATCTCAAAATAAAATTCCAATAGTGTACATCATAGTTCTTGCTAAATAAAAAGTTTTCATGGTAATGTCAAATCCTTTGAAGTAATTTTTTAGTCAAAATGAAAGGTATTCCAAGGCCCTTCCAATCATGTGCATGTTTAAGGTATCTCCTAGGAGATACCCCATGTGCATCTGGGTTCTTGCCAAATAAAAAAGTGCTAGGATTATATCAAATCCTTTTCAAGGACATTTTCAATCAACATATAAGGTATTAAAAGTCCCTTCAAGGTATATCCTAGGAGATACATTGAGATAAAATTCCAAATCATGTGCATGTTCAAGGTATCTCCTAAGAGATATCTCAAAAGAAAATTCCAATAGTGTGCATCACAGTTTACTTGACAAATAAAAATTTGTCATGGTTATATCAAATCCTTTGCAAGTACATTTTAAATAAACATGGAAGGTATTCCAAGGCTTTTCAATGTATCTCCTAGGAGAGATACCTTGAAATAAAATTCAATTGTGTGCATGTTCAAGTTATCTCCTAGGAAATACCTTGAAAGAAAATTCCAGTCATGTGCATCAGGGTTTTTTCCAAATAAAAATGTGTCATGGTTATATCAAATCCATTACAAGGACCTTTTAAATAAACATGCAAGGTATTCTAAGTCCCTTTGAGGTATCTCCTAAGAGATACCTTTGAAAGAACCTAAGCATGTACTTTGAGCCTATTCCAGAAACACAAGCAATAATTCGTAGCAACATTGAAAGGCATAAAACCATGATCATCTAAAAACATGTCCATTATTCCAAATGAGAGTTTGGAACAATGTACAAATAAAACATGCATTGATATGTTTTTGATCATGTGATGATGGAAAAATTCATCCTTCATCTTATTAAGATATTTTCTAGTTATCTACATGGAGAATATCTCACAAGGGACAAAACAAAACTTTTGTCCTCTTTCACAATAGACAAAAACATCCCTTTTATATCCTCATGATTACAAAAAAACTAAATAAAAGGGACATGTCACTAATGGCCAAGTACAATGGTTTCTTAGTAGGAAATAAGAAGAAAGGAGGGAAGGGAAGAAAGAAGTGGTGCTAGCTCAAAAAAACCAAAATATCTGATTATGCTCTAAAGTCAATTTAGATGTTAAAATCTTATGCCAACTTATTTTTATACATGGTATATCATTCTAGCATAGGGGTGAGATTCCCTTGGTATTTTAATTTTACTCTATACTCTTCAAGCCAGGTGTCAAACTTCTAAAATATGGTCTTCTTTCATCCAATGAGTTCTTTAAGATGGTCATAAGACTTCTCAAGTGACACCAACTATTTTATTTTATCAACATCAAAAGATTCTTATGGTGCATCGATGAGGTTTTTCAAAGTTATGTGTATCATTTCTTCCTCCAAGTCACTTGCACCATCAAGCCTTATCATCTTCCTTAATGCATCATCTATCTCTTTTATTACATTCTTGAGGGACTTCTCTTCTCCTTTTAAATCAAAGATGCCTTCTTTGAGCATCATCAAATGATTCTTTATTTTTAGTTGACACTCATTGGGCTTCTTGTGATCATTGGGAGCAATTATCATTTTTATGATCAAAGTATCCATGCCCATCTTGTAGACCTCATCAATTTTATGTTAGACCTCCTCCCACATCTTGAAATATATCTCGTAGAAAATCATTTGAACATCACACTCCCTCTTATTGTCCACTATGTTATTCAAGCATTTCAATGCTGAGTGGATTATTTCTTCTACCCTGGTACACAAATATTCTTGCCATTTTTCTTTTGATCTTCCTATAGACTTCAAATCATCAATTTAGCCAAAATCAAATACTTTATTGAGAAGAGAGGATGATTTGGATAAATACTAGTAGTTGGAGTTATTGCCTTAGGATCACTTAGTATCTTTTGCAAGTACTAAATCATAGCTTGATTCTATGCCTTTTACTCTTCCATGATGTCTTTATCTTTATCCATCCTGTGAGCCACCATGTTCACCAAAACTTGTGAACTATGATTCATCTCATTCCTTGATAGTTCCCTTAGATTATATCTATAAATAGTATAACTCTCAAAAGGAGCATCTTTCTTCAAATCATTTGGTGGGGGAATGGATACCTCCAAATTCCTTTCTCTTATGGTAGTAAATGTGGTCCTGGAATGTATCTTGGCCTTCTTGGGGGGTTTGGCCTTATATGCCTGAGTGATATTCACTACGTCAATCTCCCTAATTTGGCTCATCATGTCCTTCTTTTGCTTGACATATTCCTAGACCCAAAGAAGGGGTCTAGTCTAAAATCCCATTGATGTACTAGACATAGATGTAGACCTCAACATAATAAAGGGTGTTATCATTAGAGTAATCGATGTATGAAGTGCCAAAAGTATGGGTTGTGGACTTAACATGAACTATTTTGTTTCTTCATCACTTTACAACTTATCACCATCCTTGTTTACTCCAAGTTCCCCTTCTATATTTAGCTTTATCTGCTCCAAAAATTCAAAATCTAGACCAAATTGGTGAGACTCCTTGAGCAACATTTCAATGGAGCTTCCTCATCCTACTGACTAACTAAAAGGTTTTTCACCCACTTAGGTTTTGTAACCACTTCACCTACTTTATTTTTCTAAGCCTCAGGTATAGATGAGACTACGGTGACCTCCTTATTTCCTCAAGAAACTCTTCACCAATCATGGCCTTTGAACTTTTATTATGGGTTGGATCATGGACCTTGATATGAGGAAGGATACCTTGAGGTAATTCAATTAAATTAACATTACATGAAGCACTCTCATCAACACCTTTACTAGACTTGTCCAATTCCTTATTTATTATTGCATAGATGGGGGTACCCATTTGTAGGTTTTCTCCCCCACCTTTCTTTGTACTCCCCTTCTCCTTTGGTGCTGCACTTGATACCTTTGGAGGGGAAGGGACAACTTGTGATGCCTCTAGAGCTGTTTATAGTCCTTGTGTAACTACCCCTTTAGGATTAGTGCTGACTTGAGCATCCTAATCTAGCTCCACCTTATCCTTTGCATTAGATTTATTCATTTCCTCAACTTCACCTTGATTATCTTGGCCTAATGGATGGGTGATGACATTCTCATCAAATGTCTATATCTGATGAGATCATTTCCTTTTCTTGAGGGGCCTAAAATTGAGTGGTCATCTCAACTCCAACCTTTATAACATATTCAAAAGAGGGGATGAATTGAGGCCATAAAAGACTCCTTATCACCCTTAATTTCTACTCTTGAAGGACCCTCTTCTAAAAATAAAGCAAGCATTGGGACCTTCATTTGGTTCTGGGGTCTTTCCCTCAAAGTTATTTGCCTAGTTCTTACTTGTGGAGGAGTGAATGCTTGTTACTTATTCATCACCTCTGTAATGGGCCTATCTTCATATAATTATTCTTCATTACTCATATCTCTCAATATCTAAGCATATGAGGATTTATCCTCTTTTTACTTCACAAGGAGTTCTTTAGAAGGCAAGTCTTTTAACACAACCTCTTTCCTCTTCTTAGGATTCCCAACTAGAGGCTATCAAGCCCTTTTAACTATTATTTTTTGGGCTTCTCTACCTCTTCCTCACCTCCTCTCTTCCTTAAATAACTCTTTGGGGGAAGGATAATGGTTGGTTTTTATGGTGGTGGAGTAGGTGGGACATCAGTTGGATTAACCATTGGAATGGTTGTTGTGATGGCTGCTACAGTTTGGACTCCTTCTGATGCAATAGATATTGGGGTAGCACTAGCTAATGTAACCTCCCCAGTATTAATTTTTTCCTAATTTTCATTTAGATTTTTTAACTTTGAGAAGGACAATCTTGACTTAAACTATGATGTGGTTGTGGATTCCACATTAATTGGCTTGGTGAAGTCAACATCACCAAACTTGATCTTTCCTTTGCCCTTTTCTATTGGTGGTAGATCCAAGGGAGCACTACTATATTCTAGGAGGAAACCCTATAAATGCTAAACTTGTTTGAGTTCCCTAAGAGCAAGGGTGTCATAATTACTGAGATCAACCCCATGTTCCTTCAACCACCTAAAGGTTTTTCTCATGATTATGGTAGCCTTCCATGGAATGGAATCATTTTCCTTAAAAGTGAACTCCACCTGTGACATGGCCAGGGCTTCAATATTGGATTGATTATATACTCTAGATAGTATCCTCTTATCATCTTCCATGTCCTTGGAGATGGGATCAATATTGTAAGTGATAACTTCTTGCATTGTCAATCTTGTATAATCTAAATTTTTGACATCTTCCTCAATAGTAAAAATGGACTAGATGTCTTTAAAATATGATTGATGCAAAATTACATTGATCATTGTGTTCACCCACCATTTTATATCATATTTTGGCTTGGGTATAATCTTATCAATCACATACTAGCCCATCTCTTTCTTCAGTCCCTTAGCTTTAGTAATAGAAGGACATGAATAATGTCCAATTTAAACTAGAAAATTGAAAGGGTTATTTACCTTCTTCACTTGTATCATCTCATGTTGGGGTACCATTTTCCTACTTAACTCCATCATTGTTAGTCTATCATCTAAGTATCTCGATAGTTTGTATGGAGACCCTAAGTAGCCACTTACCCTGATATAAGTAAATGATCTGAATTGAATATACGAGGTGCCATATTTATCAATTGTGTCTCTTTCCCCATTAGACATCTTATTGAGGATTCTGAGAGGATAGAAGACACTCATCATGGTATTAAATAAACAATTGTAAACTCTATAGAAATTCTTCTTAAAGCCATCCAGAGTTATTTCAAGATAAACCTCATATATTCTCATCCCACTAGGATTCTTGGTGAGCCCCTGGAATGTCCTATTATGCACCAAGTTTTACATCAAGTAGGAGGATATGTAAAATATACCTGTGAATTCCTCATTCTAGTGGATTACAACCTAGATTTTCATCATATACCTATGCATATTATCACTTAGAACGGTAGCCCAATCTAACTTCTTCTATTGTTTCAACATGCAAATTAAGATTATGGACATCCAATGTTAAAATTTATCTATTATGGGAATCCCATAAACTCTTAATGTCATGGAAATAAAAAACTAGGGCAATTCCTTGATTTTTTCCATTTTCAAACTCCTACACATTCTTAAGACCTTTTGCCTTTTCTTGACTAGCCAACAAGAGTTGATAATGTCCCATATTATCTTGGCATTTTTATTTGCATTCTCTTAGCATTCCTCTAGAGAGAGTGTGATACTTTTAGGCTAGGGAGTAATATCAAGCATGGTGCTGAGGGCCAAAGGATTAAAAGAGCAAATAACTATTTAGATTCCATTAATGATAGTCCTGGTGCCTGGTTGGTATACTTTGGCACATGCAATCACTAACTTTGGGTATGAGGAAGTAAGGGGAATATTTACATATGGGTGATATAACTCATTCCAAGGTTAGAGACTATTAGGTGAGGGTTTGGTTATTGCAAGACATTCAATAGGGATACAAAGTCTAACCCCCAAACATCTATATCTTTGATTTCATCTAGAATAGAAATAATGTTGCTCTTGAGTGATGCTAAAGTAATTGCCATTATTATTTAGCTATTTTATTATAATAAGTTGAACTAAAAAAAAATCCTCACTATGATCACCCTTGAAACACCTTCAAAACTCCTCAAAGAACACAATACAAGGAGATAAAAAATCACTTACTAATAATCTAGAGGGCTACATGTAATGAAAATAGTAAGACCTTTGAATAATTCATTGTAATCACTCTTTCATGATGCACGTAGCTAGGGCACACAAATGGCTTGAATATACAAGTCAAATCTCTAAATCCAAAAGGTAAACATGAATGAAGGTAATTTATTTGGTTATAATCCTTTGCATTTTGAAATTAGGGTTGCCAATAATGCTTTGAAGCTTAATGGCTAATTACCAACTACCCTTTTTAAGTCATTTGAGATTATTTTCGATAAAAGAGAGAGAAGGTGCAAATATTTCTTTTATGAAAATAAATCCTCTTTTTGAAATGTATATTTATATAATCAAACTTTCTCATTCTGGTACTTCTCAGGATTTTGGGGACCTTTTGCACCTTGCCCACCTAAAGGTAAGTGAGGCAATTTTCAAAAAAGGGCCCAGAGCTTGAAAATTCATGAGGATCTACCACATGTAATCACTTCTCTTTTCAAATCCAAGTGTTCAAACAATAAATTACTCTTTACACCTTGCCAATGAAAAGTTAAGTGGGGGAATATCCAAAAAGGGCTTGGAACTAATAAAAACTAGAGGAACCACCATGTGTCCAACTTAGATGCTAGCTCGTACTCTTGACAAACTTTTCAATTTTATACCATAGTTATTGATATAAGTAAGGGTGAAAGATTATTATAATCCCCAAAAATAGTCTTAGGAGTCCCTTGAGATAAGCACATGTCTTTCATTCAGCTCATCGAGCAATTCCTAACCTCAGTCACCAAAACAAATTTAAGGTGCAACATGATAATTTCACTTGGGGCCCCAGAACATTTCTTCTTTGAGTATAAGGTAACAAATCAATGTATGCAAGGAGACCTACATATATTTCTATCTTCTCATAGATAATCTTCATGTCTTAGACTGCTTCATCCAATGCATCCAATAGTGCCTTCTATGTAAAGGAAAATTGTACTCCTTTCATGAAAGAGAAATTGACTCTTGTCCCCATTTGAAATGTGTCTCCTAGGATAGATACCTTGAAGGGGAAATCCATTCTTTTACATGTTTCCAATATATCTCATAATAGATACCTTTAATTTATTACAAAGGCCTTCAAAATATCACCTAGTAGTCCTTCTGTGTAAAGGAAAATTCTATTTGTTCCTTGAAGGAGAAATCCACTCTTGTACCTATTTGAAAGGTATTTACTAAGAGATACCTTATAAATGGAGAATCCACTATTATACATGTTGTTAGGGATCAACCGACAAACTTGATTACTTTTATGTAAGCAATTAAACCAGAATTGAAAGCAACTAGAATCAGAAATAACAAAGAATAAGAGATACAAGAAACCACCCTAAAAACTTGTATTAAACTCTTCCAAAAGGAAATACAATGAATAAAAATCACACTTTCTGCTCACACCTCTTAGATGTACAAATCTCTTTCCCTCAAGAGTTTATAATCAATTCCAACAACCTGGATTGATACACACATATACAATATGTCTTGTATTGTTATTTCTTACACACACACAAGCTATGAAGATCTATCCCTATTATATAAGATTAGGGATCATGAGTAATGCATTAACAACCATCAGATACACCTCCTAATCAAAGGCTTAAAATAGTCCTACCAAAAATAGAAATGCAGACTTACAACTAATAGCTAATCTAATCATGCAAACAATCTGTTCCATCCATGAAAATAGACTTTCTAGACGCACAGGTGACCGACGTCGGTCCCTATTTGCCTGCACATGACCAACATCAGCCGATTATAACCGACATCCATAGTTATTGGTCGACTCCTTGCCGTCTTCGATGACTATGTAAATCTAGCAACTTCAGCATCCGCTCATCTGGTGAAGCTTTTAGCTCCACACCTCAATAATCTCCCACTTGGAGATAAACAGCTGCACCAATACCTGTACAGCAACATCTTCTAGCTTCTCCATCTTTAAACTCAATCTTGAAGACCAAAAAAAGTTGAATGAAGATTCAACTTCTCCTTTGTTACCGACTTTGTTAACATATCAGCAGGGTTCTCATCTGTATGGATCTTTTCTAGCTTCAACTCACCATCCTCCAATACATGTCTAATGAAGTGGTACCTAAGCTGTATATGTTTGGTTCTTGAATGAAAGGCTGAATTCTTTGCCAAATGAATTCCACTTTGACTATCACTGTATAATCTGTAATTCTCTTGCTCCTTTTCGAACTCTTCCATGAACCGTGTCATCCATATCATCTCTTTGCTAGCCTTTGTGACTGAAATGTATTCTGCCTCTATAGTAGACAAGGCAACAACCTTCTACAACTTTGAAATCCAGCTAACTGCCATTCCACCAATAGTGAAAACATATCATGTGGTGCTCCTTCTGCCATCTAAGTCACCTACCATATCCGCATCTACATATCCATGTAGAGAAGTGTTTGACCCTCCATAGCACAAATGCCTACTGCTGGTCCCTCTCAGATATCTGAGAATCCACTAAATTGCTTTCCAGTGCTCCTTCCCTAGATTGGCCATATACTTACTGACAACTCCCACTACTTGGGCAATATCCAATCTAGTACATACCATTGCATACATTAAGCTCCCAACTACAGAAGCATATGGAACTCTACTCATGTACTCTACCTCATCATGTGAATTAGGACACTGTTCTTTTCTCAACTTAAAGTGTCCAGCCATAGGTGTACTCATCGATTTTGCATCCTGCATATTGAACCTCTCCAACACCTTGTTCACATAATCCTCTTGAGATAAAATCAACCTGTGATTTTTTTTGTCTCTCTTGATACTCATGCCAAGGATTTTCTTTGCTACTCCCAAATCCTTCATGGCAAATGTGTGAGCTAATTTTAACTTAAGCTCAAAAATATCCTACATGTGTGAACCTGCAACCAACATATCATCTACATACAACAACAAGATAATATATCTACCATTATCCAATCTCTTAAAATAAACACAATGATCAAATTGACATCTACTGTAGCCATGCTCATTCATAAACCTATCAAATCTCAAATAACATTATCTAGGAGATTGATTGAGACCATACAAGCTTTTCTTCAATCTGCACACAAGTTTCTCCTTACCTTTGACCTCAAATCCTTCTGGTTGATCCATATATATTTCTTCATCCAAATCTCCATGAAGAAATGATGTCTTAACATCAAGCTGCTCAAGATGCAAATCCTCAATAGCAACTAAAGACAATATAGTCTGAATATAAGTCATTTTTACTACAAGAGAAAAAATCTCATCAAAATCAATACCTGGTTTTTGTGTAAATCCTTTCACTACCAACCTGGTCTTATATCTCATCTATCCATTCTCACCTTCCTTCAATTTATAGATCCATCTATTTTTTAGTGTTCTCTTTCCCGCTGGCAACTCAACCAAATCCCACATTTGGTTCTCTTTCAAGGAATCAATTTCCTCTCTCATGCCAAGCTCCCACTAATTCCTAGATTCCACCTATATTGCTTCATCAAAACTCTTTGCTTCTCCACTATCAGTGAGCATTAAATAGAATAATGAAGAGGAATATCAAATTGGAGGTTTACTTACCCTTGTTGACCTCCTCATGGGTGTCTAAGACTCATTTTTTGCTTGTTGTCTACCCAAATTCTCTGATAGTGATCAACCTCGGTCACCTCCAGGCCTGTAACTGACCGACATCAGTTCCTCATGACTGATGCTAGTTCCTTTCTGACCGACGTCGGTTCCTCTATTGCCGACATCGATTCCTTCCTGACCGATGTCGGTCTATGTGTTTTCTTGTCTGTGATTATTCTTTCCTGTGAGCTCATTTTGGATCGTCACCTCATCCAAATCTTCATGGCCCTACTCAAAATTCTTCAGCTTCTTGAGCTGATCACTATGCATCACTTTTTCATTGAAAAAAACATCACAGCTCCTAATTATTTTGTTAGTTCCTAGATTCTAAAACCAGAATCCAAAATCTCTAGAGCCATAACCAATAAATGTGCACCTCATAGACTTAGCATCTAGCTTCTTTCTATTTTCCTTATCAATGTGCACAAAATCTTCAAAACCAAAAACTGTTAGAAATAAAATATCTACCTTTTTACCTATCCAAGCCTCTTCTGGAATTCCACCATCTAGAGCTGTAGAGGGTCCTCTATTAATCAGGTAAACTACAGTATCTATAGCTTCTACCCAAAACTATAAGGGCAAACCAACATACAATCTCATACTCTATGCACACTCTAATATTGTTCTGTTCATCCTTTCAGCAACTCCATTTTGCTGAGGTGTCCTTGGAACCATCCCTTGCCTACGTATTCCATTCATATAACAATACTAGTTGAACTTATAGCTATAGAACTCACCACCATTTTCAGATCTAAGGCACTTAATCTCCTGCCTATTTCATTCTCAACTAAAGCTTTCCAAATCTTAAAAGTGTCAAAAACATTATATTTCTTCCTTATACAATAGACCCATACCTTTCTTGTAGCATTATCAATGACAGTAACATAATACTGTGATCCTCTAATAGAAGCTACTTAAGCTGGTCCCCACACGTCTGTGTGAACAAGCTCTAACTTGTGCTTCCTCTTTGTTGACCCAATTTTGATAAATCTTACTCTCTTCTATTTTCCAAAAACACAATGCTCATAGAAATCTAGATCTATGCTTTTCAAATCTGAAAGATTACCTTTTGACTTAAGAATAGTCATTCCCTTCTGACTCATGTGGCCGAGCCTACAGTGCCACAACTTTGCATCCACATCTGAAGTAGATAATACAGAAGGAGAATAATAAGTAATACAATTACATAAATAGAGAGTACCTACTCTCTTACCTCTGACTAACACAAGTGTTCCCTTGGTAACCTTCCAAGATTCAGTTGTGAGAGTTACTATACAACCCTCATCACCCAACTTTTGTACAGAAATTAGATTCCACTTCAGGGCTGGGACATGCATGACATCCTTCAACACCCATGTGTTGCCATTCTGCAATTTTAGCTGCACTTTTCCTTTGCCAACAATTTTACAAGGCTCATCATCCCCTAAATAAACTTTTCCAAAATCTCCCTAGACATAATCATTGAAAAATTCTCTATTTGGGGTAGCATGGAAAGAGGCCCCAGAATCTAAAACCCAAGATTCTATTTTATTATGCAAAGAAAGTGAAAGAGCATCTTGTGCAACAATACCTGCAGCTTTTGCTTCTTCATTACCTTCATGTTGATTCTCTTCATTAACCTTCAACCAGCAATCTTTCTTTGCATGTCCTCTCTTTCCACAATTCTAGCAAGTTATCTTTCTTTTTCCATTTCTAGATTTGGATCTATTGATCATCTTTGACTTAGACCTTGATCTTTTATGCTTGCCCTTCTCTTTTTGCCTCCCCATGCTTTCAAAACTTAAAACATTACCTGATGTTTCTCGTGTTTTTCCTGTGAGTTTCTTCCTTCAAGATTACACTAACAACATCATCTACTTTCAAGATATTTGTAGCAGATGCAATATTACTAACTGCCATTACCAAACTATGCCAACTTTCAGGTAAAGAGCATAATATTAAAAGAGCTTTAATTTCATCATCAAAAACTATTTTGACTGAATTTAATTGATTTACAATTCTATGGAAATCATTAAGATGATTAGATACAGATCCACCTTCTTGCATTTGCAAATTAAATAACTGCTTCATAAGATATACCTTATTTGAAGCTGAGGGCTTTTCATATAAATTTGCTAAAGTATCCATTAACTCTACCGTTGTCTTTGCCTATGACAAGTTAGAAATCACAGTAGATCCTAGACTCAATCTTATAGATCCAAGAGCCTTTCTATCAAAAACTTCCCATTCTTCATCTTCCATATCTATGGGCTTTCTATCAACCCCACCCAATGGTAAGTACAAATTTTTCTGATACAGATAATTTTTTACCTGCATTCTCCATAATTGGTAATTATTGCCATTAAACTTCTCTATTCTCAGTTTACTTTCTTCTGCCATTGCTTTTCCCACTCAAACAGAAACCCCTGTGAGTGACCTGTAATCAACAAACACTAACCAGATCTGAAACACTTGTTAGTCAACCTGAGCTTTGATACCACTTGTTGGGGATCAACCAACAAACTTGATTACTTTTATGTAAGAAATTAAACACAGAATTAAACCAGAATTGAAAGCAACTAGAATCAAAAATAGCAAAGAATAAGAGATACAAGAAACCACCCTAAAAACTTGTATTAAACTCTTCCAGAAGGAAATATAATGAAGAAAAATCACACTTTCTTCTCACACCTCTCAGATGTACATATCTCTTTCCCTCAAGAGTTTACAATCAATTCTAACAACCTAGATTGATACACACATATACAATATGTCTTATACTGTTCTTTCTTACACACACACACAAGCTATGAAGATCTATCCCTATTATATAAGATTAGGGTTCATGAGCAATGCATTAACAACCATCAGATACACCTCTTAATCAAAGGCTTAAAATAGTCCTGCCAAAAATAGAAACATGGACTTACAACTAACAGCTAATCTAATCATGCAAACAATCTATTCCATCCATGAAAATAGACTTTTTGGATGCACAGGTGACCAACGTCGGTCCTTGTTTTCCTGTACACGACCGATATCGGTCGATTATAACTGACGTCGACAGCTACTGGTCGACTCCTTGCCATCGTCGGTGACTGTGTAAATCTAACAACTTCAGCATCCACTCATCTAGTGAAGCTTTTAGCTCCACACCTCAACAAATGTTTCATAGGTATCTCCTAGGAGATACCTTGAAGATATTATAAGGAGATTTAAAATATAACCCAGTAGTGCCTTTTCACTTGGAGAAATCCACTATTAACTTTTTTTGAAAATTTCTCAAACTCTAGGAGGCAAGGGAATAGGCAAGTGATGTAAAGATCATCTGACAATAAGTGGATAAGTGATGGTGTGATATAAAGTCGTTAGATGTAGTATTTAAACTTGGAGATTTAGTTCTCAAATATTAAATGTATCTCTTAGGAGATACCTTGAAGGGGAAATCCACTATTGTTCACACAAGTCATTTAGAACATTTGTTCACACAAAATGTTTAATGTGAAAAGTCGAAACAAAATTTTTTGAAGACCCAAAGTCCTAAATAATAATTATAAAAACTTGGTTTGAGATTGTGAATTATCTGAGGTGACTATTTCTCACACATAAAAAACTACAACAATGAAATCACTAGTACACATATAGAAATATGAATCCACTTAAACTCAACTATCTTAATCAACATGTTTACCAATATTGAACTCAATTATATTAATCCCAAGAAGTGATTTGATTAGTTGGCATGAGAGGGATTTTATTGATGTTGTTGTCTTGATTATTGTATCATAAAATGGACACAGCCTACATTGTCATGATGGTTTTTTTAATGATATCACAAATTTAGATCAAGAGATTAGATATTAACACATGCAAGGTAATTATTCCTAAGGATTTACATTTTTGGAGCTCTTTAGGCTTGCATCACATTATTTTATTTGGCTCTTAGTCCCATAACCTATCCATTTCCTTTTCTACAAACTTGAATAATGAAGTTTGTAGAATAATCCTGAAAATTCATAATATGGGTGGGGATCAGGATCGGTCCAAACCAATTTCATGCTCAGATGTAAAAGACATGAATAAATTTGGAACAAAATGGTCAAAGGTGGCTTGATTCCCTTCATGGAACATCTCATTGGAAATGACATAGGGATTTTCAGGGACTTCACTCATGGCTAAAAAGATCATGAAGGTTGTATGCATGGCTTGAGAATCTTGATCACTGAGGAGCTCATCAGAGAGACTATCGAGATGCATTGTTCTAGCATCAAATCATTCAAGGACAAGAAGAGAAAGGAGGAGATTCTTGGTATTTTCTTCATGAAGGAAAATAATAAACCCAAGATTTTATCCCATAAAGGTTTCATGAGGTTAGAAATACAGAGGAAATGGCCTCAAGTCTACCTCTAGATAGTGAGGTATATTACCTTAGAAGGAAAACATACTATGATTTTTTCCCATCACTTCTTATTACTCAATCATTTCAAATGCCACACCATTATCATTCCATTTTCTCTTCTAAAATCCTTAGAAGCTTTGGTACTGAACTTCAATAAGAACCTTTCAGTAAACTTAATTTACCAAGGTCTAGTTTTACCAGTAATTAAGAGAGGGGAACTGCAATGGTCCAAAATCATCACTAAGGTGATATATATCCCCAGTGAGAAGGAATAAATTGAAGGGGGGAGGAATTTTCAATAGATTCAACTTTTGATCATGAACTAGAGGAATAGAATGTTGGGGATTCTACTGAACTGATGCAGGAAGAGCCAAGACTAGATATGGGGAGTCTTACCTACATCCTTGTATTAACTACCAGAGGTAGAGGGGTTCCTGGTTCCCATGCCAAGGTAGATATTGTGAATTCCCTTCAAAATCTACACATAAATATTTCCATCCAGAAACTTCTATGCAAAAAAATCACATATGAGTTCAAAAAGTTACAAGGGTTACTAGGTCACATGTCAATAGCCTCTATATTGGGCAAGGATCATCTAAAACACACTCCCCAAGGTAATAAATCAAATCATAGTGGTGAAAATGAGGATGTCAATAGCTATCTTGAGGAGGAAAAAGTGGAGATTCAGTTTACCAGCCTCAAATGCAAAAGATAAGAGGAAGATAAGGATCAGTTTGTAGGAAGTCATACTAGAGGAAGGAACAACAAAGGTGATAGTACTGTGATGCAGAATTTGGTCTTTTATTTTGATTCATAATAGTTGGGATTACTCTTTCTCTTTTTTTTATTCTTAAGTTTTTTTGGTTGATACTTTATGTAAGTTTGAAGGCATGGGGCTTTAGCTGTTGGGTTCATCTATTACTCTTTTTTTGTCCTTTAGATTTGTCATGTCTATCTTCTAAGTTTCTTTTGTAAAATGAATAGGGCCCTTCAACCTGAATTTTAACCAATCAAATAAAAAATATATATATGAAAAAAATAATATACAATGAAGGGCCTTATAACACCTTCATGGCTACCTTGAATGTAAATCCTAAGAGATAACTTTATGCATATAGGAACCATTAAAGGTATTATAAGGCCATGTTATCTTGAAATAATTTGAATTGTGTTTATTTTCAAGGTATCTACTAGGATACCCATTGAAATTACTACAAATGCATGTTTGAAAGTCTCTCTTACAAGATACCTAATACCTTACAAACATGCATTATAGTACACTCGAAGGTACTACAAATCCCTAAAAGGTATCTCCTCAGAGATATTTTGAAATAAAATTATAATAATATGCATGCTAAATTAATGTTATCAAATTATCATGAAATTTATAGGTATATATTTCACATTAGGAAGTGAAAAATAATCATAATAACATGAGAGAATTTACACAATCTTCAATTTTATACACCGTAGCAAATATAAAGATAAACTAATATGGAATTAAGAATTTTGGATCATAAAAAACATAATACAAGATATAACAAGCTAAAAAAATATAGTAAACACTACACACCATGAAAAATATAACATCAAAATAATATATAACTTTTTACACGGCTCAGTCTCTTCACACTACCACTTTCTGGCATACAAAAAGAAAAGAGACATGGCATTATTATATCTATCACTTTCCTAAAAAGGCCTAAGACATCCAAAATATACCATGCACACATTTACATACTCCATGTCCAACACTTTTATGGACTTAAATTGTTGTTTCATCTCAAGACAAAATCTAAACTTTAATCTCAACTAAAGCTAGAAAAGATTAGCCTTTCATAAAAGTGGTAGTAATTTCTCCAGGTTTTTTGGTTTTCCATACTTTCCTATCACCCTTTGTAGGTTATGGATGCCTAGATTTCACCTTTATATGAATCTCTCTTTTGAAAAATTACTTGGATATCTTGTGGTGGAATGAACTTAGGTTCATTTATGATATGCACAATAGCTAGTTCAACCTGCAAGAGTTCATGCTTGAGAATTTTCCAATTATCAAGTACTTCCTACACCATGCTAATCAAAATACACAGTGGAATCTAAATTACCATAAAATTTTACACGTCTACTTCTTCTATGATGATAATTAAGTCTCTGGCATTTGATAGCTTAAGCTAGATATCTGACATAATATCATCCAACCTATCTATAGTTATTGGGGCTTGAATTACCACAAATGTGTTGTGTGTTGTCTCATTCTGCCAGACCTAGAGCTTCTTCATCATGGTATACATAGATTTTTAAAACTATTTAAATGTACCATTCAATGTTTCCCTAGTATCCATTTGATCATTCCATACAAATTTAGCTTTATCCACCATTACAAACTCTAGTTTAGTAGAATCTAAGGATTTATCAAGATGCTACCTCTAATCAAGAATTTATTATGTAATATACCTATCTTGATGCACAATTATATCAAGGACCTAAAAATATTCCTCTAAAATTTCACAAATTCCTTCCATCTTAGTGCAGATAGCCTGTCCTTGGGTGCACAATTTATGTCCACTCACCCAATCCTTTGTTAGTTGAGTCAACAACATAGAGAGTTGTTTGTCCTCAAACATTACTTGATCACCAAGGACTTGTGCAACCAGAGTAGGAAAAGACACATTTATGAGCTACCTAACCTTAGTAAGTTAATTTTTTTCTTCCACTTTCTCTTCATGTATCCAAAAAATCATTTGTTCTAAGTCTAAAGCCTTTAACATAATGGATTTTTGGAATGCGTCTTCTCCTTCAATTTCTTTGGACAATGATAGCTATGAAACATCTAAAGAATTCCCTATAGAAGTTAAAGCAATCATAGTGGATCTCATTTAGATAATGGTATATGGGGATGCCTCTATTACATATACATCATGTATTTCCATATCATATTATGAGTGCTCTGAATATTCAGATTCGATAACTAGAACACCTCTATGCAAGAAAAACTTTCTTGACTCAGTCAGAGGGACAAGTGTATCCTTGTGTCTCATCATGCCCCTAGACTTCACCTAATGGGAACTACTTATTATGGCTAGCTCTTTGAATATACCAAACATTTGAATACGGTGGTTGAATAACTTGCCCAATGAAGACTACATTTTTTTTGTATCTGTGGCCATATCGGGCTCCCTTCCAAGGGTAGATGTACAAACTGTGTAGTTGATGAACTAGATTTTAGATATTTTAAAAAAAATTATACCGTAATTTCATTCTAAACTTCTTATAGTATCCCAAATAATAGTGGAAGGGGGTTTCATAATGTTGACCAAACGGTCACTACTTACTTTATTTTATACTTGGCAAGTATGCACTACTTTATAAAAAAAGAAAACCTTCCCTTCTTCCTTATAGTAGACTTTTTGATCAATGTCTTTGATCATGCACTGAATAACTTCATGTTCATCAACCCACAAAATTATGAGATCATACTCCCAAGCTATTCTTGGCACATGTGGGTTGTCTAGCTAAGACTTGATTTGCCTTGATCTCCAAGGAGCTGTAGACTGCTAAGGTGAGACCTATGGTTATGCAGCTAGATGTAATTGTTCTTACTCTTATTGGCCTTGTTGTGAGACTAGGGTTATTTGTCTCCATACTTTTACTTGTGCTTTAACCATTATGATGAAAAATCCATTAGAGTCATAATTGGCATGGCCAAATCATGCATCTTGATTTCAATACCATTGTATAACTTGGTTACTGATGCATGCTACCCCAAATATTACATGACATCTTATGGAATTTAAGGGTATGACCTGATAAAATCTAGAGCCTCAATCCATCATGTGTATAACCACCCCATTTTCTCATAATATTTTCATATCTTGTTCCAAGTGATGCCTGTGAGGGTAGTAGCAAGCCAAAATTCTATAGTAACATTAACTTGGCCTAGTAGGGACTTCCATTGGATGAAGCATAATAGGAAAACTAGAAACTAATATTGGAAATGTTGTGATCTACCTAAAATTACCTTATTTCTATTAGTGGTAAGTTTGGGTGCAAGAAATTTGGGCCAATTGAAGTTATCATTCTATTGTATCATGCGATACACAATGTCAATTACTCATTTTTTTGCCTATTTGGCCTACTTCATTATCTATCAAAACCTCTTTATAATACACTTTACCAAAATGCACATTGTAACATCCTCAATGGATTCAATTGGGGTTTCTCTACCTACCCTAGTGGGAAACTTGTATCAAACATATGGATGATTTGGTGGTGCGATGGACTTGTATTGTAATAATTATTCTCCATGATTTGGAAGGCCTATGGCTCTCACCATGGTTTTTGTATTGATCCAAATGGTGATATCTCTAGAAAAATGAATAGCCCCTTGGTTGTATATGTTTAACAAGGTATGCATGACCTCATCTAGTTTATTGAATATAGGTAACTTGATTAGCCTCTGTACATCAAAACCTCGAAGCAGATGTTGAAGTAAAAAATCTCCTACTTGTGCACCTAGTTGTGTTGATAGAGCAAAGAGAGTAACTTCAACTATATCCAAAAATTCAAAGGGATTCAGGTCATTGAATTTAGTTTATTGAAGACCTATAGAAATCCCCATTTCTACCTTCTCCACATCTATGAGTGGCATCAACAACTTGCTCCTATCCATGACTAAATCGATAATCTACACTATTTGATTACTTTGTTCTACCAAAATCTGGGTATCGATTTTTCCACATGGGAGTATATTGAGAGCAGATAGTAGAATATTCTTCTTCTCCAAAATTTTTAATGTTTTTACATTTTTGTTCCACTTCATTTTATGGATTTTTGCATCTAATTTTCTCTTGTTGACCTCTTTAAATTCACTGACTGCCTACACATGAGCACTCTTCCTCATCTTTAATATTTTTGCTTTGATGGTGACCTTTTATGTCTCACAAATCTTGAAATTACCCCATAACCTATCACATCCCAACTTGATCTACCTTGAACAAGATGCAATATTTACAAATTCCATGTCATTAATGGTCTTGCATGACTGTTAGCAGTTTATTTTCCATACCTATCTTGTCATTGCCACTTTCCTAGACTTAATTCAAGGTCGATATACTATTTTTACTAGATTTCTCCTTAATCTCTTTTATTCTACAAGAGAACGAAGCTTTAATCTTAGGCATGAGAGCTACTCTTGATTTAGATATCTAATACCTATATGATTTAGGTGATTCCTATCTCATTTTCCACCAAGTCAATGGTGATTACCAATGCAAAAGTGAGGATTTTATTTATTATCATCAAATTGAAACTACTCCTACCAAATATTTCATTTTTTTCACCATTGAGCCTATTCCTCGAGATAAAAATTCTATTGTTGATTCCCTTTCTTCTTTAGCATCTTTTTTTCATCCACACCAAGTTATTACCGATCCCACTTTTATTATCTAAATAAGAAAATATCCATATTCTATTCAACCACATTATTTACTTATCTATCAAATTGAGGCCATCACTATTCAACAAACCTTGAGGTACAAAGTTAATTTTTGAAACACCAAACTTATCCTCCTAACATAAATTCTCATAAAAAGACTCACATTCACAAACAAACTTTCAAGTATGTATTTTGATATAACATCCTATATTATCATAATGATAAAGGTACCTTACTCTACTATGTTATGAAATATGAGGTTCCTCCTCTTCTTGAACAAGCACATGGGGGCATTTGTGGTGGCCACTATAGTGGACATGTTATAGTCCGCAAATGCTTATGTATGGGATACTTTTGGCCCACTCTTGAAAAAGATGAAATTTAATTTTCTAAAAAGTGTACTCCTTGCTAGATTTATAAAAAAAATATTCATTCACCTACAGCTGAGCTTCAAACCATATAATCTCCATGGTTATTCTCTATATGGGGATGATTATATCTCAGAGGCAAATTAACTCGATCTCAAGATGGGCATGTCTTTATAATAACATCCATAGAATATTTTACCAAGTGGGTCAAGGCTATGCCTCTTTTCAATGTCATTGGTATCATCATATCCAAATTCATTCTTAATCAAATAATTTTCCACTTTGGTGTCCCTCATACTATCATTTCAGATAATGGTGGTAATTTCAAAAATAAAGATGTTAAACAAGTATGTGCTAAATTTAAAATCAATCACAAATTCTCCACACCCTATCATACATAATTTAATGGTCAAGCTAAGTCCAATAAAATTATCCAAAATATAATTTGTGAAACCTACATAAATTGGCACCTTTATCTCTATCCTACTCTTTGGGCCTATCGTACTAGCATATCCACTTCCACTATGGCAATGCCATTCTCTCTAGTCTATGGTTCTGAATCAATTTCCATTATAATTTGATCTTTCCTCTATCCATATATATATTCATGGTATCATACCTAATGAATAATTACATTAATCTTGCCTTCATGTTCTTGATCTCCTTAATCAACACCATCTTTCTGCTTTGCAACACAATCACCAATACAAGACCCGTATTGAAAAACAATATAAAAAATTATTTAAAGTTCACATGTTTAATTTTGGTGAGATTATCCTTAAATTATACTACACTCGTGACAAAGAAGGTAAATACACCCAAAAATGGTGGGGTCCCCTATTTAGTCAAAGATATTCTTGGTCTAAGTACTTACCGCCTTCAAACTAATGAAGGTCTTATTTTCAAATAACCCACCAATGCACAATTACTCAAGAAGCTTTTTTGCCTAATACTTCCCTTATTTTCATGCTTTTTATATGCTATGTATTTAACTCTTTTTTTAGGATACTTACATGGGTCTTACCCTCTATAATAGTTATCTTTTTTCAAAAGCCTTAGCCCTTCCTTTTGGTCTTTTAGTTTACCTTT
Source organism: Torreya grandis (assembly GCA_037957365.1). Lineage (NCBI taxonomy): Eukaryota > Viridiplantae > Streptophyta > Pinopsida > Cupressales > Taxaceae > Torreya > Torreya grandis. Next base: position 1,782,026 of record JARHVA010001122.1, on the reverse strand, counting down.
TTATCATGAGTTGCATTGTAAAAATGTGAATAGGACCCGGTCTTCCTCATGATATACTTGTATCCTCTTTGTTTTCATACTTTTTACACACTTTTTGACACCTCTTGGGTTTCTCTTTTGTGAATTATAGTGTAAGACCATGGATAGGACTTGGCCTTCCTCACAAATACCATATTTTTATTATCTCATTTACATTTCACATGCTTTATACACCCTCATGGGTTTATCTTTTATGAGCTTTAGTGTAAGACCATGGATAGGATTTGGCCTTCCTCATAAAAAGCACTATCTTTTCATTCCCATTTCTATAATGTTTTTTACAATGGTTATGAGTTCTTGATCTTTGTTCTTAGCTTTGGATTTTGCTTCTTTTGGTAGATGACATTTGCATAAAAGAACTATGTTAGAATGTGTTTCTACATTTCCCTCATTCTTATGATAAGGAATCACACTTTTCTATCATTATACCCCTTTTTCACCCTTTATCACATTTTTTATGATTTGAAGTAATTTAAATTGTTTCATGTTTCATTCCTCTTGATTTCCTTTCATCTCACTCCACATTGGATAAAATAAGGTCGAAGTCAAGATAACAATTTTATTTCACCTGACTTTATGAGAATCTTAGACACCATGCTCTCTGAGTAGTAACCCAATCCCAAGTATTCAAATTAAAGTCATATTTAGCACCCATGTTTGGTTTTCCAAATCTGTATGGAGGAGGAATATAAAAAACCCATCAATAAAGTTAAAATCCAAATAATTTAAAACAAAAAACAATGATATATAAAAGGTAACATAAAATTTTCATATGATAAAATCACACCAAAATACATGATTACAAGCACATAGCCTATCTCCAATTAAATCTCAAACTCCATATTTGGCCTACTGATAGAGTTGAGGTCCATTAGGGTGCATTAAGCTAATATATTGGAATAGGATAATTCAACAAACTCTATGATGTTACCTTACTTTCTCATAAAAGTACCCAATCTTTGCAGTAGACCAATGGATCTATAAAGGGTCCTAAGGAATAGGGAAGATGTTGTGGGAAGGTAGGTCCATTTTAATTTTCATGCATATAGCCTTCATGGGATGATCTACATAGTTCATTTATTGACTTAAGACTTGTGTGGCTAAGAGAAGTTCTTAAGAGTCCTTAAGGTTTGAAGTCTTATTGTTTTGACAAACATAATTAGTGTGTCTTAACTTAAATAAATAATTCCTCTACCTTAGTTTTTCCTTCATTATCCCCTCTACCCATTTCATTTCCCCCCTTGATATGCATGTGTGATTCTAAATTTGGTTTCCCTCTTCTATACTTCCTTCTTCTTCACATCTTAAAAACATGCCAGCACTACTTTGTTTTAGTTTTGTCTATCCTTAGAATAAAACAATATGTTTGAGTGACTAGGATTAATTTTATTTACACCATGGCTCTACATTTCTAGAATTTCCTTGATTTATTTTACCATTTATTATTTTTTTAATACCTTTTTTTTAGACACCTAAGTCCATTTCTACTTTCATGTATTTTTTTTTATTGTTGAGTGAGGTTTGATTGTTACTTATCCCTCATCAATGTTGTTTTCCATTTCATGCACCTTTTTCCATTTATGATTGATTAAGGATTGTAACTTCTCACTCATCAATGTTATTTTACCATGTTTGCTTATCCATCTTTATTTAAGTAATGATTTTTACTGGTTTTACATTGATGTTTGATTGTCATTCTTTTTGACATGTATCCTTGGTTTGATTTGGTGAGTTTGTCTCTCTTACTTAGGGTTTACTTGTTTGTGTTTTTTGGTATTTAGTAACCTTGGATTTTTGGTTACCTAATTTACTCTAAATTTTGAATTGGTAATTTGGTCTAACATAAAACTTATCACCCCAGCTTGCCAAATTTCCAAGTACATCCCATCCACAGAGCACTAGTTATATTGAATTTCTTGTGTTTATTTTTGCTATTTAGTTTTGTATTATTGGGTTTGTCAAAATCAATCTCTGCACCTTCCATAATAAAAACTACAAATATAGCAAACAACCATATAATGATAAATGTAATTCAAAGTATGCATACATTGACTTTTTTAGTTATTTCCCTTTTAGTCATTTAATTTTAGTAATTTTTGCTTTAAAATATTGTAAATTTGTTTAGCCTCAACATTGCGTGTTACTATATTCTTTCTCAAAGCACTTTCTCTTATTGTGTCTGAGTGACATGTGATGAACTTTGAGTGGGGCATATGTATACACATAATATTTTCAAACTTTATCAATTACTTATACTTTCTATCTTGTAGGAACCTCTTAATTCTCAATCTCTTTGAGTGCATGCCCTAAGGGGTGCATCAAGAAAGGGGTGGGTAGATTATTAGTACTTCACATGATTATTTTCCCTTATTATCACTTATTACCAATCTAACTAGATCCTAAAAACATTCCCCTAAGCTTTGCCTCATATTTTGCACACTCCTCTAGTAATTTTCCACCTTCATTAGTTATTTCCCTAACTTAAACCTCTTTTTGATAATTTACATGACTATGTCAGCTATGTTGACCTTATATTCTTATTGACAAAAAATATTAAGGGTCTAGGTTATCCCCTGGCCGACTTAGTTTGTGACCTAATGAGTTTTTATCCATTACAATACTATGTCGACTAGGTTGACCTTGTTGATCAAAACTTTTGGAAGGATTTAGGGTTAAATCCACCTATATATACACATCTATTTCACCATTATTAAAAAGTAGACAAGATTTATTATTCATCTGCACTTACTTACAATCTACTCTTCCACCATTCTACTTGAGGAGTCTTATCTTAGGATTTCTACTTGAAGAAGAATTAATTCTTGTGAAGAAGTCTTAGATGATTTGGCCTTTTTTATTGATCCTTACAAACCAAAAAAAACTCTTTTGAATAACCTTTATCCAAGGGAGATATTGAGTCTCATCAGGTTCATCTTCTAGGTAAGTATTTTTAACTTTGTTACTCTTTAGTAGATAAAACTAGCATAAGTAATGGATTTTGAGTAATATTATCTTTCTCCATTCACTAGGGTTTTACCTATACATAGATTAATTATGATTCTCTTATGCATGTTTATTTTTTTATTTATTACCCCCACTTTGTACTACAATATTTAGTGAGCACTAGATTAGATTTTGTTTTACTTATTATTAGTTTAGTGAATATGAAAACATAGGACCTAGTTAGGTTTATTGCATAGTTTTAACTAATTAGAGGATTTTAAACCCTCCCTAGTGATGTTATTATGGTAATAAATCCTTTGTTTAGGTATATTAGATCCATAGTGGTCATGACCTTGATTATCTAATGTATCCCCAATCAAAAGTGTATGTAGGATCTATCTTCTTCGAGCTAGAATTGATTTGTAGATATGTTGCATTTCCCATTGCATATAATATCCATCTCTAATATCAATATTATTAAAGACCATTACTCCTCATATTTGATCTAAAAGATCATCTATTTGAGGTAGTGGATACATGTTTTTGATAATTGCTTTATTTAACATTCTATAATTAATACAAATTCAAATAGTACCATCTTTCTTCTTGATGAAGACAATTGGTGCACCCCATGGTGATACACTTGGTCTAATCAACTTTTTAAACAAAAAATCCTAGATTTATGCTTTAATTCAGCTAATTTAATGATTTTCATTCTATAGAGTGAATTAGACTAAGATTTTGATCCTGATTTGATATCAATAGAGAAATAAAACTCTCATTTAGGAGGCAATCCTAAAAATTCTTGTAGAAAAACATCACGGAAATTCTTAAAGAAAGGATAATATTCCATTGATGGTTCCTTAGATTCCTCTATTTCATTTATATTGATGATAAATTATTGACATCATTTAGCTTGGGTCTTTCTAAGTTACATTGCATAAATTTACCTAAACTTTAACTCTATTTTCTCACCCTAAATTAGTATCAAATTTTCAGAATCATCAAGACACTCAACCTTTTTCAAATAGTAGTCAACCTTGGCCTTATCCTTCACAAGTTAGTTGACTCCTAGTATCACATCATACAATCCTAGTGGTGCTACATAGAGATCCAAACCAATGTGAATTCTGAAAACTTAATTTCTACTTCAACTAAACACTTGTCAACTTGGACTTTAGAATCATTCCCATATTGTATTGACCATGTATTTGCCATTACTTTAGCTTTTCTAGATAACTTGTTTAAAATTCTAGGAGCTATAAAACATTATGTATCCCCCATACATATCAAAATAGAAACTAGATGTTCAAATAAAATACCTGATAGTTCTATGGGTGAAGCTTCGAATTTGGCTTATCGATTATCAACCATCATATGAATACATTACTGAAAAGTTATGTGCTGAGGGGCAGAACCTTTGTTTCTAAACTTGTCCTACAAATGAAGTAACCTCATGTTATTCCATTCCTATCAAACTATTGGTTTCACTTTAAAATGCTTTAAAAACCATTACCTAGATTTTTGTTACTTGAACACTGTTAAATCTAGTATTTTGACTCTTGAACTGACTCTTGGAGTTTCCACTCCTCTGCTTTTAGTTCTTCTTAAAAGTTGGTTTAGAAATTCCAAATTTTTTCTTATAATTATCTCTAACCTGAGTAAGATATTTTAAATTTTGATCCTATTTGATTGCCTTCTCTAAGACTTGGTCCATAGTAGATAATCCATGAACATACACCTCTTCACTAATCTCAAGTTTTAATTTCATAATGAACTTCATAATTTTGAACCTCTCATCTACCTAATACTAAGGTATATATTTTAGAAGATTGGTGAACTATTCCTAGTACTCATTCACTGATAAGTTTCTTGATTTATATTTTGAAAATATATTTTGGTCAAAATATAACTGTGAAATCCACCATGATCAAAATAATATCACAAACTACTCCCAAGTAGTGGTGGTCAAATTAAGAATCATTTCCAACTTCTTGTTGGCTCATTACATAGTTATTTCTCTAACCAACTAATATTCTCCCCAAATATCTTTAGTGACCACAAATTAGTTTTGAATCTCAAAATATTTTTCCATTTCAGTCAACCATGCTTCAGCTCCATCTCCCATAATAGTTCTATCAAACTTAGGTGGATTCACCTTTTTTATATCCTTGGTTAATTTTGAATCTACACTTGCCCTAACATCTTTAATAACTTCCTTATGTCTTTAATTTTGATGAATTTCTTGCTTATAAGGATGATCTTTAATATCATCTTGATGGGATTCCTCCTCATGTCCATGAATTTTCTATTCCAAGGCTACAATTATATCCCTCAGTGGCTAATTAGTTAAGATCAAATGGAGGTTATTCTTCATTGACATTTGAAGGACCCTCTCTATATGATATTTCTCACACCACTCTTATTTTTTATAATAGAAAAATATGAAAATTCTATTAGACTCATTAAGTCCTAGAGTTTGAGCCATAACTCTGATACCACAATGTAACATCCTCACAAAAATTTAATAGAATAATGCAGTAAAAATTTTTAATATTTACACAACACTTATTCTTTCATTAGATTACACCATGAGAATATAATTAGCGACCCTAACATACTAACTAAGTATATTAAACATAAGTAAACATGTATCAATAATAGCTACTGATCACTAACATCTTATGTAACATAACATAATTGCATAAGAAAAGTAATTTTATTAAAATCCAACTACAAATGGTACAATAATATAACCAATGATGTCAATGTATAATAATAAATCAATTATATTTATAATAGGCATTACGCCTCAATATAAATACAATAATGGATATAGTGCTCTATGGAGCTTGAGTCATTCTAACTATTGTATCTCTAATAATCTCAAATGTAATCTTCAAGTAAGTACTGTAGTGGGGAGGGAGACCATCATTCAATCACTTTTTCACACCAACTATGGACCATCGATCCTCTACACAATCTACCAAACAAGTAATGACCATTCCTTTATATATGGGTAGATAGTGATGGTGTAGGAATCTAGAGAAACATGATAGTACCCATGTGCTATAATATTTCTACTAAATGATGTGTACTATAAAAAAATCATTCTAAAAAGATATTGCACAATAATGTAAATCATAAATATGAAATGACAATGTCTATCTAAATATTACTTTGGTTAAAGTTTTCAAATAGCTATTTATTTCTACGATCAGTCAAATTCATACACACCACTTGATTGGATTACCTTCATCTGACATTGGTGATGATAACTAAGCTACTGAAGTCTATTTTGTTGCTTAGTTAGTACCATCAATGTGATATTTGGTTAATAATATATAACCACTAGATTCATATAGATTAATTTTATTAGTAGGTAATAAAACATGCTATATATAGGAATAATCTATATGCATCTATTTAGTATGTAAAATGTATGAATGTATCCTTTCCATATTATTTACCACATAAATAATAATCATAACAAGTATCTTTTTAACACCAAATATATACTTAGACTGCATGAAATAATTTCCTTGAGAAATTTCAAAAGTAGTACAACCAACAATATCATAGTATAACATACCCTTTACTCAATTACAAACAATAGTCACAAATAAATATAAGATCAATTAACTCTTAAACAAATGCATATTCTTTCATTTATGAAACTCAATATACTTTTAAGAGGCTTACACCTATAACTATAATTCCCTATCTTTCGGGATTTAGTAATCAGAATCTATCACTATAGGTACACATCCAATTGTATAAATATAAGCTATATATGTATATGAGAACCTAAGTTCTCATATAGGTATATTTCATATATTTATGCATCGTACACACACACACACACACATGCCCCCTATTTATATATCTAAACACATATAGTCCATATATCTTTCTTTTGTGATACAATAACTTACCCTTTTATATACCCATATTATTGTAAACAACCTGCACGGTTTGTTCATAAACTCATAGTGTTTTATTCATGTAGTTAGGGTTCAATTTAAATATACCAAAAATCATAATTTTATTTTATTTATTTATATATATATATATATATATATATATATATATATATAAATGTATGTCATGTTTGAGTTTCTACAACACACAGACATAAATGTACATATATACTCTACTTAGATTTATAGAATACACAGTCTTTATTTCATTCGAATATGTATACATATATTGTGTATTAATATCTTTATTGTATCCTCTGCATATACTCTTTCTTAAAATATATGATACATTTGACACATAAATATATATGTATTCATTATTTCAAATGTCACATATAGTACATAGTCCACATATAAGTATTTTACTCAAAATGATTTCATTTTGATTTGATAACATAGAAATCCCTTTCAATATTTTTCATCTTTTTTATGGCTTTGAATGAATAAAAACCCCCAATGTGTGTGTGTGTGTGTGTGTGTGTGTGTGTGTGTGTGTGTGTGTGTGTGTGTGTGTGTGTGTGTGTGTGTGTGTGTGTGTGTGCGCGCGCGCCTCATTTCTAATTTTTTTTATAAAATACTCAAAATTTGGTTACATATATTCATTGGTTAATATAAACATATGCATTCATAATATATTCATGATAACCTCGATTCAACTGCCCAACTATATCTTCTCATATTGTCTCAAAATGATAGTATACCTATTTTCCCATTCAAACATTTATTTCACTCAGTCTATATTTTTTATCAAGGATAACCATGATATTCTTATATTATATTTGCATAATCAGTATCATGATTACTCACTTAACTGAGTATGTGTATATAATACATTTAATAAATCTCACTCTATCTAAATATCAAACTATCTACCCAAGTTACAATTTTCATAAACTAGGGTATTATGCCATTACCAAAATAACTTCATTTAACCCTTTAGTTTTTAACACATAAATAAATCTAAATCTAAATATTGGGATTTGGGGATAATGGATTAGCCCAGTGGATGGTCTATCCATCCATAGGGCTAAGCTTGTGTCCAAAAAATAATTTTTTTTTCTAAACCCTAGGAACCATAAATATACATAGAATTCCTTTAGGACATTAAAAATAATAACATTACCAACCTTTTCAATGCTTCTAAATCAAAACTCAAACCTTAAAACCTTTGTTTCACTGCTTTGCACTCCTTTCTTCTCCTCTTTATGTGTACCTTTTATTCTCTCTGACTCCTTCTTAAACTTATTTTCTTCATCTATCTCTTACCAACTTGATCTTGCATGCAAATTCTCAAAACTTGAAGTCACCATGCATAACCTAAGTTTATTCATTTAAACAAACACTAAAAACATAGTTAACTTCATTAACAAAACTAATAAAATCCCTAATCTTTCTCTCTTACTCAAACTTTCCTTATTTCATTAATCATTATCTTGTTTAAAATCCTTTTTATGATCCTTTTACGTTACAAGTCCCCATGTATACCAATCAAAAATTCCATTTTTAACATTATTCAAAATGATAATTAACACTTACAATGTAGTCTATGCATGTTTATCAAAGATTAGGTTTGGATCATAGGATAATGTTTAGGATAATGCATTCTCTTGTAATGCTTAGTAATGATAATTAACTCATGTCTCTTATAATAATATGACTAACACAAATTCCATAATATTCTTATTTCAAAAATGGTAGACCAAAAAATTATCTATTTTAATCATAACAATATTATCATTTGTGTTGTTACTAGATTAAATAGATTATCTATGTCTTTCATTATCTTAATATTATAAGGCATGTATTTATATTCTGAATATTAATGATAACAAGATAATGTTTTAAAATTTGTAAAGACTTATAGTTAGTCTATATACAATAGTAGCTAAATATTATTTGCATAGATTTACATTATTTTAATCATAAATAAACATGAGTACACTAACGTAATCTAATCATACTGTAACATTATGTACTAAGTCTACATATATTATAGAAAATGCAATAACATACAATATTTATTCCATATCTATGTACTAACATTTAAAACATGCAAACTCTATTATCTACATGATATTAATTTTAAAAATGTACTAACTCTAAAAATCTAAACACATAATGCATATAACATATTAAATTTAATTTGGTGTGTGCATAGGTTTAGAAGTTCCTCTGTCATTCTTTACCATCTCCATCTACGTCACCCTCTTTGATGATGCTCTTCCTCTGTCATGCTCTGAGGGATGAACTCTCCTAAATCCAACTCATGTTAAGAAGATAGTTAGTCAAATACATCATGGTATACATATACATACACACACACACACACACACACACACACACACACACAGAGATATATATAAATCATGATGTATTTGACTAACTACCTTAATATACATATATATACATATATATATATATATATACATATATATATATATATATATATATATGTACATATATATGTACATATATATATATATACACACATATATATATATACATATATATATATACATATATATATACATACATATATATATACATACATACATACATATATATATATATACATACATATATATACATATACATATATATATATACATATACATATATATACATATACATATACATATATATATACATATACATATATATATACATATATATATACATATACATATACATACACATATACATACACATACACATACACATATACACATACACATACACATATATATATATACATATATACATATATATATATATATATATATATATATATATATATATATATATATATATCATAAAATAATTTATAAGAATAAATGTAAGATAATCATTATGTATCGAATTTATAATTAGCCAAATCATAATAATGAATTCATGAAATATAAGTAACATACATTTTTCCCATAATAGCACATGAATTGAAATTTAGTTTAAAAATAAAAAAATCAATTTAACAACCATAATAATCCATAGATAATTAGGTAAATCATTTTAGTGAGAAAATTGGGATGTAACAATGTTTAACACACACACACAAACAATATTTTTTCACATATAGTAGTCTTATTTACATGAGTATGTTACATGATTTTAATTTTCAAATTTTTTATTTTAAAATATCATGAAAAAATAGATGTATAATGTGTTTATAATATTATTTGTAAATTAAAATCTATACTTATTAGTATTAGATATGTGATAATATTACTTAAACCCAAAATGTTCAGAAAAATAAATTATCTAGAATAGACTTGATACCTATTTCAAAATGTTCAGAAAAATAAATTATCTAGAATAGAAAAATAAGTTGAAATTATTTTAATACCTATTTCTTAAGTATTCTATTTACTTGTATTTTTGGTTAAACTATATAGACTTGATTCACTTTTTTCTTCCATATATGATTAAGAGAATATATAGATATACTTGTAACATGTGATTCCTTAATATCCATAACCTTGCCTTTTTAGTATCACCTATATTGAGAAATAAAATGACTAATGGTTCATACGTGGGACTATCTTGGTATAATCAATTCATAATAGTATGTGAACTAGGACTTATTCTAGTGGTTTATTTTAACAAAGGTTGATATACCATTTTTTCCTTAATAGGAATGACTAGAATAAGTGGAAGAGAAAGACCTTGTTGTCTTGTTATCAAATGTAATAACTCAACTTTGTCATAAATCATAAAAATCATTATCATGATGTCTGTTAATACCATGGTAAGTAAAAAATGGTTGACCTTTTGTATTCTCAAATATTTGAAGTGGGTGATAATAGTTTAGAGGAAAAGTAATCATCTACTTATTTAGTAATGTCTGTAAGATATTGTGTGGTCAATGTCTAAAGAAATAAAACTGAAGAAATTGTCTCATAGTAAAATTATATTAATTTATTGGAGGAATTATTCTATAAAATGATTCTTCTCCCTTGTGTAAAAATTTTACTCATTATTTCTTGTTGTGAACTTCTGATTTAGGAGAAGGAATATGTGCTTTCTTATTAACTTTGATGGTGTATTCTTTTTTTTTTGTAGGAATCATTGACAATATTATTTATTTTTATATAAGAATCATTGGATTTCACCTTTTGAGTGGTTAATTTTTTATTTTGTGAAGGTGGTATTAATTTACTTATATTATTACTATCAAGGTCACATGATGCATCCATATATGCTTTACCAAAAGAAGGATTGTACCAAGAATATGTCTTTTAGACTCTTGAAAGTAGGTATAGAACCATTAGGAATATTATATAACCAATCCCAATCATACCATGATAGACTCATGTGAAAATCCTTTAAAAATATGAGTTCGTACTTATCCCAATAAATGAAAGGGAATACACATTGGATCAAATTATTAACAGGGTCTCCAAAACCATAAAATAAAGGAAGAATAGGCATGGAAAACACTATTGGATAAGGATTATCAAATATATTTCATGTAATATGTTGATATTTAATGAAATTATATTTCATATTAGCTTGACATGATAACAATTGCAAATCAAGATTCAAAACTTACTTTTTAATCACTCCTATATCATTCATCATGAACACAATATGGCTAGCAGGAATATTAGTAGTTTGAAAAAGGTGCATTCATAGGATATAGTTTGCCATCTATTTGAATCATAGGTATGATGGAATCATCACTAATATCATTGCATTCTAAGACCAAATCATTGCATAATGTGTAAAAACTAGATATTAGAACATTCATATCACATAAAGTTTGTAATGGATAAATTACATCATTTTTAATTTCACTAATATTTGTGAAGGAATTATACTTTAAATCAAATAGTTAATCTTGAATTTGAATTTTTTTGGATTCATTCACAATGTCATACCCACCCAAAAATGTTTATCAATGACATTGGAAAGTGCAACAATTAATGAAATCAAGAAACAATAATACCTTTCAAGGTGCAAACCATAAATGAGATAAGATTTTTAAAGTGAGAAATTGAACATATCAAAGAAAAACTTGCGTGATTTATAAAAAGGCTTGTCACCAAAGTCTCCACAATTATAATTTTGAGAAGAACAATTTGAGAAGAGAGAGAGCTTCAATTTTATAGTGAGTAAATGAGGAGAGGAAGGATCTTTCAATAGAGCAAAAAGAAGAATATGGGAGTTACAAGGAATCCCATGATAACCTTACAAGCCTTCTTCATGTGTGCCAAGTGGCCTATTCCATTAGAGAGTGGAGTGAAGTGTGTGTCAAGGAGGGGAATGGGTTACTTATTAAAGTAACCTTCAAATCCTAAAGGGGAACACAGAGGTGAGTGACACATCATAGAATCTGAATTTATTTGAATTTATAATTCACATGAATAAAAATTCCACACACATAAAAGAAATTTAGAATAAATAAATTATCATAAATAAAAGGTAATCCTAATTTGCATATATTATTTGACTATCACATTATTTTTCATAAGTAAATAAATAAATATTATGCTCATGTGCATCTATTTGTTTTTAGAGAAAGAAAATGAATAACACTTATGTCTAGAGAGATAAAAGGAGAATCACATTCTAATTTTGTAACTTTCACACCATCTTGAGAGATAAAAGGAGAATCACATTCTCATTTTGTATTATTTACATCATTAAAGATAAAAGGAGATTCACCTTTTAATTTTATAAAAAAAATAGTATCTAAAGAGAGAAAATGAAAATCATAATCTAGTTTTATAATATTTGCATTGTCTAGAGAGAGAAAAGGAGAATCACATTCTAATTTTTAATATTTACATCATTTAGAGATAAAATAAGAATCACATTCTAATTTTGTAACATTTACATTGTCTATATAATGAGAAGTATCTAAGCATGTAATAATAGTGGTATCATAACTTTGATTTATGTATTATTTATGTAAGGTTATTGGCAAACTAAGACTAGTTTCAGACACCATTATCACCTTACAATTTCATAATAAATTTTAAGTCCATAATCTTAATGGAATTTTACTAACTCACCACACCTTGACAATTAGGTCTCTTTAGGCCTAATGAATTTACACATTCTTGGTTTCTACACTAAACCATACTCTATGAACTTAAGACCTTAAAAATAATGTATATCATATAAAATTTACAATAGATTACAAATATTGGAGTAATTTTAAGTGTGGAAATGTTCAATATATGGTTTTTAATGAATTAAATGAATTAAAACATATATTGAACATTTATTAAATTACCCCATATGTTCAATGTTTAATATATGGTTTTGAATGAATTAAATGTTCAATATATGGTTTTGAATGAATTAAATGAATTAAACCATATATTGAACCTTATTTAAATGAATTAAAATCTACAATATTGAATATAGGAGATATTCCCACACCATTTGATAGCTCTATCTCATATGCATTATTGGATAACTTCCTTGAGACCTTGCAAGGGCCAATCTTCTTCATCTTTAGTTTTTTATACTCACCTTTTGGAAACCTTTTCTTCTTCAGATGAGCTAACACCATGTCTCCAACCTAAAAATTGACTTCTCTCTTTTTTAGATTTTCATGTTTCTTGTAATTTTCCACACTTGACTCCAATTGCTTCTTGACTTTATCATGCACCTCTTGCATGGAAACAATAAACTCTTATCCTTCAACACTTATTTTATCCATATTACCTAGATATCTTAGCTCAAAGACTCCTCTTGGGTGCATTCCATAGATAATTTAGAATGGACTCATTCTTATGCTTCTATTGGGTGAGTCATTATAATCAAACTCTGCTTATGGTAATACTATGTCCCACTATTTAGGATTGTCCTTTGTCAAACACCTTAGTAAGTTACCCTTGAACTTATGTTGACCACCTCAGTTTGGCCACCTCTTTGAGGGAGGTAAGTTGAGATAAAATTCAAGTTTGTTCCTAAATTCTTCCAAAAGTTCCTACAGAAGTCTCCCACAAACTTGGTATCTCTATCTAAGATAATTTTCAATGGTACTCCATGTAGTCTAACCACCTCCTTGAAGAAGAAATTAATCACATGAGTAGCATAATTAGTTCTCTTACATAGTATGAAATGAGCCATCTTTCAAAATTTGTCCACAAATACAAAAATGGAGTCATGCCCTCTCTAAGTTCATGGTATCCCTCTCTATACAAGTCATTTTTGGTACTAGTAATGGATAATAAAGACCTACATTAATACTCTTTCCCTTTGCATATTGATAAAACTTACATATTTATACAGACTTTCTTGCATATGTTTGTATTCTAGGCTAACTGTAATGACTATTGAGTTGAGCTACGGTATTGTCAAATCCAAAATGACCTGCTAAACTCCCATAATGATATTACTTGATCAAATTCCCTTTCATATGATTCTATGGCACACAAAGCTAAACTCCTTTTAATAATAAACTATCATATATCATGTACTCCAACTAAGGTTCTCTATTTCTTGTAGTTGTCTACTTAAAAGCCTCATAGTCTTCTTGGAAGTCTAAATTAGTTTCATAGAGATATTTAAGTGCCTCTATTCCTCCACTCTCAATTTGAATTTCCTTGATAAGTAAGGTCCTTTTGATTAGAGCATATTCTACCTTGTTTGTATCACCTTCCTTATTCTTGATGACAATAGTGAGGTTTCACAAGTACATCACCCACTTCATATGACTTTGACTGAGTTTTTGTTGATTGGTTATGAATATAAGTGCATGATTATCCATGAATATAATAAATTACTTTGGCATTAGATAGTGTCTCCACTTCTTTAAGGCATGAACTACTACATAAAATTCTAGATCATAGGCATAATACTTCTTCTTGGCCTCATTTATCTTCTCATTGAAGTATGCTCCTAGTTTGCCTTATTGACTTAAGACAACTCTAATAGGAACTCCACTTACATAACACTCAACTTGAAATACCTTGTTAAAATCAGGAAGTGCCAACACAAGTTGCTCTATGATTATTTTCTTTAAAAACTCAAAATCTATCTCATAAATTTTAGTCCATACAAATCTCTTTTTATCCCCATTAATCATGTCCATAATAGGTGGACAAATCCCACTAAAATTTCTAATAAATTTCCTATAAAAAATCACTAAGCCATGGAAGCTTCTTGCCTCATAAGTTATTTTTGGAGTTGGCCAATTAATGATGGCTTTTACCTTGTCTTTATCCATCTTCAAAACACCTTGTGAGATCACAAAACTAAGATACACTAGCTCTGCCTTCATGAACAAACACTTTTTAAGCTAAATTAACAACCTCTCTTCTTGCAAATTTTACATCACCATCCTTAGGGGTTGAATATGTTCTTCTTTACTTGGATTGTAGATCAATATAACATTTAAATACATAATAATAAAATTACCAATGAAATTCTTTAATAATTCATTCATGAGTCTCATAGATGTGCTTGGGCCATTAGTAAGGGCAAATGACATAACAAGGCACTCATATAGCCCCTCATTAGTCTTAAAGATATTTTTCCACTTATCTCCTTCCCTTATCCTTATATGATGATAACCACTCTTAAGATCCATTTTAGAGAAATAGTTAGAACCACTCAAATAGTCCATCAAAACTTCTAATCTTGGAAGGGGAAATTTGTACCTTATTTTTATTTTGTTGATTTCACTAGAGACTGTGCACATTCTTCAATCTCCTTCTTCTTTGGCATGAGGACAACTCGTATTTCACATGGGTTGAGGATTTCTTTGACCAGACATTTATCCAAAATTTATTGTATATGCTTTTAAATCTCTACATTTTCTTGAGGTGTCATCTTATAGGATACTTTGTTGGGTAAAATTGCACCTTTTACAAAGTCAATATGATAATTGATGTTCTTAGTAGGTGGAAGTTCATTAGGTATTTCATCAACAACAATATCAACAAATTCCTCCAACATTTTTTTATCTCTTGAGGCAATTCATTCAACTTTATGGTTTTTACAATAGTCCTTGGTCTAATTACAACTCCAAAACCTAGCTCCTCTTTTTCTATAGCATGCAATAACTCTTTCTCTTCACCATCATGATACTTAAACTAATTCCTTTTCCATTGTATTCTTATTTTAGAAGCAATAGTGTATGGATTGTCATCCTTATCCAAGGTGTAAACATTCTTCCGTCTATAATGAGTAATATTTATATCAAATTTATAAGGCCTCCCTAAGGGCACATGGCACATATCCATTGACATTATGTCATAAAGAACCTTGTCTTTGTATCCTCAAATATGAAAATTTACCCAATAATGATCATTTAAAATAACTTAGTGCCCCTTCTAAAACCATGAGACAATGTAGGGGGTTGGATGTGGTATTCTCTTTAAGATAAGATTTTATAACATCTCAACTGACACTAGATTATTTGTACTAACTAAATCAATTAACAATTTGAAGCACTTAACTTTTCATATGTATGTTATCTTGAATAAGTTCTTTCTTTGGGCAGGCTCTTTCTCCTTGGGTGGTTTGATCATCACCCTTATCATTAGCAAGGACTCACTAAATTCTGAATCTTATACATGAGATGGAAAATCCACTCTCTCTTCTTCTACTTAGACTACTTGATTTTTAATTTTAGTCCTAGAGATGATAGCTTAAGGATCCTTTGGACACTCCTAAAACCTATGACCTACAAATTTGTTACACTTGAAACATTTTCTAGTGAATCCACTTAATCCTCTTCCTCTTTGTGTGTATCCTCCTCTAAAGTATGGTCTCCTTCCTATAAATCCACCTCTTTAATTGGATGAATGTTCTTGAGAGGTACTTGGTTTTGAATTGGTCTTATGAGGTGTATCTCTTCCTCCTTGTTTACATCTTCCTCTATAACTTCTTCCCATACCCCCATTTTTTTGAGTTTTCCTTCTATTTAGTTTATCCTCTACTTTCAAAACATACTTGTAGCATTCCTCAAGTTTTTTTAGACTTACTAGGCTGAGTTTATCTTTAAGATTAAACCTTAACCCATTAAGGTACTTGTAAATATTCTCTGCATCCTCTTCTACATGACCTAATCTGATTGTTAATTTGTAGAATTCTTTTGTATACTCTTTAACACCCATCTCTTTTGATTTAAATTCTACAATTTCTTGAAGAGGTTTATATTGTAGTCACTAAGAAGAAATTTTTCCTTCAATTTTGATATCATCTTGTCCCAAGATTTTATCTTGGCTTTGCCTTTCTTCCTCCTCTCATCTTGTACTAAATTCCACCAAAGTGTTGCATGTCCCTTGAGTTTGGTGAAAGTAAATCTGACCTTGTTCTCATCAGTTAAATTTTCATAATCAAAATATTTATCTAATTTTTTAATCCAATCAATCAATTTTTCACCAGGATATGGCACATAAGTGAGTCCCACTTGGTAGCCAAGTGAGTCTCACTTGGTAGCCAAGTGAATCTAGACCCAAAAAAAAATTGGAGTTCGAACAAACCCCCTTCATTCAAACCACCATGTGTAATTTTTGAAAGGGGTCAAAGGTTTACTTTGTGCATTTAATTAATGTTAATTTGAATGAATCAACCAATGAAATGATTTATTTGGTGGGTAGAATTGGGGATTGGGGGGGGGGGGGGGGGGGGGTGGTGGTTGGGGGGCACGTGTAGGGGGTGGGGTTTTAAATGAAGGGGTTTTGAATGAACCTCATTCATTCAACCCCCTTTGTTCGAACCCCATGTGGCATCAAATCCTCACCCATTGAAGTGGAAATCTACTATTGGCCTAAAATAGTCACTTCAAATGCCACATATTAGGATGCACAAATAAACTAAAAACATGTGGCTCTACATATAAATAGGTATTTTTATGAGCTTTCTAAAAATATGATTTTTTAATAAATTTTAATAATCTTTAATATTTATTTTGATGTAGTTAGTAAAATATACTTATTTATAAAATGAAGTATGTTTGAGGTACTGGGAAAAATAGGAGACTATGGCCTTTTTTTTTTGAAAAATATCAATGCACTCGACTTTAATGTCCTTGTTCCAATGGTGAAAAAATTAGTCTATTTCGGCATATATATATATCATGAGGAGAAGACATAAGCATTGATATTCCTTACCTTAATCATTAGAAATTTAATAAAAAATTATTTTTTAATTAAAAAATTATAATAAAATAATCTTGCACTACGTCCATGTTTATAAGACCTCTTTTCAAAAAATCTTGATAAAATATTATGTTTTGAGAAAATTATGAGGAGAAATCAAGTACTCAATAAAACTTTTTGTACACAAAACATACATATTGTGTATTTAGGTATCAAAAAATCTATTTTTTATTTTTTTATTTTTTCAAAAAAATAAGAAATGTAATATACACTTAAATTAAAACATTTCATTAGTTTACACCATTTTCATATTTTATACAGTTAAGTCTCTATTGTATATACAAATTGAGAAATGTTCACAATTTCATTTTTTGTTGGCCCCTTTGTACCAAAAAGTGGGAAATAGTATTATGCTTCAACCCTACCATCTAAACTTCCTACATAAGTAATAAGATTTATCTTTGGATTTGACCCCTATCCCATAACAACTTTTAGTAATCTATATATTCTTTATTTGTCATGTTCTTCAACTTCTTTTGCTTAATCCTATGGAGATTATGGTTCTTCTTCTCTATCACTTACATCCCATGCTAGTAATCCTCTTCTCTAATTACCATCAACTAATTTAAGCCTTGCATTAAAAATTACTCTCAGGTTTCTCAACTCCTCTAAGATATCATTTCCCATATGGATACATGGGCTTCCACCTCCTCTTGGGTTCCTTCTAGGTGGCATTTTAGCTTCTCACTCAATTGATCAACAAACAACCAATTCTCTCTTTACCTTAGAGAGTATCACCTTATTATAAGCCTCCTTCATATGTACAACCTTCTCTAATACCAATCTAATGTAGAGTGAAAGAGTTATCGAAATCAATTTTCAAGTTTCTTGTTTTTACCTAGTCTCCTTATAGCCATGTTTTACTACAAATCTTGTTTTTTTAGAAATATATAGATTTTATTGGAAAAATAAGAATAATTTGACACCCATTATCCATTTACAACTTCACAATAAATTTCAAGTCTAGACTCTCAATGGAATTTTACTAACTCACCACACTGTCTTCATAATTATGTCTCTTTAGACCTAAAGCATTTACACAATCTTGGTTTTTATACTAGATCATACTATACCAAGTTAAGACCTTAAAAATATTTTATAGAATATCAAGTTACAACATATCAAAATTTTGGAGGAATTTTAAGGGTGGATATGTGTGATAAATAGTTTTGAGCTCAAAACCCCTAATTTAGGGTTATGCAGGCCTATACAAGCTTGTGAAGGTATAAAAAGGGCTATTTTGAATTCTAAAGAACATCAATCACTTCCAAGACCTTGATAAGATTTTTCCTACCTCACTCCACATTCTCCAATAGTTCTTTGTCTTTTAACATTCAAAACAATGTTCTTATATGCAAAGTTATGGAGTTATAGAAACATGTTATAGGACTGTGTAGATCAGAATGGATATTTGCACTGAATATAATGATCTAGTGTATCTTTAGCATCCAATAAGGCTACCTAAACCAAGTTTAAACTCTTTAAAACATTCCCACTATTATAAACACTTGAATAAAGATCCAAATACATATATGTTCTCTTCCTTGTTGATTATGTTAAACAGAGCTTACCAAACTTGTGTATGGTGACTTCAAACTATAGAATTACAAGTAAGAACTTATTCAAAGAAAAGGAGAAAATATATAAATATTTATCATGTACTAAATAAATCTATAATTTCAAAAACATTATCTTTGAAACATTCTTGGATTTATTAGTGTCATTACACAGTCACAGTCATACAGAGAATTAGCAGGGAAGGAAATCTTCTTTTAAAAGTTTGATATTTTTATTTTTCTATCCTTGTTTTATACCTTTGTATCCTCAAAAATATCTCTATTCAAACCATAACACATAATTTTAACTCCTGAAATTTATCTAACCACTTCTTGATTCCCTCCATCCTATGTAAAGGTCTTAACAATTCATTAAGCTTAGTCCTTATACAAGATTTGAGCATGAAAATCATGTCTAGAGAGTGTTTTACCATTAATAACCATATTTATGTCTATAATACCCATAAAACCCCAATATCATATCAATTTGACATCTCAATAACATGAATAAGTCCTTAGAAACTATGAAAGAAATTCAATTTTTTGAATTGGCAGTTTTGGTGGGAATGTGCCAAAAGAGCCTAAATTCAACATCTATCCAAAATTAATACTTATAATCTATGAGAAAAATTAACTTATACATCATAATACATATTAGTACACAAAATTCCACATTAAAAATCCAAAACTGACCTAATTACATCATAATAGATGATGCTCCTACATCACTTGGTCAATTCCCATTGAAAGACCAAGTATTGAACTACATTATGAATGCTCTAATGAGGGATGAATCTCAAATTTATTTATCCCACATAAATGTGTGTTTTTTTTAAATGGTGAATCAAAATATAGATTCTACCTCTCCTAGTTTTATCATGCCCAATTTGTTTTCTCAAACCCCAAGTACGGTAATTTTTTTGTTTACTTAAATTAATTATGCTTAATTGTTTATCTATTATTACTTAATTTTTTCACTATTGTGTAACTCTTTAAACATTGAAACAAGAGTGTGACACACAATTTTTTAAAAATGGTTTACTTAATTTATTATGCTTTACATAATTATAACAATAATTCATAAAATAACAAAATGCAAACACTTATTAGTGAGTGTAAAGTCCACAAGCAATTTCCAAGGGTTATCGGACTACAAGAGGATACATTAATATAAACTAATATCCATAGTATATGAGAGATAAAATTATAATTTCCTAGAAGTAAGGTCTAATTATGTGTTGTTTTATTTATTTAATAGTTGATGAAGACATTCAAACTTTCCTCTCGAGTCAACATACATAAGTGAAACAAGAATAAACCAAAGAATACTTAATTTATAACAAGGTTACCACCCTAAGGCTCACCAAGGGATATTCCCTAATAAAAATACACAATCTTTACTCTAAGCTCATTAAAAATAAGGACAGTTAAAAAAATATAATCATCTTGAGGAAACTAACTTAAAAAAAAATCAAGCTTAATGTATAGGGATTAACAATAATCAAACATAGATTAATATCAAGTTTTACTTAATTATTATTATATTTAAAGTTAATTCAATAATAATGTGATATAAAATGATAAGACACCCATTTCTTAGTGTATGACCTAGACATAATGCCCTACAATGTTTGGGAAACCTACATATATGCTCCTCAAAATCAAGGTTAGATGTAGTTCTCCTTAAAATTGTGATGGATCTCCTCCATGAAAAGGGGTTAAAACTGTAAACCAACAAAGAACAAGCTAACACAACTCAAGTGATATTATATGTGTTCTAGATGTCAAACTCAAGACTAAACAACATACTCAAAATTTGATTATCTTAAAACACCTTGACAACTCAAGGTGAGTGTGCTTACCCAAAGCAATATCATGTAAGAACACAATACAAGAGTCAAAAGTAACAACAAAGGAACCCACATTCCTTTGATCTAACAAGATATATGTTTCAACAATATTTTCCTTACACTACTCATAGAATCTCCATCTCTTAGTAGTGTTTTACTTAGATAGAAGAACATGCAGTTCATTTATTAGAGGTACAATGTGGGTCCTTACCCAACGTCTAACTACAGTCACAATGCCTATACAATAAGACATACAACAATGTTAAAAATAAGAAGGATATAAATTTGTAAGGAATATCTCCCTAAAAATACATGCTATGGGAAATCACTATAAAGGTTAGTTGTTAATGTTTGATTTAAAATGTCACTATACAAATTAGTTATTAATGTCAACACTTGGAGGGCAACCTAAGGGTTAGTTATTTATGCACACGCCCACTACCTGAGTTGCATAAATATATATGATAACCACATTCATACATAGAATTAAGATAGATTTAGTTCATTTGTTACCCAAAATGAGTGATAATTCAAATGCAAAGGCATACATCCTTTGCCAATAGTCTTATGACTAAGCTAACATAGATACCCTTTATGAGTATCACCATGATCACTAACTAGCCCAAGCATAATTAGGAATTACAATAAGATATAAGAAGCATCCAACCTACAATAATAAGTGTGTTGAAACTTATAACATCTGAACAATAATACCAAAAATGCACTCTACTATTAATATAACCTTCCCTCAACATAATTATGGGGAAACTAATCCCTTAAATACATAAAATGTGTTTAAGGCCCAAACTCAAACTAAGGAAATAACTATTTACATTAGATGAGAAGAGTGTAGGAAAATCACAAACCAATTTATATATATGGAAATAAGGCACTTTATCAAACACCAGAATAAAAGAAACTCCTAAATGATATAAAACACACTAAATTTCTAGGTTAATAAACTGGGTATAGAAGTAACCCTAGTATTAATTCACAAGAAGGAGATAAAATTTTATAACTTTTATAATGTTTTTATAAGATATAAGTAACTCTGTTTAGGTATTGGAATGTTTTTTATTTGGAATAAACTAATATTTTTATGAAGCATTTTGAATTAAATTTGGCAACCTGACAAATTGTTCTCCAAAATTCTTCACAAAATGGGTTTTAAAATTGTTTCACTAAAAATAACAAGAATTTGAAATAAATTTATTTGATTATTCTACTGATAATTCAACGTTGTTATAATTTTGTTATGGCTTGGATATTTGAGAATTTCTATTTTTTGATATTTTATTTTTGTTGATTCCAAATCGACTTTGGAAACATGAACCAATAATGAAAATTTTCTCTCATAATTTGTCTCTAAAATTGGCCAAAAAGGACATTGAAGGGTTTTTAAAATATTTAATTTTTTTTTGTGAATTTGACATCTTAAAATAATTGGTTTCATTTTTTTAATTGTGAAAATTATTATTTTAGATATTTAATCTACACCAATATCAAATCGACTTTAAAAACTAAAATGGTATACTAAAATACCACCTATTAAAAAGATATTGAAAATCAGTTGATTTTGTTTGAAGTTAAAACCAATACTTTTATTTTACTAATGGAATAGTAATACTTAGCCACTTAAAAATATGAGAGTTTACAATTCTTTATATTTATTTATCATTAATTCCAAACAATTTTAAATAAGGTTGAGAAGACATAAATGCATCAAATCTTTGTTTGTTAAACCAAAATGAAAGAGTTATTTCAGATGGTTATTGGATTTTTTAATTTAAAAATTGTTAGCAAGGGTAACAAAAATGAGGTAATTTGATATTATTTTTAAATAGAAAATAAATATGTGTCAAAAAGGAGTGGAAGAGTTAAAAGAGAATTTGAAAATACTATTTAGTCAAGTTTGTGAAAAAGGAGAAAGCAATAATTATTGAGAAAGAAAGAATTTGATTGAATATATATATATATATATATATATATATATATATATATATATATATATATTGATTGCATTTTATTCTTCTTTATTATTATTTGGTTATGTCATTTATTTTAGAGATTGAAAATTTATTATATTTCTTATAGCCACTAAATTATATCCAACATTAGTGTGGCTACTAGGATAAGCATCAGGGTTCATCCACAATCAAACATTAGGCTTCAGGGAAGATGCAGTTCTAAGTGTCTCAGGTATTGGGCATCCATTGCTCGGTTAATGGTGATCCACTCCTCCTCTGAAGTTACGTCTTTCTTGTCTTCAATGATTTTGAGATGTCCCCACATTGTGAAAAGTCTTTTTCCCAAATGGATTGATGGAAACTTATGTGGTCTTCAACGCTGGACCTTATTTTAATAAGGGGTTTAAGAATTTTATACTACCCAAGTCAAAAATAAATATTTTAGGAAAGTGACTTAGAAAATAATCTACGAAGCATCAAATTTGTCATAATCTCCCTCCAACCATACATTGAATGGTGAATAAGCACAAGATGGGTTTATCCATGATGATTTCTATTTCAAATGATCAGTTGGAAAATACTGGAGGTGTTGTAATGAAGTAACATGCCAAAGTTATACTACCTAATTCTGGTATCAACCCTCGTGTTCTTACTACCATTCTCATTGGCTTCCTTAGCTCTGCCTTTGGGGCATCTAAGGTTTACTGCTACAGGTGAGAGTAATCTTTGAGTATTTGAAATTCTATAGGGTGCTTGACTTGATCAAATTCTTTGGGTTAGGTTAGTCTGGATATAATAAATCTTTCACTTAAAATATAGCTTTGTTATCTACCATCAAATTATTATGTATTTTATGGATTCATTATCTTCAACATTAGCATCATCAACATGATTTTGGAAAGTAGAAATAATCTGATCCCATGCATTACATTTGGAGAAGGGAGCCATGTTGCATGCACTTACGCATGGAGGAGACTGCAGAATTAGAGATCCATGTGGAGGCTAAGTGAATTTTCCTTTGACATCTCATCTCAATTTTAAAATCCGGTTGGTCTCAAGTTGTAGTTTGATAGTCCTTATTTTAAAAAAGTTGATTATCTAATATGGATCATTTGCATGGAGGAGAGAATAATTGTGGCTAGTCCTCGACATTGCATGAATATTCACACTGTAAATGGGAGATGATAATAGAAACAAACTTGAGGATAATGAAGAGACTGGTACATGTTGTATTTGAAACATAAAGGAGCAGTGAAAATCAGATTTATAATGTTTGCCTTTGATCTGCCCTTGAAGTAATGAGATTATGACTACAAACTATATGGCAAAAGATAGGGTCATGCAAGAGCATAACGAAGCATTGCAATTGAAGGAAATAAAGAGGAAATAACAAGAGTAGATGCTAGACTCTTTCTTGGTGTTATAAATGGATTTGACTCTTCTTGATATTTACCTATCTTACTCTTACCCATAGGATATTTATTATAATAGGTCTAAATAAAGTAATTTTGTAAAATTATAAATGTATTTGAAGTTAGAGTAGTTAATATAGAATGGAATGGAGTTCCAACAAGAGGTATGGAGAGTAGGAATAGTTAGGTATATTTTCTCAAATGCTTTTTAATAGCACAAAATTGTAAAAACTTGATTTATTAGGACCTTTATATGTTTTGGGACGAGACACATGTTTTAATCTGGGGGATTATTATAAAGTGTAAGGAAAATGTGATAATTTGACATTATTTATAAATAGATAAAAATATGTGTCAAGAAGGAGTCAAAAAGTCAAAGGAAAATAAGAGTCAAACAAGCATTTTAAGATCTTATTTAGGAAAAGGTGTGAAGAAGGATAAAGTAGGCCTTTCATTGAAAAAAATATATATATTATGGTCTCATTAGTTTTTCCTCTTTTTAAAAAAATACCAATTTAAATTGAGGGTTTGGCCTTGGGGCTAGGTTTTTTGTTTGATCAAAATATTCCTTGCCCCATTTTAATCTCAAGGTTTGATTTAGAATTTCACTTTGGATTTTAACTGAACAGGGTCTAAGGTAACATTTTTGTGACTATTATAGTTAATTTATCAACATAAAGATTGCACATGTATTATAAAACATAGATTTCCATGTTCTAATTATCAAATTAAATTTCTAAATGGACAAAAACACTATTATGTGCCTACCAATAACTAATTCTATCCTAAAATAAAACCCATTGTTCTCCAATCAATGTTTTATTTATATTTAATTATTATTTTTTAAAGTCATATAATATCATATTTTCCATTACCCTATTGATGAAATGCATGGTGGATCCACCCTAATACAATTAGGGTTCACTATTAATTTTTGATAAGCATTTTAGGCCTACATGAATATATACATGGTTGATTCCCAATTCAGAACAACACTAGACATAGGTCTTCCAACCTCTAAGCTTTGAAAATATAAAGATACTTTATTTATTTAAATAAAAATTAAGAAATAATTTTCATTAAAATTTACATCTAAATATTTTATTATTTTATCACCAAGGTGAAAATATATGTTTGTCTCATTGTAAATGTGTATACTCATTATATATACTAAGATCTCACTAAATTTGTTTATTTAAATTTAAATTATTTATCCCTCATAAAACTATATATATTTTATATATATATATATATGGATATGGATATGGAAGTGGGTTTGGGGCACCACAATCACTACTACAAAATCTCATACCATTTTAAAAATAAATAATTATATGATATATATATATATATAATTTATTTTATCTTTTTCAATTTTAATATAAACAAATGAGTATATAAATATATTTAAAAATGGAACTCATTTATCTATGAATTATATATAAATTATACAATATTTAATCTACAGTTTGCTCTACACACCAAAATAATCTCATTCCATAACAAACCATTTTATATTCATTGGTTTTGAATTATGACCAATTGTTTGTAAAACAACTAACTTTAACTCTCTTAAAATTTCATTTATCTAAATATTTATAGTTAAATTTATATATACATTTCTTTTATCCCAAATGGAGTGAATATGCAATAGAAGACAAAAATTATGATATCTAAAATAGACAAGATTCTTTTTATAAATTAAACTTAATTTATTATTTTATTTGATTAAATATGATAAAACTATTTTTTTAAAATTCTATTCAATACAAATTTTTAACAAATAATTTAATATATTTTTATTCATTTCATAAATGTTTTAACTAATTTTTTTTAAATCTCTATTTTTAATAATAGTATGAAACATGTTTAATATAAAAGTCAGGGCAATATTGTTGAAATTGAATGATTAAGCCAGAAGTTTATATGGTGCGGGAACCCCTTAAGTTTCATCTCACAAAGAGAAAAAAATGAGATGCTATTTTGGCCCATTCAGGGGCTGTCAGGTGTAGGGATATGTGACACAGTTATTTTGAAAATCCTTGCAATGGCCAATACATGAATGTGAAGTGCATTTCAAGCTTTTGTAGAAGCACAGTGAGTAAAGGGACCACTAGTCTGTGAAAAGTCTAGCAGCAACCAAGTTGAAGATTGATGATACTAAAGAAGATTGCAGCAAAGAAAGGAGTAACATGTATCCAAAGAGGCCATGATTGGTTGGCATTATCAATTGAGAGGAGCAACCCTACTGGCATGGAATTGCCCAATCAAATATTCATGTCCAACATCATCCATGTTATCGAGCTATGGGCATTGACATTTAAGTTGTGTATAGGAGGAGTTTTTAGCCATTTTGTGAATGTCATAACATTCTAGGAAGTATGTTGGTGGCCTTTATGAAGGATAAAGGTTTCAGCCTCGAATCTTTGAATATCCAACCCATTTTGAAAAGAGATAACAAAAATAATAATAGGAAAAGATATTCTACATTTTGTCATAACTTTAGATTGAGAATCTCTTATTCCATTCACGAGTTCAATGAGAGCCTATTGGATGTGGATATACATTGTTAACATTGCCATACACATCTTCAGCGATAGATTTGTCTACCTAATTTGAATGTAGAGTCTTAATTTTTATATTAATGCAACATATATATCACTAATCTTTGGTTAAGTTATGGCACACAGAGTGACAAATCTTTGCTATCAAAGCTAATTTTAGTATTGAGATTCAACTTTTCTACATTAGAAATTAGTATGTGTGCTTAATGTTGGTCAGGCTAGGGCATACAAGTAACGAGGATGTATTACTCATATAATTGTTATGATCATAAATTTTAAATATTCAAAATTTTAAAAAAAGTATTTTATATTTATAGTTTTTTTTTTTAATTTTAAATTCGATAAAATAATTAATATTTTTGGTAAAATAATTTGGTTAGTTAATGATTTGATATTATAATAAAAATTTAATTTAATATTTATTTAATTATTATAATTTATAATAATTTTAAAATTAATATTTAAATAAAATTTATTATAAAAAAATAATCAAACAAAACGTTAATTCTATAAAATTAGTAGGGTGGATTTTGTCCACCAAAGCTAAAAAATCTTAGAACCCATCTCCATTGCCATCTGCTAGTGGAATGTTGCCCTCTTTTGATCCATCACATTTTGGATCCTTGTGTTTTGGACATGGATGCAACTTCTTTTTTAGTCCACAATAATTGATGCAAAGACCAAATGATTGTCTCATAAAGAGACAAAAAAAGATGTTATTTTGGCCCATTTAGGTGCTACCATGGGTAGGGAGATGATACAAATATAAAGGTATACAAGTTTATGTGTGAAATACGCTGTAGCAAAGGCTTTGTTTTGGCTTCATTTTGTGGTCATTTTGGTCTATTTTTCATGCACCATGCTGCTACATTCCCAAATTTCCTACAATAGAGAGAAAAAGTGGTCGTTGTTGCATCCCTTTTTAGGCAATGTTGTGGGAAAAGACATTTCTTTATCATAACTGGATCATCAACAGTAATATTAAGATTATTTATTATATAAACTCATTTTATTTCCCTCGCCATTATGAAATTCTCCATCCTTGATTTCTCAATTGGCATGAGTATTTCACTTTGATCATGATCAAAAACACCCTCATTATCGGAAGAGAGTAAACATTGTCCATTGACACATTCATCTTTCCTCTACTCTTCTTTAGTGGACATCAACTGACAACGTTGTGTATCATATATTTTATGATCAACTTTTGTGTAATTGACACCCACCATTGCTAACGCCTACAATGACATGTTGCATTCAGGGTAGAAGAATGCAATAAAATATTTTTTTAGTGTAGAATAGTGGAACACAAATATGTAGCAATGAGTAAATAAGGACCAGCTTGAAATGGTTGATGTCTTTTACAATCTTTTTTATTGGATATATCGCTACAATTGTAAGGACCCCAATCTATGTATTTGCTCAATAATTCTCTAGAGTCTAGCTTGGATAATTTCAGATCCCATGATGACATGGACCTATTTGAGGTGTGCTTGCTCTTACCCCGGCTCTAGTTTGGGTTCCTGCACATGCTGCTACCACTACTATTGTTGTTTGTCAGCGTTGTAATGGTGCAAAAAGAATATACTTTTATTTTGCATTGGCATAAGCGAGATGTCATCAAACTCTACAAGTGTATGTATGTGGGGTTCTTCGAGTCCATCGTTGTAAATGCCTTCCCAAACTCTATAATAATGTAGAATGTTTGATGATTATAAATGAAAATAATTATTATATATTATTTAGTTTTATGATATTATGATTATAAAAATAATTGTGGGTGTTATAGAGATTATTTAGAAGTAGTTATACAATGAAATCATTTTATAGATTTCAAAAACTATAAAATTTACATTGTAAAAAAAATCTAACAAATTTGAATATAAAATTATATTAAAAAAAAAAAATCTAGAACATTTTTTATTGGTTGTAAAATGCCTAAAAATTCTTTACAGATGTTGTTTATATGTAGCAGTTGTTTCTATTTTTCAAGAAAAGATTCTATTTTTTCTAGTTCAATAGATTTAAATTTGCATGAAACCTCCTACAATTACAAAATAGTTGCAATTACCTCTTCTATAAGACCACCCTACATTTTTATGTTGCGGGGTCACTAATTATTTTTAAAGAGATACTGCTAAAAAATTATAGTTGTATTTTTATTTATGAGCAATCTCATATTGTTTTAAAATTTTGTGCAATATATGTTGTTAGAGAAATTAGAAGTATCTTATCAAAAAAAGTTTGAGAAAAAAAAAAATGACTGGATACAAATGTACAATTAGCAACTAAAAAAATAAAAATACCGACATAAAATCTTCAACCTCAAGGGGCTTTCCACGCTTCAAAAGTTTATATTATATATGCAATAGTTTTATTTTTTATGATGCATGAGATCACTCTGTGCAAAATTATAAAAGCCTTAGCCCTCATTATGGAACCCCTCTATAAAAGACATTCTATAATAATGATTAGGGGAATGAGGGTGGTGAAGTGTAATGCTCATGAATATCATGTTTGTGAGTGTATGCATTTTTAATTTTTGACACTGAAAGTTAATTCCATATATATATATATATATATATATATATAAGGAATTAACTTTATAATTTAATGTAGTTAAATTGACATAATTTATCATAATCATAAATAATCAAAATTATTAATAATTATAATTTATGAAAATATAAAATAATTTTTTTGAAATTAATATTTATAAAAATATTTTTCAAATAAATATATTTAAAATATTAAATAAATTTATATAAAAATATTTCGAAACAACATAATATACTAAATAAAAATGAAACCATTACAATCTTCGAATATAAATGTATAAAAAATAAATAGAAAATTAATTAATTAAAGGGTTAAAATTTTGACAATCATCATTCACCCTGAACATGCATATCATTCAATTTCTAACAATATTAACCTGACTTTTATATTAAAAATGTTTCATACTATTATTAAAAACGAGATTTAAAAAATAATAATTAAAACATTTATAAAATGAATAAAAATATATTAAATTATTTGTTAAAAATCTGTATTAAATAGAAATTTAATTAATGGAGAAACTGTGATCTGAGCTACAATTTCTCCATTATTAAACATGCTAACTTATATATCATTCAACTTCAACAACACTTCATATTTTTATCAAAAATAGAGATTTAAAAATAATTACCCAAGACTCTTACAGCGTGAATAATGAAGGTTTTTGGAAGTTTCTTGTGGCATATAATAAAGAATAATTGCAATAAAAGAATCATACGATTTCCAAAAGTTAAAAATCAGACTACCAAAAATATCTACAGTTCCGTAAAAATCTACGGTTATATGGAAAAGAAACAAGGCAAATTTGATACAGGCCACAGACTGTCAAATTCCAGGCCGTATCCATTTCAGTTATCTTTATTCCAAAAAAAATAAGTAAAAAACATTGTCTCTCAAGATGAAAATGCCATATCAATAAAACTATTTATATTCACAGATAATCATAGTACAGAAACACACTCTATATACCTGAAAATATTGGAGAGTATAACATATCCAGTTTGATACTCAAGAAATTCATCAGCAAAATATGCAGCTTACATAGCTTGTGAAGTGCCCAAAAACTTCAACCAGCCCAAAATAACAGAGGCAAATAAGAATACTAAAAACATGGGGGCCTGCAGTAAAAGTATACATGGCAATTGGGGAGGAAAACACACTTGGAAGTTCGACCATAAAACTAACTCAGGATTAAATAAACACCCTGTTTATAGAATAATAAGTGCTCACACTCCACAAACAAAAAGAAAAAAGCGCTGGTGAAGCCCTCTACATCAATGCAGCAACTTGTGGTTTGAGACTCTCAGCCAGATTCTCAAAGCTCTTAGCCAACTGAATTTCATCCAGGCTTTGCTCGAACCTTCCGCCTCCCTTCTTTGCCATTTCAATCAGGATGTGCGTTGTCGGATCTGTACCAAACATAATTGTATGAAGGGTCAGCCTAGGCTCCTGTTTTTTCATTTTGTCCACACAGTCGAGGGGATCCCCTGCACCATTGTTTCCCCCATCGCTCAAGAAAATAATAACTGGTTTTTTCACGTGCATAATTTGGTGTTGGGCCCCTTTCATCAATATTTTCTCTGCGGCGTTCAAACCTTCAGAATAGGTAGTCGATCCACCACGATCATACTGAAGGAGGCGGTCCACAACATCCTCTTTCATATCTTCCATCTCTATGGCCACAATTGCACTATCATCAAATAGAACCACTGATACAGAATCATCAGAAACTGTTCTAAGACGGGCTTGTATAAATCTCAGAATAGCCTCGTACACACATCCGAGCCTAGAATTATGGTTATTAAACTTTGCCAATGTGGGGCTCATATCTGAGATGCCCATTGACCATGACCTGTCAATTACAAAAATGACATGGTGAGGGATATTCTTTGAATGATCACAGCCAAAATGATGGCCATCATCAGTTATGTACCCTGCAGAACTTAAATTCTGTCCAGAGTTCTTAATAGGTAGATGCCAGAGTTTCTCAGTGCAGTAAGATTTATCAAAGCCACCCGTTTGTGTCTCATGCTCCTCAGATTTGCAATAGTGATTACAAAGGCCAAACTCTTTTCGCTCTTCTTCCGTGCACGGATCAACAAATCTGACATATTCCCAAAATGTGTCATGAGTCATCTCGTCTTTGGGAATATCCACATCAGGCCCATATCTGACAGTTGCATGCCTGGAACCATCGTGGAGGTTGCTGGTACA
Source organism: Torreya grandis (assembly GCA_037957365.1). Taxonomy (NCBI): domain Eukaryota; kingdom Viridiplantae; phylum Streptophyta; class Pinopsida; order Cupressales; family Taxaceae; genus Torreya; species Torreya grandis. The sequence continues at coordinate 1,749,819 of JARHVA010001122.1, read as the reverse complement.
CTTGGAGTCTGGAGACTCTGGACATTGAACCAAATGGATATGGCCTCGTCCCTGTTTCTTGCAATACATATTGCACATCTCGGCCTCACCTTTCTCTCCCCATTTATACTTTCGATCATCAATCTCAATATCTTCACCCTCTGAAATGAATTTTACGTTTCTCATATTTCCATGAACTGTATCGTGCAAGCCAGAGTGATCTATTGGAAGCTGACAGAAGTAACCACAAGATTGACATCTGCTGTCGCAATAGTGCACAGAATCTGTATTTCTTGTATGAACATGAGGGCCTTGATGATCTCTTTCAAAGGGAGGAATAGGAATGCAACATCCTTTGCGCAGGCCATTTTGCTCTGACACAAGTTCGTACTCGAAAGATCCCCTTTGACCCTGGAAAACCCGGGTTTGTCTGACTAGCTCCGTAAAGATTTCACATATTCCGGGCATCTCACATTCACTAGGGCAAGCATGCTCATTTCCACACAAGTGCTCTGCATCTGGATTCCAATCATGGAAATGGTCTTTGACTCCACATGTCCTGCTGCAACCATTTATAGTGCATTTGCTCGGGCAATATCTCTCATGGCACTGATGCTTTGTATGATTAAACTCGATTGCCACAGCACAGGGATTGTTGCAGCTTTTAAGAGAGCATTTTATCTTGCACATATGTTGCGGGGAATTGCACTTGTGCTGGCCAGGGTGTTCGGGCCTCATAGAACATAACCCATTACAACTTGAAGAAATTTCAAATAAGTGACAGGTTTCTCTGCATGTGTGATTTTTCTCTTTGCAGTCATGAGAGCCTTCATGCCCTGCCAAATCCTTGCATACTTTTAAGCTCTCTCCTTCTAGAGCACAGTAAGTGCAACTTTCTGCACATGAATGACTACCCATGCAAGAATGGTCATCACGATGGCCTTTCTCGAGCACACATCTCCAAAAACAATCGGAACATTTGCATCCACAAACAGAGAGACCTTGTTTTACTTCTCCAAGAGCTACATTGGCCTCTAGCTGTAACCTTTGCACCTCATCATTATCACGAAAATCTATGGTGTTTGAACTTATCCACTGTTGAACTCTGTGATACCTTCTTTCTTCCAGGGCCTTCAGGAAATTCTCAAACAGAGAATGCCACACCTGCACGTTGATACCTTTCCTAGCTAAAACCATCTCTAGTCTTGATCTGATCTGAGATAAAATATCTCTTATAGTAACAGAGTTTGATGAATCTTTGCTAGGTGTGAGATATAATCCCGAATCTTTAATGTTGCATGACAAATCACCGACAACAACAGGAAAATCTGGAACTTCTTCCTGTGTGTCAAAATTAATAAACATCTGCATTTCTTCATTCGCATTTGCAGAAAGACATCCCATATGGACAGCAGACATAAGATTTCTCCTTAGAATATCAACTATGACAGCAACACGCTTATTGTCAATGGAAGTCCAGTCTTTAGCAGCAATTTGGGCTATGATAAGCTTGAGATCCCTCAAGAAAGTGGATCCATTATCATAGCAAGAATCAATTCTATCCTCTACAGTTTTTGCTAGCTCGCTCAAGCTCTCTCTATAGTAATCAGATCGATTATAAGGAGCCATAGCAGCAATCTCGACCTTTCCGTCATACATTTTTGAAATGAAGTTGTCCTGAGATTTGCTACATATCTGAGAAATTTTCTGAAGAAATTCTTGCATAAGGTCTTCTACATCGGATTGATCCACATCCTTGATGGCAATGTAGAATAGACCTTTAAACAACTTTTTGTCCGCCTTGAGTAGATTGATCCCACTCTGGAACCGGCTGAAAGCAGATTCTGTGTCCTTATCTAAGTGAAAATCCTGTTATATACCAAGAAGAAAGGAAGTGAAAATTATGTTTTATTTTTTCATGAATTGGATTCCGTCTCCCCTCAACTCATTGCACAGGCTCAAAGAAACAAGGATTGAAATAATTTTGAGGTCACGAATTACATACCTTTTTGTTGAATATTGTAAGGTTGCTGACAGCAGCGTTGAGAACAGAGAGAAGCATGTCCTCTTGTTCACTTCTCTCAAAACTGCCAAGTCCCTCAAAGTCTAAGAGCACATACAAGTACCCTTGTCCATCTCCCTCTTTACCTGTTGTCATAGTCATCCACACGCCATCGGTGCATCTGCCCCCTGCAACATCCAGTAGAGACCCTGACAGATGGTTCAACAAATATGACTTTCCGCTGCTCTGCTTTCCCATTGACGATATAACCTTTATTTTTCCATTCCAACCGTTGAGAATAGCATCATAGAACCCAAAGCGTATAGAATTAGCAAGTGATACGCTGTCCACGTAGCTAATATCAGGGGGTATTTGCAGTCCATCCTTGAGAGCTACCATGGCATTGTTTTCTGCACGAGCTATTTGAATGGGCACGAGGCATAAAAGCCTGCGAACCCACATTCCCATGTTCACATGTTCCCCTGCTTCAACTGAAATGTGGCAATTCTCTACGTTATTGACTTGAAAGTGAATTTTCATGTTTGAAAAATCTTTATCTTTAGAAACCTTGAGTTGTCTAATAAGTGCTTCTAAATACTTGATACACGCCCCTCCAATGGAGAAATCTGATCTGCTGCTTTCTAGTATCACTTTGAATATGACGCTTTTCTTATAATCTGGAAACAGCGCAGGAGATGTTGCAAACTTGTCAAAAATGTGGTATATGTATCCCAAATAGGGGCACGATCCAACAATATCTGTTTCTTCTCTTTCCACTTCAGGAGCTTTAGTCTGATTGACTTGTTGCAACTGCACAACTTCCTTAGCTAAAGCAGTTTTCAGCACATGGGAAGTGATAAAACCAGGAGCATCTACAGGGCTATATACTAAAAGTTGACTTTGTGATCCAAAGCTAGCAATTTTGGCCCCAATTTGTTCCAAATCAGATATCTTGCTTGCTTGTGCATCCAAAGGGATTGTTTTCAAGTGGTTCATAGTGTCACCCAAAACATAAATTTCTAGCACGACCTCACGGCTTGCATGACTTTTTCCCGGAACATCATCACCTGAACATTGCAATTGCCTGAAAACGATGAAGAAAATACCATCAACAGAAACACATACTTTCAAAGGAAGCGGCTGCAAAGGAAGAGAAATATGCTTTGCCTTCATCATTGGCTTTTCACGGATTTCTGCCACCCTCACTCTGTTTGTGTCATCGACCAAGAGCAGCTCCATCTTCCCCGGAATTAAATGCATCCATGTAATGATCTTGCTCCCTTTATATGATTCAAGATTAATATCAACACCTGTCCAATAGACCTTTCGAAATGATTCATCAAACTTATATATTGCAATCTTGCTCTTTTCTTTTTCATACAGAGCCATAGAACGGGTAGATTCTTCTACAGCCAACAAATCGAATCCCCTCCTAATTGTATGAATAGGATACATGTTGTTTATGTTGAAACCAAGCTTGGGACAACGGTACAGATGCAGGCAAGAATCTTTGAAGTTGTGAATGAAAATCAACAACTCTCCCGACCTGAGGACAACAACTTTAAATAACCTTTCGTGCTCAGGATTGATAGATACTAATTCAACTGACTCCCCACATGTTGGCACAATTGGACGCCCAGAATTGCTATTTAACTCATTTATGTCCTTTCTCATTGGAGTTAGTTCACATGCTTTCCATAAAATGGCAAACTGATGCTCCTCCACAATTGAAACCTTAATAATCAGCTCCAACGGCTCCGTATAAGAACTCCGCGTCCGCTGTGTTGATTGACGTTTAACGGCAACTTCTTCAATGTACCTGGTCACTAAAGTTTCTGTTATATTCTCCGAAGACATCTTCCTCTTCAATTCCTTTACAAATCTATCCTCGGCTTCTTTGATTTCCTTTTCCTTTTCCCGTTCTAACCTATCCTTGGCTTGTTGGAATCTCTTCTCCTTTCCCCGTACAAATCTATCCACGGATTGTCTTAACCGTTTCTCCTTCTGGTTCTCCTTCTTTCCCGGAATAAAATTCTTCATGCCCCAAAAGTTTCCAAACGACTTTTGTTCTTGGTCCTTAGAATCTTGACGACACAAAAGCACACTTGACAAGTCGTCCTTTATGTTTTGCAGAAATTTGTGTTCCTGCTCCTTATAAACTTGACAACTCACGGTTTTGAGAGTCTCATGAGATAAGAGGGCCTCACGATCGATTGTGGATTGACTAGTCGGATGAGTATTGCGGAACTCTTCAAACAGAGATTGAATCTCGGGTGAAAGGCTTTGCATGTTGAGAGTTTTCAAATGCTTTTCCATAAACGTAAGGCCTATATGCTGGTCCCGGCTTAACAAGAAGGCAGTGAAAGCGATATTTCTTTCAAGGCTTTTTAATTCAATGGGAACCATGTTTTCTACCCAACTACGGATTGCAGAAAGAGAAGCAGTGTTATTAACTACTTGAACAATCCCTTTCATTTCCTCTTTCCTACTATAACCCATAAAGAGTACAATTGTAACTTCCTCACCTGAAAGCGGGAAGTCTTTAGTTTCTTTGACAGGTCGTCTAATAATTGCCTTTGCATCGATGTTTTTGGAGCAGGGGCACTGGCTGGAGCACTTGACATATACGTCTTGTTGATAAGGGACAAATGGTGGTGTTTTGTTTCCTTGGCCCATTCTCTTAAGGGTAATCAAATGCCTGCGATCACTACAAATAAACCTGATGTCTGATCCAAACAACAGCACCCTCTGATCTCCATCCTTCTCTGTCAAAATCGTTGAAAGTTCTCGATGCAGTTGCTCGAACCTGTCGGTGTCTACATCTTTTGGATCACTGGCTTCGCCGCCCGCAAAAAGGACAACGTGACAGCAGAACTCAGGAAGAACTTTGAGAATACAGCTATCTAAGTCCTCGGCTTGTGCAGATTTCATGTCTGATTCAGTCACCTTGAAAGATTCCTTCAGCTTACTGTAGTCAGCGTATTCCCCTGGATGAGAATATTTAAGGAAATTGATGAAATGTTCGTTGCTCAGTCTGGAGTAATCAATGCTGGACTCCGACGACCAGCTTTTAAGCGTTTTGCCCAACTCAGAAACCTTTACAGGCACACTTTTTACCGTAGAAGTTCTTGGAGCTCTGTCCTCTGTTGTTAGGAAACAACAATGATGATACCCTTCGCAGAATACCACTCTACTATTATCATTGTTAACAATAGCAGTACTTGCATTGGATGCTAACGAAGATTTCTTATTGCTCACTCTTCCATCAATTGCTATATTAAACCCAGGCAAGAGCTCCAAATCATTCTCGGAGTTCTTCACACTAGTTATCTGAATCCCTATGGTACGCTTAGATTTTGAGCTCGCTTTTGTTGCAGAGGCAGACAGAGCTTCAAAACGATATTTCCCTTCCACACAAATATATACGCTACCACAAAGCTCAACTAGATATCTAATAAAATTACAAGACGCGTCTTTTCTAGAGGCCTCTCTGAAATGCTCACCTTCGTGCCAGTAGAATACAACAACGGTAGCAGCATTTTCAGGAAGGCTGACGTAGAGTCCAGATTCAAAGAGTCTTGCCTCCATTTTTGCAAGGACGGATTCGTCCACCAGACTTTCCTTGCTGAAAATGCGTATCATCATCTTCTTGTCTCCATAAAACCCGACCGCGGGTAAGCATTTTTGATTTAATGCGTTGAAGTTGATACGGACCCGCGGCGGGTTACCTAAGTAAGCGGAGGCCGAAGAGGCCACGAGTTTATTACAGAGACTCAAAATTTCATCTTCAGCGAGATGCACCTTTTCTACAAAACTGTAGTCTTGCTTGTCAGGGACAATACGCATCACCCTAAACAGGCTGCGAGAAAGAGCCTCCACATTTGCACTTGCATTCATACCTTCATCTTCATTTTCATTTCGAAAATGGAGTGGCATAATGTCAGGATTTCCAGCAATAAAGGATGTCTCCGTCTCTCCATCTCCATCTCCATCTCGATCTTTATTTTCATTTTGAAAATGTAGTGACACAATGTCAGGAGACTCAGGCATAAAGGATGTCATTGTTTCTCTGTCTCCATCTCCCACTCCTACTCCCACACCCACATCTACTCCCTCTCCCTCTTCACTTAACATAGTGGACTCAGACACAGAGAATGTCTCTTCCTCTTCTTCTTCCTGTTCATCTCCCTCTCCACTAAACATAGTGGACTCAGACATATAAAATATCTCTCCCTTTTCCTCTCCGACTCCATCTCCACTAGACATAGTGAACTCAAACATAGGGAAGCTCTCTCCCTCTCCCACTTCATCCTTACTAGACAGAGGTAAAGATGGCTTCTCCTTCATGGCATTGGCAATTTCTGTCTCTGTATCCATTGGGAATGAATCCAAATTGGACATAGGCAACAGGTAAATTAAAAGGAGATTACACAAACACAGACACAATACAACACACCACAATTGCTGGAATAATGCAGCAACGACAAACAGTTATGTTCCTCTTTAGTACAAAAGAACATTCACATAAATTTAATACAGTTCCCCCAAAAAAATAGGGCTTATAATCCTCCACCACACATTCTTTACTTGCCAAAGAGGGGCAAAACCTTCCTTACTGCCTTCTATTCCAGATACCTTTCTTTGTTGCTATATTTCCCGGATGCTTATCTTTCATCTCTTTCTCAACTCGAGTACCTTCTTTTTTAAATGTCCTCCTTTTTTTTTCTTCTCTATTCTTTTCTTTCTCTTTTTTTTCTTTCTTTGCTGTCATTTTTCCCCCATGCTAATCTTTCATCAATTCTTCTCTTTTATTTTTCATACACTCTTCTTTATTTTATATATTCTGTCTCATATACTTATCTTTCATCTATTATTTGTGTATATTCTTTACACTCTTTTTTTTAAAATTATCTTCTTTCTCAAATATTAATCTTTCATTCATTCTTTTACTTTGTTCTCTTGGCACCCTCAGTTTCTTTCTTTCATATCTTCTTTTCCATATGCTTATCTTTTATCTATTCTTTCTTTCTATCCTTTAGAATGTATTCTTTATTTTTATTTTTAATCTACATTCCTAATTGCCAATCTTTCTTCCATTCCTTTCATTCTCATTTTCTTTATTTATTATTTTCTTTACTAGATGTACATGTTTCTTTGTTCTTCCTCTTTAATCATTCTACTCTCTTTTATTTATACGTTTTTTTTCTTTTTCTATTAATCATATATCCTTCCTCTTCAATCTTTCTATTTCTTTATATGTATTTCTCTTATACTTATTTACTATTATTATTTTTAATTATTCATTTTACTTTTATTTTCTTTATTCCTCTCTCATTTATTCTTCTTCTTCTTTATTTTTTACTCTTTTTCTCCTTCACTTCTTTCACTTATCCTTCCTCCATTCTTTTTTTTTCTTAATTATTTTCATTTTTAAATTATTTCGTTTATTCTTTTCACTCTTCTTTTGCTTTTTAACTATTTTCTTTAACAATTAAGTGATTTATAACATTATATATTAAGTTCTATATGTTTTACTTTTTAATATTTCCTTTAATTATCTTGACCATCCATAATATTTGGTAGACAATGTTCAATGGATAACCAATAAAAAAAATTATTTGACACACAAATCAAATTTAATCAAACTTAACCTTTTTTAGGATAATCATGGAAGAAAAATGTGTAAAAGGATAAATTAAATATAAAGAGATAAATTGTTCTTAGTTTGTTTAGGTGGTATAATTCTAGGGAGTGTTGTTTCTAATTTATTGTTTTAATATGGACATTTCTTTTTATATTTTTCACTTGTCATATATGTTGCATTGAAATATGAGTTTGATTTGATAACGTTACTAGGATTGTAGACACTTATGGACATTTATCAAGACTATACAATTACTCCTTGAAATATATTACTAACTAAAAATTAATTTTTCATACATGTTCACCAATGTCTACTCTTTAGCTTCATACCTTAGATTTATGTCTATGAACTAACCACAAGAACATTTTCATTAATGTATTATCTCCGTTCACATTTATAGTTGAATTAATGATTAAGACAACATTAGTTTATTACCGAGGCTTATCCATCAAGTCAAATAATTAATTAATTTTAAAAACCAAGTATTATATTCTCATTGTATGAGTAAGACAATGTTAATTAACAACATATTTCTATTTTCACATGGTATGTATCATAAAGTGTTCTTTAAATTTATAAATGACAAACATTAATATTTATAGTGCAATCTTTAAAAATGTGTCAGGTTATGTTTAGGAATTCATCTATTCAATTTATTCCTGAAGTGTGACATGCAACATCACACTTATTTTTCATCCATCATAGTTAGCACATTTACCATTATTATAATGGTTAACTATCTTTTGCATACAAATAATTGTCAAATTTAGTTTTGTCAAGCCTCTATATTATAAGTATCGTGACATGGTAATATGTCCCTTCAATTTTTGTATGGCATTTTCATCCCCTCTCTCTTTTATCAAAGTTTGTACACATTATATATTATTTCCATTCTCTATTTTCAGCTTTGTCACTAATAAGTCCTTAATTTGAATTTGAGAATAGCATATATAAAATGATTCCTAGAGACGATTTAATAGAAAGTATCAAAGATCAAGTCTTTGACATAATTTCAATTATTTATCTCTATTTTTCAAGGTTGATAAGGGTTTTAAAGATCTTAATTTATCACATACCTATACCAAGAGAAGTTCATAGTGAAGGATATACTAAGATTTGATTATTTAGGAGAGGAGGTAAAGACATTTCTCTTATTTGGATGGGGTTCTATTTGAAAAACATTATAGCTACATTGGCTCTGATTCTAAGCATGTGGGATATGTAGTTGTTTCTTCAGACATTTCTCGAGAACAAACCTACACATTTTTTTTCCATCAATCATGATGGATTAGGTCAAGAATAAAGCGAGGAAAATCATATAGATTTACCTCATAATTTTGCAAAGAGAAGTTGAAAACCTAATATTTATCAAACTATAAAGTGAATTTTAAAATTACATGTCCTATAATTGTGTGGGGTACACAATTGGAAACTAGGGGCACACTTACCTAAAATAATAGGAAATTATTAGTGACTCACTAATTTTGTCCTAGACACTATCAGGGACCCATTGATTCTATCTTTTCAATAGTTCAACTGCATGTTTATAGGGTTTCTATATAATCACTTTTAGAAGCTTTCATCAGTCATAGAAATTAAAAAAAGAACATTTTTAGTCATTTCAATATCTATTCACATTTATTACATATATTTTTTATTTTTAGTCATTTCAATCTCTATTCACATTTATTAGATATTTGTTCAAAATTTAACTAATTGGTGAAAATGGCACTTAAAAAATACATCGGTATGGATGCCTCCTTTGTTGTTTTTTTATGGGATAAAATTGATAGTTTGTTAATTATGTCTCTTTTATTTTTTAGGATTCCCCTTGCCCATCCCCCCACCTCTCTTTTAATAGTGTTTGGACCAATGGATTTTCATTATTTCCCTTCTTTTTTGTTAATATTGGCAACAAATTGTCTTTAGTTTGAATTCAAGAAGACTATATAAATCTATAAATTCTCCTAGATACATTTTAGTAATAAGTATGAAGGATCAAGTCTCAGACACACTATTGATGCATATATTATGTTCCTTGTGTCACTAGAGAACAAGGGGAAAGTAAGAAACTCAATTTTGAGTCTTGGAAGACTTAGGGCTTGAGATGTTAACATAATCACTACTGAAAATAATAAAAATAGTAGAGATGTGTTCACCACTTAGAAGTCTGCAAGTAAACCTTACTTTAAGGACAAAAAGTGTTATGCAGTGACACTTTACTTTGCTAATCTTTATGAATTTGTTTCAATATTTATCAATTATTACCCAAAATATAAATAAATAATAGATATTTACAGAATGAACTAAACTAAATTGATTCATGGGTGGATCCAAAGGTTAGGTAGGGTAAGGCAGAAAAGAGAATTTGCTTAAGATGATTGAAAGTAATAGTTATTCTAACTTCTATGGCAAAACATATAAAACTAATGCTTATCAATTATAGTGCATCACTCAAAATCAAATAAACATAGTTGAAGCTTCAAAGGAAAGGAAATGCATGTATCTAAGAGCATATATTGCATGAAGATTAGTCATTTACAGTAAATTTCTTAGCACATTCAATTGCAAATGAGAAGAAAAAAAGTAAATATACTAACAGGTTTGTCAGTCTAGTGTCAAACTCAAACTAACAGATGCATATATTGAATGTTATTGACAAATGAACTTGTATAAAGTAAACTATTAGTCATCTAGAAGCATGAGAATAAAAAATCATAGAACACACATAACAAATCACATCAAACAAACTCTCAAATTCTTTAGCTCTTTTGCATTATTTCTTATACTAATTGTTCATCTGATTAAAAATGAGGGGGAAACCCCTTTTTATAGGCATTAAAAATGCCTTAGACAAGTTTATGCAGGCCCACAAAAGGCACCCAAAAATCCAAGTGGCTAAAATGTTACATACAGTGAAATATTCTAATTCAAATTTAAAAAACATAATAGAATATTCTCTAAGATCCTAGAAGAGACTGCTAGCTATCTTGTTGTTGTTGCCTTTGTTTCTTCTCTACCTCTTCCTTGGTCCAAACATCTATGCAAGCTAAGTAGTCTTGATATATCTAAGTGAAATCCAAGATCATAGGTCAGAACAAATCAGGTATCTCCTGGATGAGCTTCCCATTTTTTCAAGGATAGGCCTCAATGCTTCTTTAATTACCTCTTCTTTTTCTAGCCTTTGATTAGAAAATGCCATAATATTCATCACCTTAGTAGAATTTTTTACATTGACCATGTCCTTCTAGAATTTGGATACAAACATCTTCATCTAGGCCTAGAATTCTTGGTCGCCCTAGTGACCATGATGTCCTTCAGCGGTAAAACAATCTTGAATTCAATTTTATCCAAGGATGTAGTGGCATCCTTGACCTGATCAAGTCACCTCTTCAAAATCCTTCTCCTATTCATCAGGATGGTCTATGTAGGAATGATATCCTTAAGTCAAAAAACCTTGAGGTTTGGGAACTTACTGCTTCTTGTAACTCTATCCATGTTTGCCAACTAGGCATCATAAAGTGCAAGCTTTTGGTCAAGTTTAATGACCATCTTGAATTGTAGGACCCCATCTTCCTATCTCTTCTTCATGACTTTATATAGGTTGAAAACATTAATGACAACATTTATTATTTGAATTATAGTTCCATTTGGCATTATTGGCAATGCTTAGTCCTTCAAGATTTTCAACTCCCATTGCATCCCCTTTATCAAGGCAATTGTGAACTCTGCTTGAGATTGAATTGAAGACATAGGGTTCTCTGCATATTCTTCCACCTCTCTAGGGCTGACCTTCCTCTTCCTTATCAACGTAAAGAGGGAATCTTCACTCTCATGGATCATAGTTGAGCTTGATTGTGGCTGCTTAACCTATCTTCTTACCACCTTATTCATCGTGCATGTGGCAACATCAAACCTCATGCTAATTTGGGGGGCATATAGGACTACTTGAGGCCTTTCCTACCTTGTTTCATGCATGATGCCTTTAACCCAATTTGGGGTAGCAATAGGCATTGGTTATGTTGGAGGTCGCTACAATGGAAGTGCCTGGGTGGAGGAAGAGGCCAAAGTTATAGCAGGGATGTACAAGTTTATTGGTGCTAATTACCCAAGTGAGTCAAATAGAGACTTGGTAGGGCCCATGTCAAGAATGAATAAAGGTAACTTTGAAGGCACACTCATTTTAGTAGTTGTGGCAATTTTGAGTGGCTTTTGAAAGGTAAATTACTTTGAGATAGGTTTCGATGGATTTGTAGGTACAGGGGAACCAATAGCAAGTGAGGCACTTGTTGTGGTTACATGGGAAGAATTCATATGTGTGTAGAGAGGATTACAAAGCAAGTTAGTCAAACATTAGTCTATAAATCATGAAAAATGAATAAATAACTAGCTAATTAAGCCTATCTATTCCTATGGGAATTAAAAAGGATAGCAAGAAACAAATGAAAGAAAGTAACATCATATTACCTTCCCAAATGGATTCATTATACCCATGTGGATCAAAAGCATGTTATCCCTTAATCAAGCATCCTTGTCTTTGTCAACAAAGGTGGAAAACTCCTCTAATGTCTCAAGCGCACTCCATAAAACCTAGGCTCATGATTCCAAATCACTAAACTAGCCTATCAATGAAGCTTGCAAACAAAATAAATGATCAAATGCAAAGGATTATGGAAACAATTTAAAATTATAACTTTGCAATATTCAAGCTTAAAATTCATGTCCATGGCCTCTCTATTTATAGATTTTTAAGAATGGTCAGGATCAACCATGATCATCCATCTCAAGATTGATATGGGTGGCCATGGATAATCCTAATATTTGGAATTAAGCTCATAAATATCCTCATCATGACCTTGGAAAAAGGGGCATTAAAGAGGCATGAAAGGCATTAACTAGGCAGGGGTGACCTATAATCCTGATATTTGTGGCATTTATGGCCTAGGGATGTCTTCCCAAGAAATGATGTCACCTGATGATGTAGTTAATCAGAATCAATTTTCAAAAATAAATATTCAACAACTCTCACGGAAAATCCACTTAAGCTCTTGATTTGGATTAATTATCCTTAAACAAGGTTAATAAACATTTATGCAATTATTTGAAAATTGGCCCTTAATTAATCAAAATGGTTAGAAAGTCATATTATTGAGTTTTAATTTGACTCGAGAAGAATTAGAAGATGATGTTAGATGCACTCAAACTGTATTTCTATTTAGGATGTTTCCTGTTGTCTCCCAAAAATAACAGTCATTTTTGGAACAACATTTGAATTATTTTGGTTCTACAAACCAAAATAATATCTTCCATTTTCAAAATTTGTCTTAGATATTCAGATTTCTCATTTTCAGAGCTTCTTAGAAAATCTACAAACTCTACAGGGTTAAATCTACGGACTCTACAGGCTTGAATCTACGGACTCAGTAGGAAGAAAAATCTATGGACTCTGTAGGCTTGAATCTACGAACTTAATAGGAAGAAGAATCTACAGACTGTGCAGGAAAAAGAAAATCTATAGACTTCTGCAGGTGGTTTTCAGTCAAAAGAATTGATTTTCAACATTTGTTCATTTTCCGGGATTGGTTCAAAGTTTTGGTTCATGTGAAAATCTTCATCAGCAAGCATCTGAGTGCAAACATTAACTTGAACCATTGAACTGAACCATTGAACCATTTTGGTTCAAAAGGTTCAACGGGTTCAAGGTTCAATGATAGGTTTAACCAAAAGAATAGTTCAATAAGCAGTTCAACGCTTTATTTCATTCAGTTGGTTCATTCTTTCAATTCAACAAATGGTTCAATGTCCAAGTTCAACGGGCTTCACGACTTCAACAGGAATTTCCATCGGTAAACATCAGCAACAGGTCAACGTTTGATTCATTCTTTGGTTCAACTTCAAACAATTCAAAGGCGGGTTCAATCAAGTGGTTCAAAGCTTTGTTTCAACATTGAAATGTTCATTGGATTTGATCAAAAGGTGATTGGCGCGCTTTATTGAACTGTTGAACCAGTTCAACGGATAGGTTCAATCAAATGGTTCAATGTATTGGTTCAAAGGCAAGTATAAATATTTGGTTCAATACTTTGTTTATTGGCCTATTTTATTCATTGAACCATTGGCTTGAACCATTTTGGTTTAAAGCCTTGGTTCAACTGATTAGTTCAATGTATTGGTTCAATGGCAAAAAAGTGCATCCAATGGTTCGTCGGCTATTTGCTTTAAAGGCTTGGCGTGCTTCATTGAACCTTTGAACCGGTTCAACAAATGGTTCATCGACTAAGTTCAAAGGGATGGTTCAATGCTAAAGAAGACTTTACAAAGGACAAGTGCCCTTGCAGAGGGCACTTAATCAAGAAAAGCACCTTTTTGGAGGATCATTTTTCTAAAAAGTTGAAATAATTCCGAATGGCCAAGGACCCCGAAGAAATTTTCAAAGACTTGTTCAAAAAGACTTGGTGGAATGAATTTCACCTAGACATTTTGTCTGCGGGAATTTTACCCAGAAATTTTGTCCGTGGGAATTTTTTGCAGGACAAATGTTCGTGGAATTACCTACGGGGACTGACAAAACAAAAGCCTAGAGAAATATTTGTCCACTAAAGGTGCTGCCAAAGAACCCCAAAGGGTAGGTGTCCTTGCGAGGGACTCTTGGCAGCTGAAATAAAAGATTATTCAAACACAGGTCATTTTCAAAATTTGAAAGGGTAAGTCCAAGCTGACTGGGTAAGGCCGAAAGTCAAAAGAAGATCAAGCGGTGATGCCCATAAAGATGTCAAATTCAGCATAGCTGAATAGCCGTTGATCCTTTGATCCACAAACCCATATATATTTCCAGAATTCAAGACAAAAACTAGCTGAAAGCGAGGAAAGACAAAATAATGGATGAATTTAGGACCCGATTCAATCAATCTGGAAAGGAAGAACAATGAAGTCAAGATCAGACCGACAGCTAGACATTAAAAGTTGTAATCTTTCAATTACATGACTTGTTTATCTACATTGATAAGATCAAATGGGTAAAATGCCCCAAAAGTTCCAGCTGGTCTTCCTACCATTTCCCAACGCATCATGATGTATTACTGTTCCCGAGTCCTTCTTGAAAGTGGCTATATAAGGGACTTCTTATCATTGTAAAATGATCTTCTTTTTGATAATCTGAATGAAACTCTACCAAATTTGAGAGGCATCATTGAGACGTTGTGCTTAGTCTGTTTATCATATTTTGTTAATGAAAATAAGGGACTTTTTCAGACTTTGTGTTGTGATATCTTGTTTGTTTCATTTATCTAATAAGCAGGATTAGTAAATTTGTCAAGAAGGTGTCCTAAAGAATCAACTGTGGAGAGACTTTGTGCCCCCATAGTTACCTTCAGTGTGTTTGTTTTTTCATTCCCGTGTAAAGAAATTTGAAAAGACTTTGAGCTTTCATTGTTCTTCGTATATCACTCTTGAGTATTTCATGTGCAGACTTTGTGCTGTGTCTTGATTTGCTGGTTACCACACTTTAGTCATATTCTACTTTTATTACCAGGAGTATTCTTGTGGCTGGTTGAATAGTTCTTCTGAAAGAAGAGTAGTGTTATCTGTCATTCTCTTGAGTTCTTCCTTTGTTTTGTATACATCATCTCTAAAGAAAGAGAGATGGATGTCTGGTCCTACCCTTGAGTATTATTTTTTGTTCATATATATACATAACATATCCACAGGGAACCTCCCCTTGATGAGAGGAGAGAGAAGTCTCCTTTTGATGTGATAAACTTACACATTAGGATGACTAATCTTCTTGCTTTGGCTGATAAGACCTATTTTGTTTACTAGTACGCTGATAGACAAAATATTCAACCAACATTTCCAACACAAAATAACAAAGGTACATGGCCTATATCGATGAATTTAGGAGAAAAGTGTGATCTAGAGCACAAAAGGTGAAATCATCATTTTGACTTGAAATGAATTGATCAAAGTTAGCTGACCCATAAATTGCATTCCCCCATTTAGGGATACTTTGACCTAAATTGGCACTTGTAAATGACAAGTTCAAACTGTTTAGCACATTTTATGGATTTTGACCTAAAATGTGCATTTGAGTGAAATTTGAGTAAGATTTGACAATTTAAACATAAATGATGTTAGGAATTGGATGTCTACATTTTGCCCCTATTTGAGAAGGTATAGCAAGACATTTAGGTGAAACAACGTCTTTTAAAAGAAAAGAGTTATCAAGAAGAATTTAGAACAGACCCATGATGCCCCCTCAAGAGGAAATACTAGGATGGAAGAAAAGGATGGACTCTCAAAAAAAGAGAGAAAGTGACAGATTAACCCATGGAATAGATCACATACAGATGAGCTAATGCTTGCACATGTGATTACCATCAATGATCAAAATATAATTAGAAGTATAATAGGCCCTAAAAATGGGGGGAATGGGAAAGATACAATCCATAAATTTAAGAGACACATTTTAAACGTACCCAATTTGAGAGTACAAGATATGTCAGGATCCTCTACTGCCCACTAAGGGCACACTTGATTACCTTTGTATTAGAAACTAAACACGAAATTTAACCAAAATGAATAAGTAACTAGAAATATGAAACAACACAAGATATGAGAGACAATACCCAATTGTATTAATACTCATTCAGAAGAAAATACAATAAAGAAGATGCCACACTTCTTCTTCCCACACCTCTAGAGCTCACACACATCTAGGGTTCACCTGTAATTCTCCTCCAACACTTCACTCTCTCATCACGGTCACAACAATCAACTCCAATATAGAGTTGTTGTTCACCTCCACCAGTCAGTAACAACGCTGCTAGTACACCAAGTACACAACCGTACTCCAAGTAGATCTCCCTTTCCTTGCTGCCACCTGCAAATCAACAGACCTTACTTACCATGTAGATGTCTCTACACCCTGAAGAACCCTTGTCCTTGCCTCACCAAGTCCTCATGATTCTTCAACCAATACCCTGATGGATCTCCTAGTAGAACTTGCACAACTTGCAACTCTCCCTAATCATACACACTCAGCACCCCTTTGGAACTAGGAGGAGCTACTCTTGCTCTCTCTTCAAGCACAATGGATTTCTAGCACACATTTACAATATAGCCCATGAGTCTATTATATAGATCTCATGCATACAATAATTAGACTTTCTTAATTGCAATAATTAGACATGCAACTCAAGACTATAATTAGCCTCTTAACATGTAAACAATCGGTTCGTTAACAAACTATTCATGAACTCATAGTTCTGGAACTGCACAGGCGACCGACGTCAGTCCCTGTCTACCTGGAGATGATCGACATCAGCCGATACTGACCGATGTCAGCAGCTTCTTGTCTCTCCCCTGACCGACATCGGTTGGCCTGACCAATGCTGGTGTCTGTGACGCTTTAGCAACTCCTCTTGTTCGCATCTTGGTGAAGCTTTTAACTCCATAACCTAATAATCTCCCACTTGGAGATAAATAGTTGCACCTGTACCTATACCTATACCTTCATCTAATTCATTTCTTGGCTTGTATCCCTCTTCAAGTTCAATCCTGAAGACCAACCACCACATAACCTGTGGTGCACCTCCTGTCATCCAAGTAACTTGCCACATCCAAACCTACAAACCCATGTAGTGAAGTCCTTGACCCTGCATAACATGAATCCCTGCTGCTAGTCCCTCTCAGATACCTGAGAATCCACCTTCCCTGAATTAGCTCCAAAATCTCTGACAACTCCTACTGCTTGGGAAAATTGAGGTCTACACTAGACCTCATGTGATTTCGAACACTGTTCTAAGCTCAGCTTGAACTATCCAGCCCTTGGTGTGCTTATCGATTTTGCATCCTACATCTTGAAACTCACCAACACCTTCTTCACATCAGCTCCCATTGGAGACAAAATCAACCTGTGATCTTCCATGTCTCTTATGCCAAAGAATTTCACTGCTCCCAAATTCTTCATGACATACCTCTGAACTAACTTTACCTTTAGCTCAGAAACTCCCTGCATGTGTAACCCTGCAACAAGCAACCACACAACAGTAATAGGATAATGTTGAAATCATCATCCAACCCGGTAAAGCAAAACACAATGGTCACATTGACCTTGACTAAAGCCATGCTTAGTCATATCCCTGTCAAACCTTCATTGGCCTACAGCTTCCTCAAGACCATATACCCTGGCCTTCCGTCTCACTTGTCCATTCCTGCTCTTCTTTATCCTAAACATCCATTCATCTCTTAGTGCTTTCTTCCAGCTGGCAACTCCACCCAAAAACCCCTATTTGGTTCTTCTCTAAGGAATCACATTCCTCATCCATGCCAAGCTCCCACTGTTTCCTGGATCTACCTGCTCTGCTTCTTTAACAACTTCCTGATTCTTGACCATCAGTGAGAAAAAAGTAGTGTAAAGAAGGGAAATGATGAATTTGAGGCTTACTTACCCTTTCAGTCCTCCATATGGGCATTTGAGACTCCTTGACAACTTGTTGTCCACCCAAAATCCATCTCAGTGACCGATCTCAGCGATCTCCCAATCTGCACCTAACTAACGTCAGTTTCTTGCAACTGACCCTGACTGCCGACATCGGTTCCCTAACTGACGCTGATGTCCTTTCTACCGATGTTGGTTCTTGTATGACTGATGTTGGTTCCTTCTACCTGACACCACTGACTCTATTGATCTGCACATGATCGACGTTGATGCCTGTCTATTCGACGTCAGTTCCTCCTGACTGACGTCGGTACCTATGTTCTCCTATGAGTGATGACTTTTTACCCATGAGCTCCTTTTGGATCAAACCCTTGTCCATATTAACATAGCCCTACTCAGAATAATTTAGTCCCCTCAGCTGATCTCTGTCCGTCATCTCCTCCATGAACACCAAGGCTTTCCAGTTCTTAAGTTTGTCAAAGATATATGTCTTTCGCTTAAGAACATGCATTCCCTTCTTACATATGTAACCAAGCCTACAAAGCCACATCTCTGCAACAGAAGGTAAATCAGTAATATAAGTAGATAGATAAAGGATACCTACTTTCTTACCACCATCTAATTCAAGTGCATCCACTGTGAGAGTTACTGTGCATCTCCCATCACCTAACTTTCCTAAAGAAATTAGACTCATCTAGTACCTACATGACCTCATTCAACACCTGTGTGTTCTCCGTCTACAATTTTAGCTTCACTTCCCTTTTGCCAACAATCTGAGAAGGCTCACCAACCCCTAAATAAATCTCTCCAAAGTCTTCCTGGACATACTCTTGAAAAGATGCTCTATTTCGAGCTGCATGGAAAGAGGTAACAAAATATATAATCCAAGATTCTACTTTATCTAGAGCAACCTATGCAACAACACCTACAACATCTGCTTCTACACGTTGATCTTCTAACAACCAACAATCTTCCTTTACCTGCTCTTTTTTTCCATCAATCTGACCATTCGTGCTATTCAGTTTCTCCATTCGTAGCTTACTTTATTTTGCCATTGCTATACTCCCACTCAATCAAAAACCCCTGTGAGTAACCTATAATTAACAAACACTAAGTAGATCTGAACCACCAGTTAGTCAACCCAACTAGAAGCTTTGATACCAACTATCAGGATCCTCTACTGCCCACTAAGGGCATACTTGATTACCTTTGTATTAGCAACTAAATACATAATTTAATCAGAATGAATAAGTAACTATAAATATGAAACAACACAGGATATGAGAGACAATACCTAATTGTATTAATACTCATTCAGAAGAAAATACAATAAAGAAGATGCCACACTTCTTCTTCCCACACCTCTAGAGCTCACACACATCTAGGGTTCACTTGTAATTCTCCTCCAACACTTCACTCTCTCATCACGGTCACAAAAATCAACTCCAATACAAAGTTGTTGTTCACCTCCACTAGTCAGTAACAACACTGCTAATACACCAAGTACACAATCGTACTCCAAGTAGATCTCCCTTTCCTTGCTGCCACTTGCAAATCAACAGACCTTACTTACCATGTAGATGTCTCTACACCCTGAAGAACCCTTGTCCTTGCCTCACCAAGTCCTCATGATTCTTCAACCAGTACCCCGGTGGATCTCCTAGTAGAACTTGCACAACCTGCAACTCTCCTTGATCATACACACTCAGCACCCCTTTGGAACTAGGAGGAGCTACTCTTGCTCTCTCTTCAAGCACAATGGCTTTCTAGCACACATTTACAATACAGCCCATGAGTCTATTCTATATATCTCATGCATACAATAATTAGACTTTCTTAATTGTAATAATTAGACATGCAACTCAAGACTATAATTAGCCTCTAAAAATGTAAACAACTGGTTCGTTAACAAACTATTCATGAAATCACAGTTCTGGAACCGCACAGGCAACTGACGTTGGTCCCTATCTGCCTGGAGATGATTGACGTCAGTCGATACTGATCGATGTCAGCATCTTCTTGTCTCTCCCCTGACCGATGTCGGTTGGCCGGACTGACGCTGGTGTCTGTGACACTTCAGCAACTCCTCCTGTTCGCATCCTGGTGAAGCTTTTAACTCCACAACCTAACAAGATACACACTTATGGCATTGATCAATCCTGAGACAAGTTGCACACTAAAATATTGCCATCATGGGCTTTAATGTGAAGAGCTTAGAATGAGAGGAAAAGAGAGAATGTTCTACTTCAAGAAGGGAACCACCACTAGAATGGAGTCTCCAAAGAGAATATAATAAGAAGTACTCCAGTAGAGCAGATTAGATTGTGATAAAATAGTTTTTCCACAATAAGGTGAATATTGATCATTGATAAAGAATAAATAATGATTTTTCCCCTGTAGATATGATTTGATTCAGACATTTTTCAAATGTTGGGCCCCAACACATGTAATTGGAAAGAAAAATAACTCAAGGATATAACCAAAATGATAGGTTAAAGCAAGAAGGCATAAACATATATGTGATGGTGTAATGGCTTAGAAAGCCATATAAAACCAAGCATATGAGAATGCACAAAGTGATGAGAGATATGGAAATAACAATGGAGATAGCTGAGCTAACCTCAATAGAAATTGAGCGCTACCTACATAGTTCCATGGACTCATGTTTCAACATGATCTTCAGGCCAATGTAGTTCACCCAAGTTTGGGAGAGAATGGAATGAGGAATGATGAAAAATGACCAAGAATTGATTATACTTATAATGTATGCAAAGATATGAACATCTAATCATAGACAAAGAATCCTAAAATGCATGCTACCTAGAATCCTAATTCCATATTATGAGCCTAGGTTTTGAAAATTGTTCTTGAGAATCATTCATCAGAACTGATGTTGACATCAAGACTTTGAGACCTGGGCACAAAGTACATGCTATAGCAAAAAAAATTAGGCATCATAAGTATAAATAACTTATAATGACATAAGATTCCAATTGCATTGAGCCAGTTCAAATGCGAATATCTATAACTAAGTATAATGGTAAAATAATGACCAAACTAGAGTTACAATGATTTACATTTAAATATAAAATCAAAGAAAAAGATAAACATAAATGAACCTAAGTTGAAATCAAGATATGATCAATAAAGACTTAAGTAGGAAAAAAAAAGTTTAAAAATAAAAGGCAAGAACATCTTAACGACATGAGACCAAGATATAAATAATCAAGATCCATGTGGACCATCAAGATGTACTTGAACACAAAAGAAAAAATTAAAATCAAATAGAAAAATAAGACACCAAAAATAATCAAATTAAAAAATGGTCTAAGAACAATGTAATAATATAAGATCAAGATATAAATAATCAAGATCCATGTGAATCATCAAGATTTTTTGAAAAACAAAAGAGAAACAAAAACAATCAAGGAAACACAAGACCAAGATGAGACAAGAATTAATAAAAAGAGACAAGGAGAAGAAATAAAAGGAGAGGCTTGAAAGCACAATCAAAACACCAAGAAAACACAACAAAACATCAATAGAAAACACACACAAATAAAAACCAAGTTAGTGCGGTTTAAAGACAAATGTTCATATATGTGCGGTAGAGGCATTACTTTCTACCACATCATAATAAAGAACAATGACATGATTATTGTTCCCTAATTAAAGAGGAACAATGACAGAAGAAATGGGGGAAGAGAAGAAAAGGAAGGGGTTGGCCAATCTGACTCCAGATGTATAATACAAATGGATGTTGCCTACATAGTTCCATGGATGCATGTACCAACATAAACTTTAGGCCAAATTTAATTCTCCTAGGAAATGGGATAGAAGAAAAAAGATGATAAAACTAGATTGATTAATGTTATAAAAGAAATGGAAGATATAATAAATAAATGAGAATGGTCTAGAAAATAAGAAAATGATGAGATGAGAAAGAATGACCTTGCAAAATGGCAAGTGCATGGGATAAGATGAAATGAACTGGTGTTTTTGTGCTTACGAAATGTTAATAATGTAGCATGGTGGAATAGGACTGTACAAATGTATATAAGTGTGAAACAATGTTTTTGTTCTTTTTTGGACCATGTTCTAATGTTTTTGGTGTTTTCAAAGTATTTTTAATGTTTTTTGGATAAAATATGCACAAGTTGGGACCATCTAGTCAAGGAGATGCACATCCTAAGAGTAGAGGTTCCAATAAGATAGATAAGTCATTTGAAATGGCCTATGCTCACAAATAAGTGAGAGCAAAGATCTTGATAAAACAATAAAGAGAAGCAAATGTGATATAGAATAATGTGTAGCTTGAAGTAAAAAAGAAGTATTTGCATTCACCTATCTAGAATAGTGTAGCAATGGTCTGGAGTTGAGAAGATGTTTTTATTCACTTGTCTAAAGCTGCACAGTACTATCCTAACTAAATTACTTTGTAGAAATGCTATTGAGGATGTTCATAATGTTTATGAGACATAATCAAGATCATAATTGGTCAAGGGATAAAAAGTGTTCAAGCTTATAACATGTCTTAGACATAACAAAGAATATGCTTCTCAAATAGAGCAATCTAGAATGGGATGAAGAACATGTTCACAGTGCTAAGGATTCAAAGCCTTAATTGTTAGGATTCATGAAAAGTGGACCAGTGTAGTATAAAATGCATTCAAGGTAAGATAAAAGGGTGGGATAAAATTATGTCAGCACAAGTTGCCCTCAAGTCAGGGGTCTTATAGACAATGGATCAAAGATATTCATGCATAGAACCTCTTAAGGTGTATGATTTTCATGGGCTCTAAAATTTATTCACCATTAAGTTTATCCAGTCGATATGCTCTTGATACATAGTTTATTGTGACAATATATGGTCCTAACTAATTAGGCTAAAACTTGCCTTTCTTTTTAGATTCAAAATTTGTATTCTTATGGTTCTCTTTCAAAACTAAGTCACCAATATCAAATTCTCGAGGGAGAATGTGTTTATTTTAGCTTCTCCATAATCTATTCTAATAGGCCTACAAGTTTTCTAGGGCATCCAAATGCTTACCATTAAGAAACTGTAGTCCATGCAGTCATGAGGCTCTTTAGTCTTCATTATCTTTAATGTACTCTAGTGATATTCTTAATGATGGGATCTCAATCTTGACCAAGATGATAGCTTCAATGCAAAAAACAAGGGAGTATGGAGTAGCTCTAGTTGGGGTGTGATAATTGGTTCTATAAGCCCAAAGGGCAAGAAAGAGTTGTAAGTGCCAATTACGACCATCATCATTGACAATATTCTTTAAGATGGCTCGAATGGTTTTATTTGATGCCTCAACTTGTTTGTTGCCTTGTGGGTTATATGGAGTGGATTTCCTATGCTTGATCTTGAATTTTTCACAAAGATATTTCACATCTTGGTTCACAAGGATCTACCATTATCAGATATAATATGGGCTACGATGCCATATCAATAGATGATATGGTAATGAATGAATTTGGCTATTTGTTTCTCAATAACATAAGTGAGAGGAATAGTCTCAATCCACTTGGTAAAGTACTTGGTTGCAGTTAAAATGTGCTTATGGCCATATGAAGAAGTTGGGTTAATTTTCCCAATGAGATCGAGACCTCATGCTGAGAATGGCCATGGTGTTGTAATAGGTTGCAATGGTAAGGAAGGTGCATGTATAAAGTTGCCATGCTACTAACAAGGAACACACTTCTTTACATAATTACAAGCATATGTATCCATTTTGGACCAATAATAACCTATTCTAAGGATTTTCTTTGATAGGACTACACCATTGGTATGGGACCCACACATTCCTTCATGAACCTCCTTTAGTGCCATCTTGGATTCTCCCAAAGATAAATAATGAAGAAGCATTTCATCATAGCTTTTACGATAAAGCATGTTTCTAAAGAGGATATAACATGTTAAGCAATGAAGGAATAGTTTTTATTAGTTATTGGAAAGGTTGATGGGAAATACATGACTGTGAAAATAGTTATAAAAATATTGGTACCATGGTAGCTTAGGTGAGGGATTAGGGTAAATAATGGTGTATGTCCTCTCTAAATTTGATAGAATAAGTGCTAGTTGAAGAAGATTTTCAATCAAGAACTGATACTCTTTAGCACTATCATGCATTTGAATCATGGAACCAATTGGTGCCATGACATCGACAGATCTATTGTTGACTCATAAAACTTGCTCAAACTAAAAATATTTAAAATGTGTTTTGAGGTTATCAATAATTGTTTGTAAGGAACAAGGTTATCATTATTTGTTTGATACTAGTCAATTGTCTAATTTATGATTAGCTATAAATCTCCATAGACCTTTAAGCTTTGAATATTCTATTTTATATCAAGACAGAGCCCTGTAACCAATACCTCATAGTCAACCATATTTTTTTTTAATGAAATTTTATATGGAATGATTTGGGTATCAGATCCCCCTATGGCATGATCAATAATATGCCAGATCCAGACCCTCAAGATGTGAAGGATCCATCAAACTAGAGAATCCACTATTTAGATTCTTGTGATGCTTGTTCTATCATCATGATAGAATCATCTAGAAGGTCAAAGTTGAGAGGTTGAGTGGCCTTAATAGGAGCTTCTACAAGTTGGTTAGAAAGAACTTGTCCTTTGATTGCCTTTTGATTCTGGTACTCAATATCAAACTCACTGAGGAGTATAATCTATTTATCCATGTGTCCTTGAAGAGATATTTTAGATAAGAGGAACTTGAGAGGATCTACCATCATGATAACAATAGTTTTATTATTTAGAATATAATGTCATAATTTTTGAGTGGTGAATATTGGGTGAATATTTTGTCGACTAGCTAACTGGTGAGCAAAATAGTTCCTATCACCACAACATAGGGAGATTGGTCATCTAGGTGTGCAGTTTTACTACATCAACATGGGACAAATCTTCTCTCTTTTTTTAGAGATGATGCTAACAAATAGAGGAGAAATCCTGGGTGATTGGTGAAGGTACTTCTCTTCTTTCAAAAGTAACATTCAGCCAAGAGCCAGATCCCTTCCTAGATAGTAGAAATCTTGGTGAAGCAATAAAAGGCACTTATCTTCTTTCAAAAGTGCTTATTCTTGCAAACAACATGAGTCTTTCTGGTAGGATAAGTAATAGGGTGCCAAGGGCATAGTAACTAGCAATATAAGATGTAGCATAAAGTCTCCATCTTGACTACCCAAGAGTGAGATACGAAGGACAATGAGGGCACAAAGTCATCCCAAGGTCCTTTACATAGAAACAAAAAATAAACACACAATAAAGACAACTATGGTAGCACAAAGTCTTCCCACAGTTGGCTTCAGGACACCTTCCTTGTTACTTTCACTAATTCTGATTGCTAAATTAAATAAACAAGAACACATTCAAAAGACAGACATAAGAATAATCTTCTAAAATGATACAAGCCAAAACAACACAAAGTCTGCAAACAACTTGCTTTCTCATTCAGATAAAATGAAATGAAATACAATCTGAGCTCAAAGTCTCAGTATTCACCTTTCAATTGGGTAGAGTTTTGCTTCTGTATTGGGAAGATATCCCTTAGAATGATATAAGGGATTACAATATATAGCAACCAAGAAAGACTTGGCACTTTTTTCCATAGAATGGCCCATGCTATGCATTTAATGCCTTGAATGCATTTCCAAGTTTGTCAAAGGACTGCATTGAAAATAGGGTGGCTATCT
Source organism: Torreya grandis (assembly GCA_037957365.1). NCBI lineage: Eukaryota > Viridiplantae > Streptophyta > Pinopsida > Cupressales > Taxaceae > Torreya > Torreya grandis. The sequence continues at coordinate 1,724,035 of JARHVA010001122.1, read as the reverse complement.
TAACTATGGCATGTCATTTCATCCCATATGTCTTCTCCTAAGTTTGGATCATCTGGTTTATCCCCTCTAACATCTGCGTAGCTGTCCATTTTGTCTTTACTCCAAAGGAGACCAACAGGGTATGCCTTTAATGTTTGTAAGCTCAAATATCTACTTTGCAGACTATTCCACCTACTGGAATAACTTCTACACAGATATTTTAGGCTTTTCTCTCTTTCTAATTTTGTCTTTTCTAGTTTTGTCTTTTCCAGCTTTATCTCTTCTTGGAATTTAAGCTCCTGAGCTATCTTTTCAGCTAGTCGCTTGGTTCTTCCTTCAAGTTCCATGCTTTATTTGAATTTTGAAGGATATTCCCTTACTTTAAATTTGACATCTGCGGGGCCATCGATGGTCACTAGCTGCTTGAACCATGTTGAACCTTAAACCTTTGAACCCACTAAAAGTACATTGGTTCATTGGTTCATTCTACCACTTTTGTTCCATCGCTTCCTGGTTCAACCACTTTCCCACTCCTTGGTTGAACCATCTATTGAACCACCTGTTTGCTACTTCTTTCCTTGATTGAGGCCACCTTTGAACCTTTGAACCCATGAACCATTAAAATTTGAACTCTTTCGGTTCAAGGTTCAATTGGTTCATTGGTTCATCCTTTGTCCGTCACTTGTTCTTTCTAATCTCTTTGATCCTCATCGCACTGGTTGAACATTTAAACCTGTGAACTCATTGAACCTTTTGGTTCAAGGTTCAATGGTTCAATTGGTTCATTCTTTTTATTTGGCTAAGTCTTTGATCCCTTGAACCAAACGCGTTGAACCACATGGCCATTGAACCTATTGAACCTTTGAACCAAAGTGGTTCAATGGTTCAATGGTTCAATGGTTCAAGCCTTCTTCTCTTTGATAAGTGTTTTGAAGCCATTGAACCTTGAAGCAGTTGAAATTTGAACCTTGAAAAATGTGCTTAAATATTGCTGATGACATTGAACCTTTGAACCCATTAAACCCGTTGAACCAAAATGGTTCAAGGTTCAATGGTTCAATCCTTGCTTAAAAGCTTGCCAATGAACTCTTTTGGTTGAACCTTGTCATTGAACCAACTTTGAAATCACCTATGTGTTGAGAGCTTGCTTCTTTCCTGTAGAGTCCATAGAAATCAACTTGTGAAGCCCGTATAACTTGGCCTATAGAGTCCGTAGATTTTCCTCCTACAGAGTCCATAGATTCAAGCCTGAAGAGTCCATAGATTCAAGCCTACAAAGTCCGTAGATTTTTGAGAAGCTTGAAAAATGAGAAATTTGAATGCTCAAAATAAATTTTGAAAAGGGAAGAAACAATTTTGGTCTTGTAGGGCCCAAAATAGTTCATATGTTGTCCCAAAAATGAGTGATATTTTTGGGGGACAATAGTGAACACCATAGGTAAACATGCCTTCTCAATAGGTATATAATTATGTTCATATGCTACCAATGTACGGCTTAAATAATAAATAGTGTGCTCCCTACCATGATCATAATGCTAAGCCAAAAGTGTCCCTAGTGCATGTTCCATGGCTAATATATAAATAAGTAATGGCTTTCCTTGTGTTGAAGGTCATAAGACTGATGGATTGGCCAAGTATGTTTTAAGCTTTGCAAATGCTATATGATAATCTTCATCCCACTGAAATGTTACCCCTTTCTTTAAGAGATGGATAAATGGGTGGCACTTAACTTCCAATTAAAAATAAACCTACGTATAGACTGGATCTTTCTTTGTAGACCATGCAATTATTTAAGATTATTTAGTGGAGGCATTTCCATAATAGCGTTGACCTTTGTAGGGTCGACTTTGATCCCTCATTATGATATAATTAACCCTAAAAATTTTATTGATGTGAATCCAAAGACACATTTCTTAGGATTCAAGTGGACTTTATATTCATGAAGCCTCTCAAATATTCTTTGTAGAATGTCAAGATGTCTAGCTCTTATTCTTGATTTTGCTAGTATATCTTCAACATAGTCCTTGATAATGTCATGCATCATGTCATGAAAAATGATAGTTATTACACACTGATATATGGCTCCATCATTCTTCAATCCAAATGGCATGACTTGGTAATAGAATGTCCCCCATGGAGTGGTGAATGTGGTCTTATGCGATTATTCAAGGGTTATCTTGATCTGATTGAAATCAAAAAATCCATCCATTAAGGATAACATCTCATACCTATCAATTGAGTCGATGATCATGTCGATGTTACACAGAATAAAATCATCTTTGGGGAATGCTTTTTTGATATCATAGAAATCAATAGAGATATGTATGCTTGTGGTATTTTTACTCACTATTATTATTTTATAAACCCATTCATAGTAGTCAAGTGGTCTGATAAAATTGGCTCCTAAAAACTTTTCCAACTCAGCCTTAACCAAAAGGGCGATATGTGGATGCATCTTTCTTAATTTTTATTTGAATGTTTTAGCACTAGGGTGAAAAAAAATGATGCACAACTAAATCTAGGTCTAAGCCTATCATGTTAGAGTATGCCCATGCAAATATGTCTATATAATCATTAAGAATGGATATAATATGTTCACATTCCACTATAGTAAGGGAAGATCCAAGATAAATAATTTTGGGATCCTCATGGGTTCTCAAATTCACTTAAAAGGAGTGTGGATCCATCCTCTAGAATGGTAGGTAATGTATGGTCATGATCATTTTCCTTTACTATATCTTCTTGATTTTCATCCCAAAGATCCAGATAATATGAAGAATCAGAAACTACCTTCTTAGGTAAAGGCCAATTGGTAAAAACCTTTGGAAACTCAAGAGCAAGATGCTCAAATATTTAATGTTATTCTAAAGAGATGCTTGTACTAGCTATGGAACTTGGGCTAGATGGATTTTCTATGTCCTGAGGGGATGAACAAACTTTCCCACCTAGGAGTGCCTGAAGTAGGTTTTCACTCAAAGGCTTGTCTTTTTCTTTACTTTTTCCTTGATCGACAAGTGCCTCAAAGAGGCTTTCACCTGAATATCTCAATGTTTTTTCTTTATTATGACAAATAAATTTTGCTTGATTTCCAAATTAGGTAGAACTATCTAATGAAAAATCAAAACCCTGCTTATGATCACCAATGGGGAATGCATCTCATAGGCCCATGTATTTTGTAATCGATTCTTCATTTTGACACTCATCAAGGAATATGACTGAATTTTGTTGATGCTAATTTATGAGTTTAGGATGGCAAAGGCATAGGTTATAGTGAGGGTTTACTTTAGGATAAGAAGTGCTAATGGTAAATATATAATGTCCTACTTTAGGAAGGGAAGCACCACCAAGATGAGTTTTTGCTTCAAAATGGGAAGCTCTAATAGGCATTATGGTCAATATGGCATTTGAATCAAACAAATCTGAGTCAACAAGCTCATCGAAAAGGCTATAATGGGATGTTGTGTCACTACTAGGAGTCTCATTACTAGTTACTTTGAAAGAGTCACTATCAAATGTCATGAGGTCATTCTCTGCTAGTTTAAATCTATGACCATGATTTCAATTAACAACTCCAACTGATAAGGGTTCTAAAATTCCTTACACCTATGGGCCAAGTCCTTTCCCTATATAGTCAAGATGATCCATTATCTTGTTAGGGATAGGATACTTTGGATTTTAAAATAATTAGCAAGGCCTTTAGAACATCACTGATCTCCCATGGTAAAATCCTCTTGATCTTTGTTTGGTGTGATTACAAGTACAAAAACCACATGAGTTTTTGGTTGTTTCTTCTTTGGTTTCCAAATCTGATCAGGACTGTTAGGATTGTGGGAAGTTTTAGGCTTACCAAATGTTTTAGGGGATTTTTGTAATTTTTCAATATGGAGGACATCCTTCAGATGGTACATGAAAATTCCTACATCTTTAATAATAACTTGCTTGGCCAGAGCTGCAAGAAATGGATCAATTAAAGTGGAGGCTAGATCACCAGGGTCTATATAATTAGATGGAGATGGATGAGAAATGATGGATTTGTTCTTCTTTACAATGAATTTAGAACCTGGGCAATAGTTATAATTATGAAACTCTACTTCAAGATGTTTTTAGTATTGATATGGCTACTGATCAGTAGGAATAGTAACCTTGATCCCATCATGGGGAAACTTAAGGCATTAGTGAAGACTAGATGGAACTACCTGTACTTCATGGATCCAAGTTTGACCAAGAAGTATGTTATAAGGAAGCTCAATATCCACAATATGGAATAATGTGTGATGATAAATAGATCCAACCATGACTGGCAACTAAATTATACCAGACGACTCTAGCTCAGCATTGTCATAAGCCTTAATTATACTAGTTTCTAGCTAAATGTCTGTATCCATGTAGACCAATCATTGTACCAATTTAAGAGATCTGATGTTCAACCCTGAACCATTATCTATAAGAACTTACTTGACCTTGTGATGCACAATGATTATCTCAATGTATAGTGGGTTATTATGGTTTGGGATGAGGGTGGACATGTCTTTTTGATCAAATGTGATTGGTCAAAATGAAGATAAGTGTCCAACTAGATTCTGGAACTGATCAAGGTTTATATCATTAGGCATAGTAGACTATTGCAAAAGTTTGTTGAAGATGGTTTGATGGACATCAGATATCTGCAAGAGTTATAATATGGAAATTTGTGCAGGGGTTTTATCTAATTGATCCATTAGACTATAAGGCCTTTGAATTATGTATTAAACTATTTTATTCTTTATTAGGATAATATTTGGCTTTGGAACCATTGGCATAATGTTCTCATTGGGTTTTTTGGAAGAAGTAGGTGAAGGGCCCTAGATGGTAACTCATGGTATCTAGTTGTGACTGTACAACCTAAAGGTGGCAAGGAGTTATTATAATTAGAAGAGGAAGGCAAAGGGACTTGGATGGTGACTCATGGGTGACTAACTATATTGCTATAATTTTGGGTCAATGAAGAGCCTTTATAATTAGAAGAAAGGTGTTATTGTTCAAGATTAGTAACCCATGTAAATGGAATTGCAACACAATGATGCAAACCTGAGATGGTATTACTAGGGGGAGAGGGTGTTAACCCTATAAGGATGGGTCCCATGTTATGAAGAACATGAGATTGGCCACATAGTTTTATAATAATAGTGGAAATATGGGCTGAAAAAATATGTCCCATAATATTATTATAGTCATAAGGTACATTATTATAAGCCACATTTTTAGTATGGGAATTATGATCTTGATTATGCTTATTATGGCTCTAACCTTGTTGTTGGTTTTGATTATGCCTATGTCTTTGATTGTGATCATTTTGATTGTTTCTTGGTAGTGGGGAATCATGTCAAGGAAAGAGGTCTTTGTAGATTCCCATATCCTGATTTGTGTCCTGATTAGGGGCCAACATAATTTCTAGTTCACCACTTTTAATAAAGTCCTCAATAATATTTCATAATTAAATGCAACGATATGCATTGTGACTAAAAACATGATGAAATTTACACCATTCATTCTCTTTGTACCAATTTGGTTTTGGTTGATCTTGAGGAACTGGCCTTGATACTGGCCATATAATTAAATTACCTACAATGAGCTTTTTTAACACTATTTCAACCAATTATCCTAACTTGTTAAAGAATCTAAAATCATTATGAAATGTCCTTCATGGAGGTTGTCTCTACAAAGTAGGTAGTGGATTTAGGGGATATAATTATACATTTGGAGGAGGCATAGCCTATACCATTTGTACATGTCTTGTTTTAGTCACCCTATTTCCAACCATGTTCTTATTTTTTTAAAGCCTTTAGGCTTATCTTGTATAACTATTTGAATCAATGATTTAGTCTGATTGGGCATTTGACCTTGTATAAAAATCTTAACAAGGCCTTTATCAATAAGAGCATTCTCAATCTACACTCCTTTGTCAATAATTTATTTAAATGAGTTAGCACAAGCTAACTGAAGATTATGCACAACTTCAAGATGAAAATTTTGTGTAAAGATATCATCCAATTTTTTATTCAGTAAGTTATGTTAAAAATAGCCTATCAATGCTCTCCACCTTTGCAAATATGTGGTGAAACTTTGACCATCACATTTTTTGGCTTTGCATAAGTCAACAATGGTTAATTCATGTTCTATGTTATATGATAAATGGTTAATAAACTTTTTTGATAAGTCATTCCAATTCATAATAGATCCCTTGGTTAAGTTAAGTAGCCAATCAAGAGCTTGTCTTGCTAAACTTCACAGAAATAGTCATAGTAAGTACTCACTACTATAAGCAACCTCTTGACATAAGATGAAGAATGCCTATATGTGATCACATGGATCTCCTTTTATTTTATACTTTTCAAATTTGGTTGACTCAAAATGAGGTGGAAAGGGGTTTTGGAGAATAGATAAATCAAATGGATATGGGCATATCTCATTAAATTTGTACTTTTTGACTCTATTATTTATCTCCAATCTTTGAACAATATCCTTCATAGAATTCCATTCTTGCATGTTTGGTGCATTTTTGGATTGAATAATATGTTTTTGGGGTGGAATGTGCCCTTGGTTTTGTGTGGATCTATAGGGAGTGTATACCTTTTGATCCATGACATGGTTCTGATTTGATCCTTGAGTTGAGAACATCGATCGTTGATGCTTGGATTGTAAAACATTCCTTGAATTTGGTTGTTTTGTACTTTGTTGATTTTGGAAATTTATATGCTTATTTGATAATTTTTGTGTTGGTTGAAAAGAACTAGACAAATTATCTTGAGGGATTTCCTCAATTCAAACTAAATGTTTGGGTTTTTGAGTTTGTAAAGTAATAAGAGGTTCTTGATGATTGAAGAATGTATGTTCTATGTCAAATGGACCACTTTGTAAGTTCTCTTGTGACTTTAACTATTCATTTAGATTACCTTGATCCACTATGGTAATTTCCTCATCCAATATATGTTACATACTTTCAACCGCATTTCCTTATTCTTTCAAATCATCATTGTGAATTGAAGTGGCAACTAGGGAGTCAGTTAAGTCTATGACAAGTTGATCTACATATCATTGACTTATTATCTTGATCTTAACTAGAAGTTTTGGATTTGTGGGTTTTGACTTTGTTTGTATTTATTTTCCTTTGTTAGAGGAAGAAGGTATGTCTATTCATGAAAAATCTTGCTCTTTCCATCATTATTCTCCTTCTCTAACTAAGGTATGCAATTGTTCTATAGGAAAGTCAAAAGGTAGTCTAGCACCTAATTTTATCAATCTGAAAAGTGCTTCATCTTGATCTTTTTGGGGTTGATATTCATTGTAATCATCTTAAAATCCTACTATTATGGAGATATCATCAAAAATAATGGGGTTATCTTGACTATCATAAAATTGCTCATCTTCATAACTAAGGCCATAAGAGGCCCCACTATGAGTGAACCTTTAATTCATGTCTAAAAGAGTTATTCTATGTGTTTGACTAACTTTTGACCAATACTTGGTAGCCAAATAATGTATGATTTGGCTCTCTCTTAAACAAATAGCCAAGGTACCAATGAGACTATAAGGGAGGGTGGTTTGAAACTATGCACAATTCAGAAGATTTGGTTCATGAGTTTACTCAACCTTTGGCAAAGTTGAAATCATATAGATTAAAAGAGGATAAGGTAACTCAAAGACCTAAGGTGAAAACTAGTACACCAAAGCCTAGATCTTTGTGGTACACCTACACTGTAAAATTTAGTTTCAACTTCAAAAAGTTGACCTTAGAAGTTTAGAGGAAATCTCTCTAGATTACAAAAAAGATAAAATGGACTAAGCAACTCAAGATGTAAAAACATACACAAATCACTAAATATAAATCTAGGACCAAATAGGTAACACAACATTGCCACATGATTCCAATAGGATAAAATATGTGCTAGGACTCAAAGTGTGAGTGATACACAAGATGACTTGATTCCATCAAGATGATAATGTGATTTTGAGTCTTAATAAATGACCTTCAATCCAAATGGAAAATTGAACCCAAGTTATAACAAGCTTAATATGCAAAATAGTGAACCCAGTTTGACACACCAACCCTTAGATCTTAGAAAGGTTCAATTTCAAATGTGGATTATACATGAAGGATTTTTAAAAATTAGGTAAAAGATCTAGACTCAATTGGGTAGCATGACTGTGCCAAAGTGGATGGCATCACACAAAGCTTTTGATAACAATTTAAACAAGGAAAAGGTGAATTTTCCATTTGGATAGCATAACACCTCCCTTGCTCAATAAAATTGAGGATAATGTGTTTTGGTTAAGTTCATTGAGTTAACAAGAAGTTTTAGATACAAATCAAGACCAAGTAAGCTAATGACAAAAAAAAAACATCTTAAGTCTAAACTGATAAGGTATGGAAAAGTGGGGTCTACTAAACTAGTAAGGTTTCAATCATTTTAGGGGAATCAATTGCACAATGATTTTCATGTCAAACAATGTAAAATGCAAGCACAAAAATTGGGTGACCACGTCATTGGCTAGTTGTAAAAAGGTTTAGTCCTTTTTTACAACCACTACATCCTACTATTTACTCAGCATAATATGACGTCCAAATGTAGAAACATACTATGTGAAACTCCAATTAGGAGCCAAATGAAGTCAATTCCAGAGATGAAACCCCAAGTCAAAGCTTCCCTAAAGAACTCATGGGAGCTAATGACATCCCCCTCACAAGCCAAGTTTGCATAAAAACCAATAAATCATAAAATAGAAATACTTTAGGGTCATTTTCAAGATCACCCAAACTTTAATGTGTTTTTGGAGAGTGTTTTAGATGACATTATTTCTAAGCCTTGGACTAGGATACTTGCAATAGGAATGGCGCTTTTGATTCCAAGGGTTCCCTAAAGGGGACAAATGGAAGAGCATACACACATCGTCCCTCTTTTTTACAAACAAAATCTAACTTAAACAACTAAGTAAATACAAAAAAAAAAAAAAAATTGGAAAGGTGAGTTCATTTTTAAGCCCAAATGGAAAATGAGGTGGTGTTCATTGACCCCTTCATCTTAGTTGTAACTTTGAAAACTAATGCTAAAAAAACTCACTTAAGCACCTAAATGTTACTTTAAGCACCAAAATAATGTTTCTAATTCATTTTTAATCATGAAAAAGGTGATCTAAACATGTTTTTAGAAAATGTCAATCTTGGTCCTACAACAAAAATGTTAGCATGTCCTTAAGCCTTGAAACTATTTTGGGTTTAAAATAATGAACTTCAAAAAAAGAGCTCTCAAGTTTGTGTTTTAAGAAAAACATAGTGAATGACGTTGGTTATATAACTGATGATGGTTACACTTACTAACCGATGATGGTTATCTAACTAACATAAATTATACCAATAGTGATTGATGAAAGCTATCCAACTGATGATGGTTTTACTAATCGACATTAATTACTGTGTAAATCCATAATAAATAAAAATGGTAAAACAAAGTTAGAAAATCAAACTACATGAGTTTTAATGATCCAAATGAATATTTTAAAGCTGAAAAGTGATCTTCTTCATGTGTGGGATACGTTTTGTCCCACTAGCCATGCCAAGATGTAAAGAGGATTACAAATCAAGTTAGTCAAAACATTAGTCCATAAATCATGAAAAGTGCATAAAGAACTAACTAACTAAGCCTATCTATTCCTATGAGAATTAAAAAGGATAGAAAGAAATAAATGAAAGAAAGCAACATCATATTACCTTTCCAAATGGATTCACCATACCCATGTGGCTCAAAAGCATGTTTTTCCTTGATCAAGCATCCTTGTCTTTGTCAACAAAGATGGAAAACTACTCCAATGTCTCAAGAACACTCCATAAAACCTAGGCTCATGAATCCAAATCACTAAACTAGCCTATCAATGAAGCTTGCAAACAAAATCAATGGTCAAATGCAAAATATTGTGGAAATAATTTAACATTATAACCTTGCAATATTTAAGCTTAAAATTCATGTCTATGGCCTCTCTATTTATATATTTTTGAGATTGGTCAGGATCAACCAAGACTGTCCATCTCAAGATTGAGATCTGTGGCCATGGATAATCTTAATATTTGGAATTAAACTCATAAATATCCTCATTATGACCTTGGAAGAAGGGGTATTGAAAATTCATGGGAGGCATTAACTAGGCATGGGTGACCCATAATCCTGATATTTGTGGAATTTTATGGCCTAGGGATGTCTTCCCAAGAAATTATGTCACCCGATGATGTAGTTAATAAGAATAAAATTTTAAAAATAAATATTCAAAAAATCTCATGTAAAATCCACTTAAGCTCTTGATTTGGATTAATTAGCCTTAAACAAGGTTAATCACATTTGTGAAATTATTTTAAAATTGGCCCTCAATTAATCAAAATGGTCAAAAAGTCATATTATTGAGTTGTAATTTGCCTTGAGAAGAATTAGAAGGTGACGTTAGATGTGCTAGACTGTATTTCCATTTAGGATGTTTCCAACACAAAATAACAAAGGTACATGGCATATACCAATGAATTTAGGAGAAAAGTGTTATCTAGAGCACAAAAGGTGAAATCACCATTTTGACTCAAAATGAATTCATAAAATTTAGCTGAATCATAAATTGCATTGCCCCACTTAGGGATATTTTGACCTAAATTGGCACTTGTAAATGACAAGTTTGAACTATTTAGTGCATTTTATAGATTTTGACCTAAAATGTACATTTGAGTGCAATTCGAGTAAGATTTGACAATTTAAACATAAATGGTGTTAGGAATTAGATGTCTACAATGTGTAGTGGCATGAGAAATAAACTAGGGTAAGATGAATCCAAAGGAAGTACCAACTTGGATGATACTAATATCCATTGAGGATGGGGTAGAGGTAGCTGCAACAACTAAAGATAATTTAGCCAATGCATGAGTAATGGTGGGTAGATCAAACATGAAAGTGAAAGTAGAAGTAGAGGCAAAATTAGTTGAAAAATAAGGTAATGATGTTGTACTTATAGTGGGAGCTTAGGGATCTGATGGAGGAGTCATTGCCCCTCTCATGGTAGTCATGGGAGACATTTTATTTGTAGACTTTTTCTATATTTTTCCTAGCTAATGTCTACAACTCTTTCATAAAGAGTTTGATGCCTTATTGTAGTTCTTCAAGATCAATGACATTAGGATCAGATTGACTTATTCTCTCTAGGTAATCTCCCATGGTAGATGTAGAGATAAATGTATGCCCTTGGCAGAGGTTATGTTGGTTGCTTGATCCTCCTAGATAGGAGATTAGAGGCATGCCCTATCCACTTGAAGTGGCATGTTAATGAAGGTCTGCATGGTCTATTCCTAATGAGAGGACCATTATCTTCTTCCTCTTCTTCTTGTCTCTCCTCATAATCTATATTAAACATGTTTATATGGGCTGGTGGTGGTTGAGGCCTTACAATGTCTACTTTCTTCTTCTCCCTTCTAGCCTCATTTATAGCTCAATATTATTCTTAGATGCATTCTTAAGGACCACTTCATCATTCATAACATAATTTAAAATCAATTCATGCACCTTTTCTTGATGTTTATACTCCATTTTTATGTCCTTGAATTTGAGCAGGTGTTTGGCAATGACACTATTTAGATCCCATGGCTTGAAGTCATCCTTAAGCAATAGGTATGAGTCCATATGCCTTATAGCCATGAAAAAATCATGCCATTTTATAATTTTGGTCCTCCCAAACTTGTATGGGACCTTATGGGGGACTATTTTCTTCTTATTATTGAAGATGCCATTAACTCCATATATCAGTTGATAGACCATCTCTTCTTCAGCCAATTTCATTGGTACATATCTTGGAAACCTAAGGGGAGCCACCATCACCCCTTACATGTGAATTATTGTGTAATATGGGTAAAAATAGTAGCTATCCATGTATCATAATGTTTATTTAACCTCTAAAGTAACCCTTTGTATCTCACATTCAATGATTGATTTGTAAATAATTGGGTAGAAATATTCTGCAATCACCTTTATATTGTGTTTGAAGTAGTAGATGTGCATTGAAAAACATATATGGGGCATGGCTTCATCTTATTCAAGAGACCATGAATTCAAGCCTAATTAGGAATTTATGTCAATGGCATCCAATAGGTAATTCATCATGTAGAAAGGGGCACCATTCTTTTAAGTGTCATTCATAGCATACACTAGGTTGTTATTAATAATATCCCTAATTGATGGAATCTATTGATCCTATGAGATTATCTATAGCAATGGGATAGTTCTTATGTCTACATACCCAATGTGTGGTTTGCCATATATTCTATTGAGTAAGGCCATGCTAATCCTGACTCCCTTATATAATTGATGAATAGGTAAATTCCCTTGATCATCCATGAAGACCACTCCAGATGGATCAATCACCCATGATGTTATGAATTTCTTTGGGGAGTGTACCTCATACCAACCATCAATTTTTATTTGGTTATAGTCCATTTTTGGTAAATTTAGTTCATAGTAATTTTCAAATCCTGGCCCTACTATAAAGGTGATCAGGAGCCCTTGGTTCATTGATTTGAGCAACCCATCTTCACATCTCATCTTCCTAAAGATACCATAGACTAGGTCAGCACATGACATGACCTCTAGCTTCATTGTGGCATTGTGAAGATTAACATCTTGGATTTCAAGGATATCTAAAGCTAATTGAATTATGCGAGGCATTTTCTTAGCCTCATCAATTGCCCTAACTACTTCTACATTAGAGTAGATGCTATTTTAATGCATGTCCCTTGAGTTTATGGCTTTGGGGATGAATTATGTATTTTTGAAAATAAATGAATTACCATACTAGAATAGGAAGTCATCATTTTTGAAAGAGGTAATCTTAGCTTGGGTGGAGGGACCTAGTTGTGCCATTTTTATAATATTTTGGGTAGTAGCCAATGTCCTTTTATATCTATCTGTAACTTTTGAGCTCCAACAATGGTGGTTGGGGTGCAACTTGTGAGTAGCTCAAGCTTTGTCATATTGGTAGAATGTAGATAGAAGAGAGAGAAAACTCATATAGCTTCAAATGCAAATGTTGGTGATAATAGCCAAGTTGAGTAGCCTTTTGAAAGATTGATTTGATTAATGCAACATAGACGATGATTTTGGTTCATGCCATATTAATGGAAAGCTTTTCAACTTTGCATATGTTTGAAATTTTTTTGAGCTATTACTTTTGGCATTTAATTACATTAGAATTCAAATTTAGTCCTAGTTTGAATTTGATTCACCATCAATTTTATCTTTAAATCTAAAAAATTACCATATTTTGATGTATGACATGCCACCTCAAATCTACCTAGGCATTTGTGGGGTCTGAATATGACTAACATGCTTATTAAGCTTGAGTCTAGAATGTGGCACATTTTGATTACTCATGGGCTCTCAAAATTTAGCTTAATGTGATGACATGTTTGTACCTTTCCACATGACATCATCTTAATTTATGGTGAACACTCAGTGATTTTTAGTTTTGATTAGTTGTGGGAGTACCAATGTCACTCTCATAAGCAATTAGAGCCTTTTTTGATATATGTCACCTTTAAAAGGCTATCAAATCTTTTCTTGATAGGTGTCATCTTTGGTAGGCTTTCGACCACTTATCAGTAACTTGGTGCCAATCATGTGGTTTGGGTGGAGACACATATCCCTCTCAGAGGTTATCTCATTGATCTTGGAATAAATCTTCATTAGAATGACACATGGCATCATTTCATGAGTCTAAGTTGGGCATGCATTATTTTCAAATGTTATCTAATGGATCTCAAAAAGAAGTAGTGTTAGAATGACATATGACATCATTATATGGATCCAAATGGGACACACATCATTCTGATGGGGTTTTGTTTGTTCTTCTGCCACTTATCATTCTTGAAAAAAGCCTCAAATTTTTTTATACCATTAAGCCTTGATCAAATGGCTCAGATAAACCTAGATGTCTGCCTTACGAGCTCTTATGAGCTTTAGATAGATGCAACATGGTGTGGACACACATAAGTTTCAGGGGAACCCTTAGGGAACACACGTCAACTTAGAATATTTCTCAAGTTTGGTTGGTCATGCTTGAGACATGTAGTGGCATTTCACAGGTTTCTAGATTGAAGTAGGATGCATGATGGCTTAGATTGAGTGAGTTTTCTTGTAGAAGATAAGATTGTGACACATAGCCTTTGGATTTGAATTCCAACAGCTAGTCCTCTTGCAAGCTCTCTATATGGTGACATGTAACTTTTGAACTTGATAAGTGTCTTTCATGGGGTGTGATGAATCTCTAAAGCATTGTAAAGCCTAGTGAAATGGATACTTGTCCTTTTAAGTTTGTAGTCTAAACTTTGACATCCCACATGGCATAATGAATTAATAATTTAATTTTGACATCCTAAAAGATTAAGTGAGAAGTTAATTTAGACTTGTAAAAATGTCAAATGCCCATCTCAAGCAAATTAAAATAAGTTTAAAGTAGAACTCTACAAGTAAATGCTTTAAATAAAACACAATATTACTTCAATAAGACTTTTATCAAAGCTTGCATTCATGTCCATTAGAGACCAGGTCATACTTCCATGGTGAAATCCTATCTATATATATTGAACCTTCCATGGTTAATTAATTTATTGCTTGAATAAAACTTGAAAAACTTGCAATAACTCGAATATTTCTAAGTACTAATCTATATTTGAAAATGAATAATTAATCAAAAACTATAGAAGCACAAGCATTGGTAAATTAAACCAAATCGATATGCAGTCAAATGATTTAGCAAGCTTAGCATCTTAAGAATTTAAAAATTTAGAGAAAGGATGTTCCCCATTCTGTGAATAGGGGTAGTTGATCATCAAAAAATGGTGACCTATGAGGGAAAACATTTCAAAATGTTAGAATCTAAATATTTTGTTCAAATATGAATAAAAAGTTAGTCATCTCACTATGATTTTTAGTCAATATCAAAAGTATTTTTTAGAACTAATGAAAGCCCATAGGCTGGAAATAGAGTTTAAACCTTGTAGACAATCATATTATGTATGTGCTTTTGGGTTCATTAACTATTGCCATTAATTTCATAAATGATAACTTTCAAGCTTTAAGACATCAAACATGAAATTAATTAAGTGTTATTTATATTTATATATAATAATGATTTTATTAGTGAGGGATGGCTTGGGCATTGCTCTGTTACCATCTAGGTGTCCATATCCCTAATAGAGATACCTTTAGATCCACTCCAAGACTTTCTCTATTACCAGTCAGGCATCCATACCCCTAGTAGAGATTTCTTAAATTACCATTGATGGAATCTGAAGTAGTTTACAATTTCACTTCTTTAGTGTATCATCTTTACACACACACACACACAAACACACACACACAAACACACACACACACACACACACACACACACACACACACACACACACACACACACACACACACACACACACACACACACACACACACTTACTCACTCACCTATATTCATAAACTATAATGGTTGGGAACTAAAATTAGCCAAGTGTAAGGATTTTGTCAAGTCATAGTCTAGATGTAATTCTGTTAGAGGTATAATCATTGAAAGGTGAATAAATCAGTGATGCAAGATAATCCAAACTTTAATTCCAATCATTTCAAACCTTTAACCATATAGCACTAACATTCATGGAGTATACACATCATTTATAATAAAAACAAGAAATATATATCAGAGGATTCACCAAGGTTCAGATAACGAGGATGCATGAGTCATGGTTACACCAGATGAAGCAAGTGAATACCAAAAAATGCTAAAGTAAATGAAATCAAACAAGAGATAATTGCATAGACAATTTGGAGAAAAGCCAATATTCCATTAACATGAGAAGGCTGTAATGAAGAATACATATAGGAGAGCTAGTAAGTAACTCTTCTATAAATGGTGGTCAAAGCACCCAAAGAATAGACTGTAACTCCTCCATGAAAGGTGGTGACAAGGTGCTAAGAATAGAGAAGTAACTCTCATACCTAGAATATCCAGTCAAAGGAGTTACTTATGACATTCTTATGACACCTATGACACATATATGATACACCTCTCCACATAAGCTAGCCTATCCCATGAATGTAGGAAAACTCCATGTATGCACAAATATATAATATTCCCTAATTAAATAATTGTTGACGCTGGAAAGTGCACCCAGTTGGCAGGAAAATAGATTCCTGCCCTCTCCCTGCAACATGGAAACCCCTCTCTTGCATGTGGGACGGCGAAGCAGGAGAGGAGAGTCTCTAGGTATGGGCTAGTTCCCTCTGATGTATCTTTTTTGTTTCAGACAGTGCAAAAATATAGATATATAGATATACTGGGGGGGATCAAAAGAGAGAGAGAAAATGCATGAAAACAAATAGCCTACTCTAAAAGAGGTGATACACCAAAATAAAAGTGACCTTCCCACATTCACACTCAGACCAAACAAAACATATATACACTTGGATTTGGCAAAAAAGACCAGGTCTCTGGGATGACAGGGAGGTTCTTATGGAAAGCACAGGAAATAGGGACTCACCAAGGTGCTGAGAAATACACACTGTAAGTGACCTCACCTATTCTATACCTCCAAAATAGAACTCTACTCCTGACAACAACAGACAATGGCACTTTATAGATCACAGGTTTGCTGGTGTTGAACCTGTGAGAGCATCAAGAGACAATGACTGGACACAGATTAACATTCAATGCATACTCTACACAATCCATCCAAATAGAGGTAAAAATTGTCTTTTATGGATTCAGGTGGAAAATCTGGAGAGCAGTGCTCTTTACAAAAGTGTGAGAAGATCTTGATAAATGACCAAGTCTATGTATTTATATGGGAAGTGGTAGCCTTAGTCTTCATTGGGAAGAGAGAAAACATTGTAGATGATATCATAAATCTACCAAGACCATGCTTGCTGCCTCATTTTGCATGCAGATGCTCTCCTCATTTTGTGTGCCAGTCTACTCTACCGACTGGGCAGGTCTTTTTCTATGTTCTGTGGGTCTTTTACCGCCTGCTGTAATGGGCGGCCATTTTGCCACCCGCTGCATGGGCAGCCATTTTTTGTTTCCCACCGCATGGGCGGTTGCTTTACATTTTCCACCATGGGTGGCCTTTTTTCATTCCCCGCCGTGGGTGGTGGATTTGTTTTCCCCACTAGGGGGCAGGTGTTTTGTATTTCCTGCCATGGGTGGCAGTTTTGTCTTCCCTGCTGTGGGCAGCAGTTTCCATTTTCCCCGTCGGGGGGCGGCATTCCTGTTTTCCCCACCGTGGGTGGGGGTTTTTGTTTTCTCCACCGTGGGTGGGATTTTCATTTTCCCCACCATGGGCGGGCTTTATTTTTTTTCCACCGTAGGCGGGCGCTACTCATTTGCCACCTAGGGGTGGGGGTTTCTGTTTCACCGCTAGTGGGCGGGGGTTAAGCATTCACCACCTGTGGGCAGCCTTTCTACCATTCGCTACTGCAAGCAGCCATTTGGCTATCCCCACCGTGGGTGGCCCTCCTACCGTCTGCCGCCTTTGGGCGGCCTTCGATCGTCCACCTGCGGGCTTCGGCTGGTCAACAGGGCCATCATTCAACATGTAGTTGGTATTCACACATGAAAGTGGACTTCAAAATGAGATACTTGCCTATTTAAGTGCTTTATAAAAGACAAAGGTCATTATATCCACCCATTTTTGACTTTCTAACCCAAATGAGAGACCCATGATCAAGGTGGGAATCTCACCACCTTCCTTTTTTGACTCATTCATGCATCGACATGGAAAATAATACCACATTTTGTGGGGCATCTCTTTAAGTTCTTAGATGAAGACAAAAAAGAGTGATAAGTGAGTCTTTGATTGTATCATTTTATCTTTCAAGTTTGGAGGCATCATCAAGGAGGTCATCATCTTGAAGAAAAGGAGCTCAAGCAATAGAACTCTACTAAAATTGTTTCAAGTCTTCATCAACTATCAACAACCATTATTCTTCAAGATTAGAAGTTTTTTCTTATTTTTATGACATCTTTCCAAGCCAAAGACGATCTCTCCATAATCACTTGGATTTAATGCATGCACATTCAACATGTATTCTTCCACACCTTTCTAAACTAGTTTCTTTCTTTTCAAATTAAGCAAAAAAGCAATAATTAAATAGAAATATTTTGGCATGCTCGATGGGACCCTTGAGTTATCTTGTGTTCTTATATGTTTTAGGAAATTTATAATTGCATTAGTGAAATTCATTTAGTTAAATTCTTATAAAATTAAGCTTATTTCTTTACAAAAAAAAGGATTAAAAGAAAGTTTTAGTTGCATTTTTTTAGAAAAAAATAAATTTTATTGCATTTATAAAAAAAAATAAAGGATCATTCATCCTAGGATTAGGATTGAGTTTTCATGTTGTATTTAGGTGCATTTTAGTTGTTCTTGTTCATTTAAATAAATAAAAAAATGGTTGGTTAAAATTGAGTGCCTTCATTGACTGGTTGTTTGATTTTATCTAACCTGGTTTAATTAAAAGCATTATGAATTAATCATAGTTCACAAATGTTACACAAACCAAACCACTTGCACAACAAAAGATCAAAACACAATTGAGACAAGGCCTAAATAGGATTTCATCACCTAACATATCACATTATCCTTTCTTGGTTATCTTACTTGGATTTAATCACCAAGGGGATAACCAACTTAGTTCTTTGGCTGAGTATAAACTTTAGAAATTGATACATATTAGCTAAGCACCTCCACTAGCTATAGTATTTTGATGTGAGGGGAGCAAGCCCTAAGTACTAGGCCACATACTCAAACCACTATAGACTTCTATTGAGTGCCTAAACATAACTCAAAACCAAACATAGACTACCTTATTTAGGACCTATTAAAGCCAATTTACTCTTCACACTTTTCTAAGGCATAAGCCAAAAGATAAATTAAAAAGAATCCTATTGTTTAAATCACTCTTAGTGAATTCATTGTTTGTCTTGAGTTTTTTTTTAATTTCTCTTTATTTAAGGTGTGAGAACATATCATCATTTTCTTATCTTATCATATGGTTCTCACTCACCAATAACAAAAAGACCTCGAGGAACAAAACCCTCCACCAGATCAACCATCACCAACTTCCACCTCTTCTTTCATGGAACACATTTTCAAACCTATAGACTCCCCTCACTCTCTAGAAATTCCTACTTGGGTAGACCTAAGAGATGCATATTTTACCAATTTCATAAAAAATAGTCATGCAGCCTTACAACACTACCTAAGAACCACATCTTACCAAATCTTAAATTCAACCCCACCCATAGATCTACCTTATGGCATGCCTCTCCACCTCATGAGGAATACCTCCACTACCATGAAAAGTACTCAACCTTTAGTTTCACAAATGTTATCATCAACCAACAACTCCCTCTAAACTAACCCACCAACTTAGACTACCACTACCCTTATACCTCTTATTAATCACTCCCTCATAATACGTGTGCCTACCTATAACACTACCCATCTTACGTTAGTTACCTAAAATATATCAAACACTACTCCACTTCCAAGCCTTGTGGTGTCCATACCCTCCATGTTACTACCAATCAGAATAAGAGTCACCACCCTTCCATCAGCCAATAACCTAACTACCACTCTAACCTAACACACAACCTTTAGATATCTTCATAACCCATAAGGGAATATACCTTCTATCCAAATACCCACCTCTATCCAACCATTAACATCCACATACCATTATATATCTTCCACCCAACCTCCAAAGACCACATAATAATATGTGGAGTCATTGTAACCATCTACTAGTAATTCACATATATGCCCAACCTCAACAAAACATATCATATAGCTATGCATCCTAACAACCTCAATTAGACTTCATGAAGTTAATCATGGAAAATATGACTACCCTTGAGTCATCCATTTATGGAGCCCATTATCTCTTATCTTATGATCAAATTTTCAATGATCCTATTCACCCTTTAGTCCCCATTAGACCTTATCCATCCTAGTGGGAACTTCCAAAATTTACCAACTTCAATAGTAAATAAGACCCTCAACAACCTTTAAGAACATTTAGGAATTCATGCTACTTTATTGCCCACAATGATGCTCTTCTCTTATGTACCTTTCCTATGTCATTATCCAAACTAGATTTGGATTGGTATAGTGACATACCCAAACATTCCATCCTCTCTTTCACCCAATTAGCCCAAAACTTCTTGGATCACTTTTTGATCAATATATCCAAAAAAGTTTCCAATACCTACCTCTACTCCATTCAATAATTCAAAGATAAATCTATTGTCAAATTTTTGGCTCATTAGAGGAGCCTAATCAACCAAATTTATTTTTCATTACCTCAACTTGAGCTTATAGAGCTCTTTTCCTAGGCATGTGCAAAACATATTTCATCCACATGATGTGTCCAAAGCTTTCATACCTTTGATGAAGATTTTAATATGGCTCACAAACTAGACAAAAGAGACATTGATGAAGGAAGGTTCAATTTGAAGAGCAAGGACTCATCTTACAAACACAATGAGCCCTTTTCTTCCAAAATAAAAAATCAAGCCAATATCAACACACAAAAAAAAAAAAAAAAAAAAACTGCCAATGCCATTATCCTCAAATCCATACCACTACCATCTACCAACCAACATAACCTAAGGAATCAAACCTATGACTCCTCTAATTATTCAAACCCAAACCAAAGGAACCAAAATTGTAATAATTATAATAAATTAACTGTAATTGGGGAGCTCTATCCTTCTATTTTGAAAAAGTTACTAAAAGCTAATATCATCCAACTTCTACCAATTAAACCACCTTAATAGTTTGATGCTTCTCACCTCATACTAGGTTGGTATAATGAGAATGACCATTGCACCTTTCACCAAGTCATAGAACATGACATAGATAGGTGCAACACCTTTAAATACCTTATCTAATCCCTCATTTACAAAGGGTTCCTTACATTGGACAATCCCAATGCACCACCAAACCAAGCCCTTCACATATTTTGTAAGCCTTTTCCTAATCATGTTCCTTCTACCCATTATCATGATAATAAACTAGAATCATCCCATGAGGCACATACTATTAATCTGGTTACTAATGAACCCATTATTGAAGAAAATATTACCTCAACTACCACTTTCCCTATCTCCCTAATGGAAGGGGAGAAACTACCTTCTATTCTTTTGGATACCCAAACAAAAGAAGCCATCATACTCATACCTCCATTAGAGGATACCACACCTAGCTCCCCAATTATATAACCATCCACTCCCTTTTTGGAAGATATCTCATAAGAGAAGATAACTCCAACCACCAAACCTCTAATTTCATAACCCTCCATCAGAAACCAAGATAAAGGTAAGGGAATCAAACTAGAACCTCTGACCCCTTCTTTGGTAGACCAACTTGGACCTTTTAAACCCACCAAAACCAACACACAACCAACCAAAACTTCCTCCAAATTAACTAACCCTCAAACACCTAAACCCACCAAGATAATTAAAGTAACTAAACCCCCTTCAAAATTGGCAACCAAAACAACCAAAGAGGTAAAACCACCAAAAGGCCCAAAACTTTGAATTTTACCTCCCTTAAACTTGCCCTCCATTTTTGGTCCTCATCCCTATACCTTGAGTAGGAAGCCCTTTATTTTTACCAAAACCCCACCACCTTTGTTGGTCACACCTTCATACCTGTTTTCTAAGACACCTCTCCTTACTACACTGATGATTCCTAAGTTACGTATCTTTCCATCCCCTACCTCCATCTCATCAACCATTTTGCCTATACCAAAACCATCAAATCATACCACCTTACCTAAGACACCTATCACTAAACCCATGTCCAAACAACCTTCCATCTCAATACCCAAAGTAAAAATTGTTAAATATTTACCACTTTTAACTAAATCTTATTCAACCATTTTATAAAGGTTGTTGTGAACCTATTATTTGTCCTTACCACCCATAAAACCTTTTGACCCTTCATTTCCTAAACCATCATGGTTCAACAATAATTTGATTTTACTATATCATAGGACACCTGGCCATAACATGGAAAACTATAAAGCTCTCTGAACTCTTATCCATCAGATTTATAATGAGGATGATCTATTAATAGATGAACCTCTTATACTACCCTTACCAACCTAAATAACAACCATACCTACCCAACACCTACCCAATACTCCATCTTCACCTAAGAATAAAGTAAAGTCAAACAACTCCACTACCTTAACCTCTCCTATTATCCATACAATCAATGTGGTCACAAGATCACAATAGAAGGATAAAGGGAAAGCTAAGGTGTACATTCCTTACAGTTATCCCTCCCTAAAATCCCAAGCCAATAATACCCAACCATCTCCATCATCAAAAAAACACAAGATGTCTATCCTAGGTGCCTTCCCATCTAACCCTCCATACCCTAACACATATGCAATATTCATCTGGAAAGCTATCCTCAAGCAGCTTCACCAAACTCTAGCAAAAATGAGCTTGTATGAGTTAGTCTCTACCTTTCTCCATCATCACCAAGAACTCATATAAGCCTTTAAATACATTGAGGTCTAACCCAAAGACCCTTAACCTCTATCTATCTTTGTTGGTACCCTTCAAACTTCCAACCTTGTCACCTTCAAAAATTCAAAAATACCTTCTATTCATCTAGGGTATCTTGATCCCTCCTTTTCATTATGTCATACATTAATCAAACCCACATCAAAAGGGTGATGATTGATGGAGGAGGCAATGTCACTATTATGTCCTTCCATACCTATGACCAACTACACTTACCCATGAACATCATGTCTAAAATCATAATGGTCCTTCATTCTTTCAATGATATCATGGCAACTACCTTGGGAATAGTTGTGCTCCATATCTATAGAGAGACACATACCATTCCCTAAACTTTTTATGTTATATAAGGAAAATTCCAATACAATTTTTTACTCAGGAACCCTTAGATTCATGCCATGATTTGTGTCCCTTCCACCTTACATCGATGTGTCAAATTTGAGCATGAAGGGCAAGTTGTGAATATCTAGGCTAACCTTAGTCTTTCACATCTCACAATATGGCGTATTGGCCTAATGACATCCTTGTTCCTCTTTTATCCACCTCACAACCATCTATTAATGACATAATCCCACCAACCAAAACCCATGACACTTCCACACCAAATGTTGGTGAAGTTTATACTAACTCATCTAACCCTTCTTTCTAGATTCTTTTAGAGGACCTCATGGTAACCATATTCCAACATATTTCCCTTGGGGAATATATACTCTTAGCCTTGGATGCCTTTTCTACTCCCCAAAAATATGGGAATCTTAGACATGACCCTTATTATGACCCTAAAATTGGAGCTATCATCCCATTCAGGATCCCTAACCATAAAAAAATTAATTTAGGGGGGACTTGATTGGCTACTTCTAGCCGCCATGACTATTCCATCCATCTAACCATTTACCTCTAACTTTTCCTATCTTAGAAAACTAGAATTTGCTAAGTTGTATCTTCATAGATATGCTTGGAAAGGATTTGGCTTTGGTTACTATGAATAAGGGCCTCATGAGTTACCCCATATCAAAAATTTATAACCTCATAAGTCATTTGGGCTTGGGTATGAACCACCCAAAGAACCCACCAATTCACCCAAACCCATTACCACCATGGAAGAAGATATCCCATACTCACTAACCCAACCACTTTCCTTGCTTGAATATCTTGACATCATCCCCCCTAACTTTTTTTTCTAGTCAATACTATTAGTTTCATCCCTCTCATCTACCAAAAGGGTGGCCAAACCAAATTCATTCCACTCATACACCCTAAAATGGTAAAGAATGATTTTACTACCATCAGCACCATCCAACATCAAAACTATGATTCCATTCTTACCTACCTCATTGTAAGGGATTCTTATATCCAAAAAATCCCTTCCTCTTGAGACCTTAACCATGTCAAATGAAACCACCATAGATATCAACTTGTGCACTCTAGAAAACCCTTGCATTTTCAAATTAGGCCAATCACTAAATGTCAATGAACTTTAGACTTCTCTGCTTTCCTTCAAGACTAAATCATAGCATTCACTTGGTATTATAGGGATATGCTCAGGATTAACCCCACCATTGTTACTTATAATATAGTCACTCATCATGATGCAAAGTCTGTTAAATTAAAAATTCAATTCATACATCCTCGTATAGCCCTTTTTGTCAAAGAAAAAATTAAACATCTCTTATTTATAAACTTCATTCAACCCATTGACTACCCCAAATGGGTATTAAATATCATACCTATCACCAAATTCACTGGGGTCTATTCATTTTTTAGACTTTTGTGACCTTAACCTCACCTAATACAAGGATGACTTTCCTCTACCTAGCATTGACCAACTTATTGATCTTACATCTAGCCATAAGATGTTATATCTCATGCATGGATTTTTGGGTCATAAATAGATCTTAATTACTCCTAAATATTAGCATAAAACCATCTTTACCACCCCTTCAAGAAATTTTTACTATAGAGTCATGCCTTTTAGGTTAAAGAATGCTGGTACAACATACCAACGTGCCATGACTTATATCTTCCATGATATCATCCATAAGATTGTAAAAGACTATTTGGATAACCTTCTCAAGAAATCCAAACTCTGAAAAGATCACTTGACTATTCTTATAATCATATTTGAATGCCTCATCCATTATCATGTTGTCTTTAATCCCAGGAAATTCACTTTTAGGGTCCTTTCACGAAAGATTCTTGGCTTTATTGTCTCTCTTTATGGAATCAAAGTATAACTCGCTAAAGTTAGAGTAATTTTGGACATGCCTCCTCTACCAACCTTAATTAACTCTATAGCTTATAGGGAAAAATTTAATCCATTCATCATTTTATTTCCTAACTTTTAGACTAGTACCAACCTTTCCATCACCTTATAAAGAAGGATGTCTCTTTCAAATGGAATAGTGATTGTCAAGAGGAATTTGATTCACTCAAATAGTATCTTTTGTCACCACCTATCCTCACCCCTCATAAGAATGACCACCCCTTTTACCTATATATCTCTAATATTTAACATTCCCTAGGGGCAATTTTGGCTCATCAAGATAAACAACACAAAGAGAAATATGTATACTACATTAGCTACACACTTGTAGAATATGAGACTTGGTATACACATATTGAGAAATTTTACTTAGAATTGACCTTTGTGGCCACCAAACTTTGCCACTACCTTCTTAACAATAAAACATATGTCATAACTAATACTGACCTACTCAAGTACATACACTCTAAAACATACCAAAATCAATGTATGGCTAAGTGGTTCATGCTCCTAATTTAATTTGACCTTGAATTCCTCCATCAAAATTTGAGTAAAGGGTAGGTCATTTTTGATGAATTGATCGAATCTCCTTTACCAAATAACCAACCACTTCCTCTTGCCTTTTTGGATGAGTCTATCATGACTCTATTTTAAGAAGATGGCATAACCTACCAAATAACCATGTTATTTGATGGTGCTAAGTGCCAACAAGGAGGGGGTGTTGGATTTATTATCATTACTATTGATGACAAACCCCTTCCTCTCTCCTTCAAACTTGACTTTGAATGCACCAATAATATGGCTAAGTATTAATCCCTAGTAATAGGTCTCTAAACTGCTCTAGCCTTGGGAATTAAGATAATTCATGTCTTTAGTGATTATCAACTCATGGTCAAATAGGTCAATGGGTCCTATCAATGTAAGAATGATGTCTTAGAAAAATATAAACTTTTAGTTGATAAACTCTTAGGATTATTCAAACATTACTTGGTCCAATTTTTTCCTCAATCTACTAACACATTCATAGATACGATGGTTTGCCTTGATTCTTAGATCCCTTTCATCCTTCTAATTCTAAAATCATTGGAACCATTCATCATTTTACCACTCTCTCTTAAAACTAATCTGATCTCCCTACCATTTTTAGTGTGGAGGAATCCCCATCTAACATTTGGTTTGACCAAACTCTTAATTACCTTAACCTAGGCATCATTCCTCCCAACCTCTCTAGGAATGCTTGAAGAGCCTTTGTTCAGAGTACCTCTCATTAAACCATACTAGGGGGAATCCTTTACAAACATGGTTTTGATGGTCTCCTTTTTTGCTGATGTAATCATGAATTTTCACATGCCAATAAGGAAACATATGATGAGATCTATGGAGGACACTTTAGTAGTTTAGTGATCACTAAACATATCCTTCATCTTGGCTACTATTGGCCCACCCTCAACCAATATTGTTGTGATTATGTTAAAAATTCTATTTATTTCAATAACATGCTAATTTACATCATGTTTCAACCAATAGCCTCCATGTATCTAAAAAAATTTAGCCTTTCTCTCTATGGGAGCTTGATCTCATTGGGAAAATTAACCCTGATTCTTTGTAGTGGCATAACTCCATCATCACAGCCACCAAATATTTTACCAAGTGGGTGGAGGATATCCCTCTTATCTCGACTAAAGTGGAGAATATTTTCAACTTTATCAACCATCATATCATCTATCACTTCAGTGTTCCTCATAATATCATCAGTGATAATGATAAATGTTTCAAAAATAAGCAAGTCCAAGGGCTATGTGATGCATTTGTCATCAAGTTGACATTTTTCTCACCTTACCATCCATAAGAAAATAGACAAGTGGAAGCCTCTAACAAAATGATAACCAAAGCAATCAGTGTTTCAGGTCAAGATTATCACTTACATATCCCATTCATTTTATGGGCCTATCATACTAGCATTAGAGCCTCTATAGGTGATACCCATTTCTCTTTAGACTTCAAAATAGAGGTAGGCTTTCCTCTTGATGTCTAAATTGTCTCTCTTTGCATATATTTTAGAGAACTCATTTCTGAGGAAGATTTTTGTTAGCACCATTTATCTAAACTTGAGCTACTTGACGAGTGTCATTTAACATCCCTCACTTACTTCTATATCTATCAAGAGTGTATCAAACATGCTTATAATAAGCACCTAAAATAATGGGAATTCAATATTGTAGACCTCATCTTCAAATAAAATTAACACATGACCAACATGGATAAGAGTAAACAAGGAAAATTTACTTTGAATTGGCTTGGACCCTACATCATTACCCATAAGTATGGATCATGAGCTTATTATTTGTCCTCTCTCAAAGGCAAACTAGAACTTGAGCCTCTCAATACTTTGCATATGCATCCAATTTTCTATTAAGTAAGGATCAAGATCACTCTTTTTAGCTAACTTAAGCTCATCCTTTGATTATAGGATTTTAACCTTCACCTATCTCTCTCCTATCATTTTGAGGAAACTTGATTACAACATAGAACCATGTAATTAACTATCACAGTCATAGCCTAATCCTAAATATGGGTATCATGGCTCTACCAATAGCATGGTTCTTATGGATACTTTTCATCTCTAACAAGATGGAATCCCATGGTCATTATCTCTTAAATCCACACCCTTTCACGTATAATTGACCTTGTGTTAAAGTTTTACCCTTATAAAGCTAAACCTCTAAACCTAATTAGACTTTTCCATGTTTAAACACATTGTATCCTAAAATAATTTGGATACTAAAACATTACTTGGTTCAACATCTTAAGCATTATATACTATTCCCACAAAGGACAACTACTCAAAAACAAAATAAAATTTTCCAAATGTAAGGTAGACTACTCCCTTGAAGGACAATTATCAGGAACATTAAATAAAGCCAATAAGCTTAGACCACTCCCTTGAAAGATTGCTAAGTTAACTTTTTTAAAACCAGAGCAATTTATTGGAAGATTCTTGCATCAATTAGCTTCCCATATACAATAATAAATCAAAAGACCCACTATCATAACAAATTCTAAAAGTTTCAATCAACTCTCAAGCAACATAATAAGTTGGAAACCAAAATTGGATTTCACATGTAGACTTCCCACATTGATCAAGCTACATCTAGCATATTATATGGACTTGTCTATTAATATTATTAGGTCATATATAAAATGGGAAAACTAATTAACATGAGGTTATCATACATATCACCCATTACCCTTCATACCATCTATCACCCATCTTCCATTTAGACTATTTGTAGATCAAGGGATTTAGAGCTAACTTGACACCTTGTGATCAAGAAAACTTTCTTATCAACTAAAAAATATTCATGCATATCATTTGAAGGGTTTACATTTATTAAGCCAACCCCACTTTGGGTCTATTTTTAGTCCTTGTCAAAAGCAAAGCATCATGCCCTATTCATATCTTAATATGCTTGGTTGATGTTTTCATATTTAATTTTACCATCTAGTGTTACAAAAACCATAATCATGACCATTTGCACAACCAAAAACATAATCACATCAAACTGTGTAATATTTTATTTAGGGTATGATGACACATACACAATCATTAGATTACACACACATTACCTAAGGCACACACATACATTATTTTCCTACCTAAGCATTAGACTAATTATCTGGTGACTTTGGATTTGTGTTTAGCCATTTTTCTACTTGATTACTCCCTGAACTAACATTTGTAACATTCCCCATCTTAGAAATTGTTAAAGGGTGTACTTTTTTCTCCTCTTTTGCATTCATCCCTATAGAGTGAGAATCATATTCCACTATGGGTCTTTCACCCTCCTCACTTGTCATAGCCATTACATCCCTCTGATCTAATTATTCTACTCACATAGCTACCATCAGTTGTTTCCCTAATGTACATCTCCTTAGACAATGAGGGTTCCCTCCATAGACAGGTTGAAAGTCATATTCTCCAACCCTACATATTTCATAGTGAAATTCTTGCCTTATTTGTTGCTGTAGATGTAAGAGTTCAAGCTCAAGCTCAATCTATGGGTTAATTTCCTCTTATTTTTGATCTAACAATACTTCCATTACCTCCATTACATGTTGAAATATCTAGTAGATTTGTACATTCACCATATTGATTATTTTAGGTCATAGAGGTTGCTAATTATCTTCACCATTATTCTTATTGTTCACCATCTTCAACCTTGTGCAGTTCTCTACACTCTCTATAACTTACAAAACCAAATAAATCAATGATAGACAATCATCCTTATCATGATTCTTTAAATATAATACCTGAGCATTCTTCCTCACTAACATGATTCTCCATTCCATCAATGGGGAAGGTCATATGATGTAATTGATTCCCTTGCATAGACTTCCCACTTGAAATGGTCATGTACACTTACCTTTTTATATGGACATGTCACCCTCAATTTGATTGGTCATCTTGATAAAATCCATTATGCACTATCATGAAATATTTTTATTGCCCTTATCATCCAATGCCTCTTCTTGATTTATCATCTATAAATCCTAACATTCTTGGTGGTCATTTACGTCATTATCACCTTTAACCTAGTTGACATAAATTGGCTTATAGCCATGGGCCACTATAGGGGTTATGCCTTTGAAATTGCTGCTATTATTGGTGATGGTAGCTCCCAAATACTTGCCATGCTAGAAGTTCCCCTATCCTATCCAATTGTATAACCAATATCTTGGACCATGTAGCTCCTTGCTAGCAAGGCCTCTTCTAAGTGGAACCCAAATTCATTAGTTCTGAGGTACTAGGATGGAGGATGTAGACATGCACACTTTTTTTCTAGCCCAACCATGTAGTTGTTGGTTCAGACATGACCTGTCCTCTATCATTCACCACACTACCAATTTTTTGCCTTGTAAAATCTACTTAACTATCAAAGAATATCTTTGCAATATATTTCTTTGCTACCACCCATAAAACTTGACTCATATTAGTGATGAACCTTGATCAAAGTGACTATGTAAATCTTGATAGAAGCCCACTTCCTAAAAATTGGCTCATAGCAATAGATGTTATTTCTAGGGTTTTACCCTCACAAAATTTTAGAATGTGCAACCTCCTCACAAAATCACCTCTTCTTTGGATTATATCTATTAAATGTCATTTGTGGTTCTTAGCATTATGTCCCATTCTTTTTTATCCTACTTTAGCCATCCATGTCTCTCCTCCTACTAAATGTGGGATGATTATGGTAACTATTCACCAATCTACACCATGCACTTTCACCATCACCATCATCTTCACCAAAACCTAAAACCTCTATTTTACAAAACCTTCTCCATCAGCCCAAACCAACCCATATGGTCCATCAAATTAGGGTAGCCAATTTGAATAACACTCACCCAACCCTTATTAAACTACATTGGCCTAATGTCCATGGACTATGTAGGTGCTAATTCACTTCTATGAGCAACTTGGCCACTTCTCAATAATTTCCATCACTAACATCACCCTCTTGCTTAGGTCATCTTACATCAAGGAAGTTTTGAATAATTTATTAATCATCATTATGTTTTAACACCATATAATACATCCTCTTAATTTTTTCCCCCATTGCTAGGAAAACTACATTGGCTTGAGGTCTTTTTTGGACTATGTAGGCATCACTTAGTTACTGAGGTCACTCAACCACATCCTTTACTTTATTTTACCTTCTCACCTAATATCTTTTTCTCTACTTCTCTACCTATCTCCTCACCAACTCCCTCCCTCTAGATTATCAATCTCTTTTAACCACTTTTCTAGCTTGTCAATCTCTTTTAACACAAGGGATGATAGCCTTCCTCATTGACCCCTTTGCTTCATTGGCCTCCCCATCACCTTTACTTGTGCATGCTTCATGGAAAGCTTCCCCACCCACCTTTTTCATTTTTTGTATCTCTTTCCCCTTATTACCAACCTTTCCCTTTACCCCCTTTTGCCTTCTTTCTTCATCCTCATCATCTCCCCTTGCCCTTGACTATTTGTTGTACCCTCTTTATCACTCTATTTTCCTCACCAATTCCACATCATCTTGTTCCCTTGCACATCAAGGGACACTTTTACCTCCTCTTATTTGCTACCACCTTCTCACTACTCTTCCACTAATTCTAAACCACATTCATTCCAATTCTTAGTTATTATTTCCCTCTTTCCCATATTTTCAATTTGTCACACTTTCTATTTCTTCTAGTATCCCATTTTTTTCTTACATGTGACACCACTCTCTATCAATTTAAAACTCTTCCCACCTTTTCCAAATTTTCCCTCCATAACTAGCTTCTAACTGGGTCTTTATCCTTTGAAAATCCTTCCATAATTGTCCTCTTATTCTTATCTATTCTTGCCTTTGGCACTTTGAATTCCCTTTTTCCTCTTTCCACCTTGGTACTCACTTATCTTTTGCATCTGTGTGAGTGTCCATTCTTTATATCCCTACTTCACTCTTCTTCTTATCAGCCCTAATTTTCATCCCTTATTTTCATCTCATGCCCTTTCATTGTGTTCCCCTATTTCTTCACCACCTCACCAATTTTTGGCTTGTTAATCTCTTTTAATCACCCATTCAGCTTGTCAATCTCTTCTAACAAGTTGATTGATGCCTACCTTATCCCTTCATCTTCTTGTCCACCCATATTTTGCTTCCCCTCATTATTATTAACCCCTTTCCCATTTTTCATCCCATTATCATCTCCAAAACTACCATCTACTTTGTTTCATTGTTCCTCTCCTTACCTATCATCATCCATGCTTACTTGGTCAAGATACCACCTACTTATTCACTTGCTTGTCATCCTTCTTGTGTCCTCATTTCACCCCTTTTTCCTCATATTTCCTTTTCTTCCATTTAATTCCTTGTTTTTCATTTTCATCACTAAATTATTTTTTCCTTGGTATTTTTTTTGACTTATCTTTAAACCTTTCATGGCCTCTCATCTTTCTTATCCTCCCCTTACCCTTCATGATTATTACACTTCTTTCCCCATATTTTTCAATTCTCCAATTTGTCATTCTTTAGTGCATCCCTCACCCCTATCTTCTAACTTTTATTTTTCTTCTCTTTTCTCTGTTTCATTTCTTTTTTTAAAATCTCCCTTGATGACATTCCTTGTTCTTCCCAACCTTCTTTTTTCCCTCATATATGTCCATGCTTGGCTCCTTCCATCCTTCTCTACCTTTGTCTTTATCTACAACCTTGTTGTTTTCTCTACTTATCTCTTCATCATCTTCTAGTCTACCTTCACTTCATCCCTTGTTTAATCTCATTTATTTTCTCTCATTGGCACTCCAGCTTCTCACTTGTTAGAGTGTGGTCATTAGTTGTATCACTTTTACGTACATATCCTTGTCTATTTCCTCATGTCCTCCATGTCCTTACTTAAATGTATGAAATCTTGTTAGGTTCATTACTTCAAGTGCATCCTTTTCTTCCTTTAATGCCTTTATATGTTGATCTTGGATCTTCTTTTTTTTCCCTCTTTATCTAATCCCTTCACCTTACCTATCACCTTTTTCCATTTTAAACCCTCTATCCATTTTTATATTATATGATCACAACATATATCATGATAAAACCTTGAAAGTCTTCCATTTAAATTTGGTTTACTGTGAGATATATACTAATCCTATAGATCTATAACATAATTGGCTAGGTATGTAGGCTTAAATGATCAATAAGTGAGCCTGAGCACTGTGAAGCCATCGAGATGAAGATTCCTTCCCCACCCCTTCTAGTCTTATCTATTTTAAACTCCTTTTACTATAACCTTTGGATATGTTAGAATAAAAACTAAAACCACCTTAAAATGGAAGATTTGGGGTACCTACATGTGGATCTTAGCTATACCCTCTCACATGACCTAGTTCCTAACCAATAAATTCCCTTGATTCTCTCTACCTAGCCTACATCCTCTTATGCATCATAATAACCACTACTCTTTAATCGCATTCCACATAGTAACATTTTATATGATTCACCTCTCCCACCAAACTATTTTATCCTTGGTCTCTTTTAGACCTAATTGTCCCACCTTAATTTTAGACTCCCCAATTTATCTATCTTTCCACATTATTCTTCTATTTTCCCTCTTGGTTTTCCATGCAGACCATTTATTTTCATTCCTATTTCAACTTGATCCCTCATTTAATTAATATTATTATTATTCACCTCACTCCATATTCCAAAACTCCTCTGAGTCTTTCTCTAAATTGCCTTAAAATTAAACACTTACTTATTTTGGGGCCCCACTGGCTCAAGGGTCAAGGGTTTAAATCTTTGTCACTTATCATTTACCCACTCTATTACTTTGCTTCCCTAAATAATTGAATAATACCTTTCTATACCTTGTTAACAACATTTTTGTGGAGTATGCACAATGTCAGCATATTTGGATGACGATGAAAGAACCCATAACAATTTAAGTAGTACCATGTATTTTAAAGCCTAATAAAGCATATTTTCCCCCCTTTTTTAAATGGTGGTAGAAATTCATGATTGAGTATCTTACTTTTGAATAGTTAAAGTAATAATCTAATTTCATCTTAGGTATTCTCATCTACCTTTTCAACCCAACCAATCAGAAAACTATTTGATAACCATCTTTTTGACCCTTTGGAACTTCCCTTTCTCCAACATCCTTTAAAAAGATATACTACATGATACATCAAATTGGGGAAACCATAGTAACCAACACTCCCCACACCTTAGAATAACTAAATTAGTGCTAAAATTCATTTTGGATATTATGTGTATGGAACTATGTAGGTAGCATCCACTTGCCTAATGCATATGGAGTCCACTCAGCCACCCCATTCCAACCAACCAACCCACTTACCCATGTCCACCTTGATGTTGGCCATTTTTTACCTAACCTCTTCACATGTTTTATGATGACCTTTCCTTGGTACTTTTGACTGCATTGACTATGCTTGTCATGTTGCACTTTTTATGCCCCACCTCATGTGTAACTAGACCATTTATGTTCTGTAGGAGCACTTCTTACCCTGAATACTTGTGAAAAACACTGACCTTATCTAGATGACTTAATATGCTTAATCTAATCAAATATAACTAATGTTGTGGACTAGTTACCTTGTCATGTGTCCATCTATAACTTGACCTTCTTTTTATCAACATTGGAAACTTTAGTCTTTATACAATCTTGACTATCATACTTAGTCACATTTTATGTACCCTTTAGCATTTCACATGCCCAGCTACCTTATGGTACCACCTAGTGCCTCCCCACAAAATATTTATTAAACTTGTACCTACATAAGCCTTTCCTCATCAAATCTTAGTTTGAGGGGGAACACCTCTTCCCATACTCAGGGTACCCTGACCTTTGACCAAGAGATATATTTTTTATTTTTCAACTTGTTAATTCAAAGCTACATACTAAAAGGAGCAAAATGTAGACACTAAAAAACTACACACTTACAATTTTTTTATGAAAAATGATACCCCCTAAACCCTCTTAACCCTTAACCAACCCCTCTTAGCCTAACCAAATCACTATTATCCTATTCACATAGTACTATTCAAAATTACTATTTGAAAGTAATATTCAAAAATACTATTCATCATGGGACCCACTATCACTATTCATGACAACATGGCAAGTGGCATGTCATGTGACACGGTGTATGACATGAAAGGTGATATAGCCAATGATTTGGCAAGTGACATGTCTTATAAGTCAAGTGGCTTGATGTGGGACATCATACCCTACTTGAGACCCTTTCCCAAGGTGTTTAATGACCTTATTTAAGCATCATAAGGGTACCCCATTAGAATATGGTAAATTTCCCCATAAGGTGGGCCATTATTCAACATGTATTTGGTATTCACACATTAAAATGGCCTCTAAAATGAGATACCTACCTCTTTAAGTGCTTTGGAAAAGACCCATTTTTGACTTTCTAACCCAAATGAGAGACCCATTTTCAAGGTGGGAATCCCAACACCCTCATATTTTGACTCGTTCATGTACCCACATGGAAAATTGTGCCACATTTTTGGGGGCATATCTTTAAGTGCTTGGATGAAGATAAGAAAGAGTGGTAAGTGAGTCTTTGATTGTAGCATTTTATCTTGCAGGTTTGGAAGCATCATCAAGGAGCTCAAGGAACATAACTTTACTAAAATTACTTCAAGTCTTCATCAACTATCAACAACCATTCTTATTCAAGACTGAAATTAATTTCTTATTTACAAGTCATCCTCCTAAGCCAAAGAGGAACTCTCCACAATCACTTGGATTTAATGCATGCACATTCAATAGGTATTCTTCCACACCCTTATTAACTAGTTTCTTTCTTTTCAAATTAAGTAAAAAAAAGAAATTAATTAGAAACATGAGTCATACTACTCATCAAGCTCTTCCAACTCAAAGTATCTTCTTTAGGTGACTCAAAATGAGGCTCATCAATATAGTGATCGAATGTAAAAAAGATTTATTTACACATCCTGGTTATGGTAGCTTAGGGGGCATAGTGCCATACATATAAATTTATTTGTCCACCCATACCTTTTGTGCCTTCTCCCTTATAATCAACTCCTTGTTATCCTTGTCGATGATGGCCATATATATTTATACTTCCTCCCTTTCACTGGCACCACTAATCTTTTTGGTTTTTTCCTTAGAATAATCACCTATTTGATCTTTAGGGGTTTCTCCTTCAGACTTTTCCCCCTCATCTTCTTTATCCTAAGGTTTCTCAATAATTCACCTCTAAGGTAATTATTTTAATACTAGTGTCACCTTTTTACTACTAGGGTTCCTCTACTATCTATATTTTTAGTTTTAAGGTGCTAGTATCACCTTCTTTTTCTTTAGGCACCCCTTAGCTACTTGGGCACACCTCTTGTGAAACATCTTCTACCTTCCTAGTAGGTTCACTTAGCATTTGTTTGACCATTTTAACTACTAGTCCTGTGATTTTAGGAACCTTCATGGTTATTTTCTCTAACTTCTCCAATTCCTATTTATTGTCAAGTCTCTACTTATTTTCAAGCACCAATGCCTTATTAATGTCCTCATTTAAACCCATTTTTTTCAAAAACTTTCTCTTCTCCTCTTTTATTTGTAGAGTTGGTGTGGAGGTTTTTCTACTAGATAAGGGACTTGATAGCTCCTATATTTCCTCAAACATAGTAGTCATGCCACTTTATAGGGATTCATGTACATCTTTGGCACTTGTCTCCTCTTCCCTTTCTTTTATCTATAGGATATATGTCCCTATTCTATCTTATTCAGTCTCCTCCTCTATTCGAAGCATGAGGGTTTCCTCTTTTTCCATCTCTAAAAGAGTTATAATATGGAATGAAATAGGTCCCTTGGTATTTTTATTATTCCTATTATTGGAGGAAGCACTCTCTAACATGAAGGTCACGTGATTCTTTGGATGTGGGGGCATAATTTTATCTTTAGAGGCAATTTTAGACTAGATGCACTCTATCATTTTTTCAACATTCTTTCCCCATTTATTTTGGGGAATCTTCTCCTACATAT
This sequence comes from Torreya grandis, assembly GCA_037957365.1. Classification (NCBI taxonomy): domain Eukaryota; kingdom Viridiplantae; phylum Streptophyta; class Pinopsida; order Cupressales; family Taxaceae; genus Torreya; species Torreya grandis. The sequence continues at coordinate 1,687,596 of JARHVA010001122.1, read as the reverse complement.
TTTATGTAAGCTTCCCTTCATCATTTAATAAGAGGGGGTGATCATCATCCTTTCCAAGATCTTCACCCTTCTTACATAGCTTTATTTCATAGTAGAGTTTGAATATCCTCCCATTTATTATGTCTCTTTAGAAGGGATGGATGTTCATCCTATTAGAGTCATCCTCCTCATATTTAGTGGCCTTAGCTCTAGGGCACACAAACTAGACCCTCATTCATCCATAGTCTTGACTAAGATTGCCAGTTGTTATGCATTGGGAATTCTTCTTAATACCACCATGAAATACTTGGTATATAATGCATAAGGCAAATAAATCCACCCTAATAATTTCCCACATGTGAGAAATAGGCACACCACACAAAAGTGTTGCATTAAATGAAATGTTTCCATTCCCACTAGTTGTTAAGGAAGATCTTGAGGGATGCACCACTAAATCTGAAAGGATCCTATGCACCTATTGCACCACCCTTGAAATGTTATCTTATATTTTTATGAGAAAGTGGGTGGGTAGATGAAGACTTAGTACTTCATCATCAGGGAATCATGATTGGGTGGGAATACCCATAGGTTGTCATCATCACTATTCAACACACCTATCTCCTTCATCACTATCAAGATCAACATATACCCCCACCTAAAGGCTTCATGTGCATGATGGCACTCTTGTGCATTCTTGATAATCTCCTCAGTAATGAAATTGGAGATTTTGAATTTCACTCCCTATGTCATGTTGTGGGAAATGCCTAAGAAGGTCTTACTAATATCAGACCACCATATATTAGGGCATAGTTTGTAGATAACCAAATATATTATTTCCCTCATGTCAGGGGATTGAATATCCTTGATAGGGAATACAAATACTAACTTGTAGTAACCTAAGAGCTTCATGACCCTATAAAACTCCACTTCATCCTCCATCATCTCAAAAATATCTACCCCTACATTGGGTAGTCCTATGATTATACTAATGAGACATACTAAAATCCTCCTACATCATCTTGTGAAGTAAAATCTATTGCCATGGAATTATGAGAGGAGGAATTATACCAATTCTTTGGGATTTCTAAAGCTTGGTAGCTTGAATAGTTGGGTTGTGCTTATGGTCACCAATTTATCCCTGATGAAGACATCAAATAGTACAACACTCACCTTTGTCTTATTCCCTGTGTTAACCATCTATTCTTGGTTTAGTTCATATGCATTTCTTCCCATTTGGTGGTTATAATCCTTGAGCTTGCACATATGTGTAAAGGACACCCATTTCTCCCCTACCCTGACTTTTGGGGTGGATTGCATTTATCTATAGGTGATATTTTCACTCACTTATGGATCTATCTCTATGATTCTTACACCTTCCACCATTTATGCCTCTCATTTCATGGTGACTACTTATTTTACTACCCACACTTTCTTTATGTCCTTCTATGCCTAAAATGGACCTGTATTATCCCTTTTTCCCATTATAAACTAATTTATATTGAAACATGACTATTTGATCTTAATGAAGCCCAAAATAATGCTTGGCATTTCTTCATATTCATAGGATATGTGACTATTCATTCAAATTTTGAGTTTCTTACACCATTAATGGTGGCCTAGTCATTCTATAAAACTCCTACTCCCTTTTTTTTCTCTCAATTTCTCTCCATTTTCTTCTTTTTTAATTCAAAATGGACTATAATCTTGCCATTATTCAACCATTCTTGCTTAGGGGGATATGGATGGTTTTGTTCTTTATGGTATCATTTTTTGGTTTTTGCTTTGTATTCTAGTTTGAATTATCACAAAGTGTAGTCATATAAAATGCAAAAATTGGTAACTTGAGCATGGATAATGACACCTAACCCTTAGGTCCTTATTTCTTGGTCTCATGACCATCATAAGCATCTTTTCATTGATTCCTAGTCATTTATATCCTTCTATACTTGATCCTAACTAAGCCAGACCTCTTTTTTCATAACTAATCCATCCCCTCATGTCTTATCTACTTAGGACAATAGCACCACACTTGGAATATAACACTGATGCCACTCCTATCCACTTTTTATGCTTTTATCCAAGTCCATTTCTGGCCCCAATTCTCAATTTATTCTAGTTCCCTATCTTTTTCCTTATTGGTTGAGCACATTCAATCCATAAACAATAGATCCTTATAAGATCCCATTCAAAGATAATTTGGAGAGGGTTGGTAAATATCATTAATCAAATAAGAATATAAGCAAGACTACTCAAGAAATATTCCTTATTCTCTACATATAGCCAACCTATACACTTTCAAGTTAATTCAAATCCTTACACCAGTCCCTAACCATCTCAAGCACATCTAGTCTAACATTTTACATATTAATACACTCAATTACACAAGGCACATAAAGTGGAAGAACTACTGGCTTGATCTCTCTTTGGAGTATTGGTATGTAGGTAGTGTGCCCACATAAGGGGTGTGGATCCATGTTCGTTAAATCTTGCACACACTAACCCCCATTATTTCTTGAAATTGGTCAAAGCATAATGGAGTGAAGGGTTTAAAGAGAAAATATGATCTAAAGCAATCTCTAAAAAATTTTAGCTACCAAAACTTCATGGACATGGTCACACATACCTGGTAAACAAAACCCATAAAGCTCATATCCCTAGGACAACAATGGTAGATGTAGACTACAATGTTGGTGCCACTCCTATCCACTTTAGACACTCTTATCCAATCATAAAATGAAGGTGAGACCTTAGTTTGTAATAGTGTCCTAGTACTACATAGTGATTCTCATACCCTATTTTAGCTTTATCAACCAATTTCTAGCTAAGTTTAATTTTCTACATCTTGTTACTATTTTTAGAAAAATCAAAATTGCAATCTAGTTTATACAAATCAATAGATTAATTATTGTGTATTATTTACTAATTTTATAAGTTATACCCTTTAACTAAATTAGGAATAAAACCCCAATATTTTCAAAATGGTTAAATCATTTGGTGAACCCAACTTACCTCTTCTGTGCACAAAAACTCCAGAAACCCTAGGGTAAAATTCTTACTATTTTTTTTCTCTCTCTCTCTCTCTCTCTTTTTAACCTACATAATAAAATAAAAAATTAGCATTAAATTTTAAAATTTTGTAGTAATTTTAAAATAATTTTCTTTCAAACCCTAGTTGCCCATACTAGGTCCCAATAATTTTCCAATCATTTTCTAAATTTTTACTAGGATATTTAAATTAAAAAATTAGTTCAAATTTCAAAATTCAATAGTAATTCTCAAAAATATTTATTTTTTCAAATCCTATTTTCATATACTAGGTCCCATTAGATCACTAATTTTTCAATTAAACTTTTTATTTTTTACTTGCATAGCTAACTCAGAAATTTACTTTCAATTTCAAAATTCCATAGTAAATTAATCAAATAATTGTATTTTAAACCTTAGTTGCATCTATTAGGCCCCATTGATTTATGAGGTATCACCATACATGTTTATGATATTTGTATCCTTTTTATGCATATTCTAATTCCTTGTTTTGATTATATCTATTTAATCTTTTCTAATATTATAAAATTTGTTTTCCTTATGCCCCATAATCTCCTTGCATCTCTTCCTTTGAGATGAAGTGTAAGACTTAGTGGAAATCCTCTTAAATTCACCCAAAAAAATTTCAACTTGACTATATACGATGAATAAGCAACCAAATCAGACTCTTATTTTAGATTCTACACATCCAAATTACCCTAATTTCAACAAAGATAACTTTGATAATGAGTAGTATGAAAATAACAATGATGATGTACACACTGATGCTCATATTCCATCATATTGGACTACTAATCCACGTCCACCTATTATTGATAATGAATTTTTCCTTAATAAGGATTTGATTCTACAAATTTTTAGAGAAAGACTCAAGGAACAACCTTGATATCATACTCTTACCTTACAATATATCATGGAAATTAAAAAATCTAAGCAAGTTGAGTCTTCCATTACTATAGAGCAACTAGTTATAAATGACACTAGGGGAAACTATGTCTCAATAACCCCTATAAAAGCACAACTTTCTTTTGTGTCACCAGCTATAGCTAGTAGATCTTTATTTCTTGATATGGCATTCATTGTGTAAGAGATAATATCTCTTTAATCCAAGGTGCTACATCTTGAGCAAGGTGCATTTAGACCTATACAGGATTTGGATTCTTTTGCTTTACTACATACACCATTAGCATGCCACATTGCTTCTACCCCCTTACCACAAGATTTTGTTCAACCCAAGCTTACTATTTATGATGGCAAGGGTGATCCAGAGACACATCTAAGATATTTTCTCCTAGAATGCTTGGACTATGTACCAAATGACTAGCTACTAACCAAGTTATTCCCACAAATCCTAAAGGATTATATTCTATAATGGTTCTATATTATATTGAATTAGTCAATTAATGCATTTAATCCTTTATCTAACATATTCCTAGATCATTTTAGTATTAACATTGGTGGCAAGGTTTCATAGGCCTAAGTTACACAATAGAAACAAAGGTTAAATGAGCATCTTACAGATTTTGTTCTCTGATATAAGACTATCTTGGCTAAGATGACTAGCCCCATGGTCAATCAAGAGTTACAAGATCTCTTCAAATAGAGTATATTACCATCTTTACATGAATCAATTATGTTTTTAATATTCTCTTCCTTCACTTAATTGTGTCACACACTAATGGAAAGAGAAGTCAAGTTAATTTCTATGGGAAAAATCACGTATACAAGTATCTCAAAAATAACAAATAAGAGTAACAAAAAAGTCCCATATAAAGTCAAGGTCAACGATAAAAAGACTCAAAATCAAATAATAGCTAATGTAGCTTTAGACCCCCCTCAACATGTGGTTTTATTAGTACCTCCTTGGTATACATTTACCAATCTACCAATCTCTTCAGCCATAGTTTTATAATAGTTATTGGAATGTAACATCATATCTCTCCCTCCTATTTGGGAAGTTGACCTAACAAAGCCTCTTCCATGAGGATATGATCAACATGCATTTTTCAAGTTTCATAGGGCACCAAGTCATATAACAAACAAATGCATAAGTTTGAGACACAAGATATAGGATTTGATAGATGGAAATCATATTGATCTTGGCACTTTAGTTGAACCGTCTCAAGAAAAGAAAACATAAGATAAAGATTTGAAAATATTCTTAGATCCATTTCCACATCATTCTAAATAAGAGATAGGGGACACATCAAGTGTTCACCATTTTATCATGCACATCCACCACCAGATACATACAGGGCACCTTTAGTTGAGTTACATCCTTTGAGAAACATGATTGGTGTATAAAATTATAGAGTTCCAGATAGACCTTCCATCATTGAGGATGATTCATATTATTATGCACTATTTATTAGATCTTACATTCATAATCATCATATTCATAGTGTTCTCATAGATAATAAATCTAGTGTAAACATGTGCACTATGACATTAATATAACATTTGGGATATTCAGAGTAGGATATTAACCTAATAGACACAATTATAAATGGATTTAGTGGGCACATAAAAATATCATTGGGTGAGATTACACTTCCTCTATAGATTGGTCCAACACATGTGGCCACACAATTCACTATCATTCCTAGTGTAGGATTTTTTGATATGTTACTTGGTTGATCATGGATTCAAAAGATATAAATAGTACCTTTTATCACTCATAAAAGTGTGAAATTCATTCATGCTAATCAAGTTGTTATAGTTATGAGTTACCATTCCCTACTTCAAAACCATCTACTATTTTACAGTCACCAGTTCTAACTTTACAACTAGTTTTAGTTTCTCCACTAATTATAGTTCCTCCTCTAGTATAGATTTAGACATAGTTGAGGCATCCATCACCAATATACAGGGTTCATACACCTCCATATCTTTCATCTACCATATTCACACCCAGGGTAGTATCAATGAGATCTCATGCATATACACATAGAGCACATGTTCAAAGAGATTTTCCTACTTCTATATGGGTTCCTAAGAGCCCTACAATTGCATCCACTTCTAAGAGTTATAGAAGGACCCTACAATTTATTTCTAATTTATATATTTCAAATAATTTATAACATATATAGCTTTTAGAGCCACAGTCTTAGCATTTCCATCATGCTTCATGATCACACACAATCCCTCTCCTGGATAAAAAATACCATGATAGAGAGTCTCCCATGAGCCTCATTAGTTAGTATCATTTATTCTTAGTATTACTTGTACATATTCTCCTTTATGCTTGATTGTACATAGATCATAATCTAAAAATACAAAAATAATATAACATATAAAAATTCTAAAAACATTCAAATTTGTCAAAAACACCAAAAATATTTTAATTATATGCATCATCCATGCTTTACAACACTACTAATATGTTAGACTTACATTTTCTATTATAAGATATTGTTTGTCAATTTATCTACATTACCATGCTTCACTTGATCTTCTTTGAGTGTGTGTAGTGACTTTTAGCTACTTTATTGCTTCACTCTACCCAATGAGGGGTCATCCTAATTCTACATTTGAGACATACATCAATATATATACCCATTAGGGGCATCTTCTACATAACTACACCATCCAGGTTATGTCATTCCTACATCACACACACTCTAGTTATCATGTTGATGTACATTATTTACTAGCTTATACAAATTACCTTATCAACACTCACTAGTATTTAACACTTATTTCTTAGCATATACCTATTCTTTTACTAACATGTCATGCATACTTTTACTCTTGATTTGATTAGTTAGATATGATTGCCTTTCTAGTCTTTACATGATTTATCTTTTTGCTTAGCATAGTTTGATATGATTGTATTCTTAGTTCATACTTGTCTCCAATATGTGTCTTAAGACATTTGATAATACCTTTTACTTATATTCATGTGTGTGCCTTAGGACATTTCCTAATGTCCTTTGCATGCACTCTTCTATGTGATTATGACTCTCATGCCAACCTTTGCTTGTTTCCATTTGTATGTGTATGTGTTATTTGAACATACCTTGTATTTTTGTTTTTTGGTTTGAGTAACATGTGCCCATGTCCCTTGTTTACTTGGCCCTTTGGCCATTTTTGTTTGATTCTTAATTTTAACCTTATGTGCTTATTTCTTGATTGATTTTTTATTGTTTGCAATGCCATGATCCAAATAATGCATTATCTTGATTTCTTGGATGCCATGATGGACATCATGTTCCATCCTTCTATACCAACTAACAACTAGCGCTTCTACATCCATTTATAGTTTAGTACATTGCACATGATATTATATTGTTATATCTATCTAGACATACCTTTGTTGATCTAATAATATCTCAATACAAACCATGTTATATCTTTAAATTATCATGTATATTTATAGCATAACACACTTATAAGGCTCTTTCTTTTGAGGGAACTCATTGTAGGATCTCCATGCCTAGCCTCAAAAGAGGGGGAAACAAATAGGGGTTTTGCTATAGAGATCAAAGCTCCGATCGATCAAAAAATCCAATTTCAAAACACCTAGAACAACAACCAGAAATTAAACCAATTAGAAAAAAATAGGTAAATAGTGAAAATTCTAGAACAAGTTTTAGTTTTATCCTAGGATAATAGTGCCAAGATTGGACTATAGTGTTGGTGCTGCTACTATCCTTTTTTAGCACTCCTATTCAAATATAAGAAAACTAGATTTTCCAAAAGTAGGATTAGCTATAATTTTACATTATCAGACTAGTTCAATAACAATAGCTTTTATTACACTTTTTCTTAGAGAATCTAGATATAGGGGGCATCATATACGACATGATTGGCTCTCAATTTCAATTTTAGATATGATAGTTGGTATAAATTATAGATCAAAATCTATTTTATCCTTTTAAAAAATTAATGGTTTAATTCCTAATTAAATAAAAGGTCTATGTATAGTAAATTAGTAAATAAATATTATTTGATCAACCTACTGATTTATGAAAATAGATATTATTTTATTTTTTTTAAATATAGAAATAGGAAAGAGAATATTCAACTTAGCTTATTTTCAACTATTTTAAACTGAGATGAAGTCTGATATTGAAGGATTAAGACTAAGAAATAGGCTTATAAACTTTGTTTCTAAGCTAGATAGTAACACTATAATGTGGACACCCTGCTATGTGGTGCTATAGTCCTTATTCAATGCTAGTGTCCTAAAGGTAAGAGATTTATGGGTTATATTCAAAATGTTTGTGTTAACCTGTCACTAAACTTTTAGGATCTGGGACCCCATGGAGATTTTTGTGTACTTGTTTTAATCTTTAATTATCTTAAGAGCTCTTGGTACTTAAAATTGAATGCAAACTTGGAAAAAGAGAGGGGGGTTAGTGTGTAAAATATTCATTGGATGCACTTCACACCCTGTGTGTGGGCACATTGCCTACATACCAATACAATGAGGAGGGATCAAGCTAATGTAGTTTTCCCATTGAAGTGCTTGGTACAAATACTATGTGATGTATGCAACTAGATACAAAATTGGGTGTACTTTAGGTGACTAGGGACTATTTTGAATGCTTGAATGAGCTTGGAATAGTCTCAGAAGGTTGTATGTATAGAATATGGAAGAGTGCTTAAGTGTAATTTCTTGTATTCTTGCTTCTTTTTTGTCAATAAATGTGAACCCTTCTAAATAGATAATGAATGAACTTTTATAGAGAAATTTATGTTCATTGGTTAGATGATCTTGTACTAGGATGATAGGGGAAAAGATAAGGACTTAATAAAATTTGACCATTTGAAGCTGAAGTGGATTTGGACAATAGCACTATAAACAAGACACCCTAGGTTTTGGTGATAGTGTCTAATTTTGGCCCTAATGTCTAAATTTTAGTGTTAATTTTCTATAAGGATGAGACCTAGGGGGATGGATCTAGGTCTGAGAGGGTTTCCCAAGTCTCAAAGAACTAAGTTCAGGAAATTAACTGAGAAGGGTTGTGTGAGCAAGATAAAGTACCTATAGGTTAGTTACTATTAGCTATGCCTAAGCCATACAATTTTATATGACTATATTTACCCTCCCTTTATTATAGTGATGAAGCAAAGTGAAATACTAGGATAAATGAAAAATAATAGCATACTTGAACTTACCTATTAAGGGATAAGCTCATGAAGCTTGTGTGATGCTAGATGTGCATAGAGAGAGAATAGTGTGAAGTGTGAACCTATAAATGATAACATATTATAGATTAGTTCTTACTAGATACATTATATCTAAAATAAGAACACATAAAAGCTAAGTAAGGATAGAGAAAGGAATGAATACACCTCACTAGGTATGTGAACCAATACCAAACCTAATGCGATGTTGAGTAAGGCTAAGTAATGTTGGATGTGTTGAGTGATATTGTATTGAAATTTATATTGAAAATGGAGTTGAGTGCTCAATTCCCCAAAAAGTGGCTCAAGATTGCAAAGGTTATACATTTGGATCCATCATCTCCTACTAAGTGAAGCTAGATAATCATGTATGTGATAATCAATGTCTGGATTATGTGTCTAATCCCTCTAAATAGGTGGCTCAAGAATATAAAGGTTAGCTAGACATTTGGTTACATCATTACCACATGAAATGAATCTCATGAAGTAATACCAGTATATAATGGATGTCATATAAGATGGATCTTTAATTCCATGAATGTACTATGATCTAATAATATGGTGTGGATAGCTTGAATGTATGATGAAAACTAGGCCACTCTTGGCCATTTCAAAAGATGGAGGTTAGGCTTGTACAAAATCCACTCTGAAACTGATGTACTAGGATTATATGAAATCTAACTTGAGAACTTGAGTACTCATAAATCTAAAATTATAAGAAAATTTAACTTGGATGTGATTCCAACCACCTACAGATAGATTAAGGCACACAACTACTGAGCATTCTTGGAATAAACTAAACTCAAAAATGAGAAAGAAGATCAATGTACCATGCATATTGCCCCAAGTTACTGATGTCTAGAACATGGATTTTGATATAGAAGTAATTACAACTACATAATCTAAACTAGAAGTGAGAACCATTATGTCATGCATGATAACCCCATGTATCTGAGAAAATTGTTGACACTATTGAATTTGATTGATCTAGAAGTATAAAATATGTCATTGAACTAAATGTTTTTACCTATTTATATAAACCTTGAGAATTTTTCTACCTAGATAGAAGCACCAAATTGTGGACACCCTTGTTTTTGGTGCTATTGTCCATTTTTAGTGTTACTATCCATTTTTGGCACTATTATATTTTGTGAAATCTAACTACTGATCTAAAACTATGCTTATTTTACTATTTTGGTTTGACTAGTTTGACCTCTAGATTTTGTGTTGAGTGTTTTTAATGCTATTGTTTTGATTATTAAGATATTTTATCTCTATGACAAACCCATATTTGATGCCCCCTCTTATAAGCATAAGAATGATGAACCTACAATGACTACCCTCAAAAGAAAAAGAGTCCTACAAGTATGTTAATTTGTATAGATATAGCATTGATATTTTGACTATATGTTTTCTAGATATAACAATGTTTGTATTTGATACATTATTAGATCAAAAAGGGTATGCATAGATAGATATAACAATGTATAAGCATGTGCATGATATTGAACTAGATTTTTAAAATTTAGATGTTAGTTGTTAGTTGGAGGGATGGACCATGATGTCCATTATGGCATCCAAGAAAGAAAGGTAAATGCATGATATGGATCATGCCATTACACGCATTTAAAAACACAAACCAGAAAACAAGTATGTGAAGCAAAAACCAAGAAGCACACAAAAGAGTGAATAAGGGGCCAAGAAAACAAGGAACATGGGCACATGTCACTCAAACTGGAATACAAGCATGAAAAGCATGTTCAAATGCTACATACATATACAAGTGAAAAAAACAATGTTGGCACAAGGGCCACATACACATGGAAGAATACAAACAAAGGACATTAGCTAATATCCTAAGTTACACACATGACTAGAAGTAAAGGACATTGGAAAATGTCCCAAGGCATAAGCAAGAGACAACCTAGAATTGGAAATGCAATCACATAAGTTATTCTAACCAAGCAAAGAAAGCAAGTAAATAATTGAGAATAAATACAAACACATATAACTAATCAAAACAAATGTGAAAGTATGAAAAATATATATAGTATAAGATTATGTATATGTTAAAAGATAAACAATTGCTAGTTACTAATGAAATATCGATATAGAGATATGTGTAAGTTATAAAGGAATGTACATCAACATGATAACTCAGAGTGTGTAGTGTAAGAATGACATAAACTAGATGGTGTAGTCATGTAGAAGATGCCCCTAGTGGGTATATATATCATTATGGGTCTCAAAATGTAGAAGTGAGAATGCCTCGACTATGGGTAGATCAAGTGAATCATGTATCTAGATATCACTACACACACTCCAAAGAGATCAAGTGAATCATGGTAATGTAAACAATTGACATAAAATAGTATGAAATAGTAAATGTAAGTCCTAGCATGATAGTAGTAATGCAAAACATGGAAGATGCATATAATTGAAATTTTTTTGGTGTTTTTGATATATTTGAATGTTTTTGTATTTTTAAATATTTGAAGCTATGTAAAAGAAAGTAGGAGAGATTATTTACAATCAATGTTAAAACTAAATTATGTATAATTAATAAAGAAATATTATGTAATATGTACATGGTATAAAAGACTAGGCTGGAGGGAGGGATGGGTCTAAGACTAGGGATCACTAGGGATGGAAATGGAGGAAAGGGTCTTGGCCATCATCAAATACCTCAAGATCATAATCATAAGTATCATCATATGTTATTGGTGTTGTGTACATGGTATTATAATGCAAGCTAAAGGTTTCTCTACTGGTGGAGATGTGGACTATTATCTAGGATGTTTAGTCATGCAAGTAGACAACTACTATCGAAGTGATGGGAATAGTGTTGATGGTGGTGTTGTAATTTAAATAATACCTTATTCCTATAATTTATTCAATCTCTATTATAAAGATATGCATGAATTGGTATCAGGACCTATAATCTTATGAAAAGTATACAATGGGTGACCATACTAATGTGACAATTAATTGATAGATCTATGTTGTACTATGGGTAATGTGATCAATAAATATATGTAACATAAAGTTCATTTGATGTTGTGTGCTACCTACCTAAATCTAAATAACTAGATTTGTATCTCTAGATATAACCATGTGAACTGTATGTGCCAAGTGATCTACCTATGGATTTGAGTGTGGAGTATGTCCTACAAGTGTAGGATGTGGAATGATAACTCTAGAATCATCATGGTACTCTCTTGGGTTGAATAGTGTGAATCTCAATCTAGGTAATTAGTCATTTGTGAGTTTGGGTGTTATATCATCATCTGAAGAGGCCTGTGAATCTATATCAACATCATGTACATATGGTAAATTAGAATTTACCATAAGGGGTAACTATGATATAAGAGTCTCATCAACTATAGAAGTAGAACATGGTACTACTGTGAAAGTATCTATAACTAGTGGGATCAACTAGAACTACTAGTACTATTAACGATGATGGTGGATGTGTAATAAGTGTCAGAACTGACTAATGAAGTAGTTGAAATGGATAAAGCTACTATAACTAACAAAAGAGCTAGTGTTGATTGTGTGACTATAAGTGGAGTACTTTGAGAAGTGATACTCTTTCCAACTTCATATGTATGTATATGATCTAGAGAAATGTTACGAGGTGGTGGTTGTATTGTCTGATATGGTGTCCCATCTGGTGAAATAGTCAAAGATGACTCTTTAACTTGGAAATATCTAAATGGATGGTTGTCTAATGGACACATGTATAAATATCCCTCATGAAGAAAATTAATATATCGATGAAAATTGGAAGGGATGGCCCTCATGACATGTATCAAGGGTTGTCCAAGTAAGATATTATAATGGAGAGGACTAGACATGACCTAGAACTATGTAGAGAGGGTTTTGGGTGCCACCATGATATCCAAAGTAATAATTCCCAATGCTTGTCATGGTATATCATCAAATCCATAGATGTTCTTATAAAAAAATTGTATCGATTCCATATTTATGCCCATGGTCTGTAAGAATGTGATATTAAACATATTAAGTCTGGAACTACTATCAACAAGAACTCTCTTGATTGCGTTAGTTTTTACTTGTATTTGTATGAATAGTGGCAAGTTTTGATTAACTATCTGAAAAGGCATATCTTCACTAACAAAATAAATTGTATCTTCTAGTGGATAAGGCACAAAACAAACAAGGGACATGGGCACATGTCACTCAAACTAGAATACAAGCATGAAAAGCATGTTCAAATGCTACACACACATACAAGTGAAGCAAATAATGTTGGCACAAGGGCCACATACACATGGAAGAATTAAAACAAAGAAAAATAGCTAATATCCTAAGGTACACACATGAATATAAGTAAAGGACATTAGAAAATGTCATAAGGCACAAGCAAGAGACAAGCTGGAATTGGAAATGAAATCACATAAGTTATGCTAAGCAAGCAAAGAAAGCAAGTAAATAACTAAGAATAAATAAAAACACATCTAACTAATCAAAATAAATGTGAAAGTATGAAAAACATGTATAGTATAATATTAGGTTTATGTTAAGAGATACACAAGTTCTAATTACTAATGAAATATCGATATAGAGATATGTGTAATTTATAAAGGAATGTACATTAGCATGATAACTCAGAGTGTTTAGTGTAATAATGACATAAAATTGATGGTGTAGTCATGTAGAAGATGCCCCCAATGGGTATATATATCATTATTTGTCTCAAAATGTAGAAGTGAGAATTCTCCCATTATGGGTAGGATGAAGTAATCATGTATATAGATATCACTACACATAATTCAAAGAGATCAAGTGAAGCATGGTAATGTAAAAAATTGACATAAAATAGTATGAAATAGTAAATGTAAGTCCTAGCATGATAGTAGTAATGTAAAACATGGAAGATGCATACAATTGAAATGTTTTTGGTGTTTTTGATATATTTGAAAGTTTTTGTATTTTAAAATATTTGAAGATATGTACAATCAAGTAGGAAAGATTACGTACAATCAATGTTAAAAATAAATTATGTATAAGTAATCAAGAAATACTATGTAATATGTGCATGGGACAAAAGACTAGGCTGGAGGGAGGGATAGGTCTAAGGCTAGGGCTCACTAGGGATGGAAATGGAGGAAAGGGTCTTGGCCATCATCAAATACCTCAAGATCATCATCATATGTTATAGGTGTTGTGTACATGGTATTATAATGTAAGTTAAAGGTTTCTCTATTGGTGGATATGTGGACTATGTTCTAGGATGTTTAGTCATGCGAGTAGACAATTATTGTGGAAGTGATGGGACTGGTGCTGATGGTGGTGTTGTAATTTAAATAATACCTTATTCCTATAACTTATTCAATATCTATTGTAAACCTATGCATGAATTGGTATCATGACCTGTAATCTTGTGAAAACTATACAATGGGTGACCATCCTAATGTGACAATCGACTAATAGATCTATGTTGTATTGTGGGTAATGTGATCAATCTATGATCAAGAAATATATGTAACATAAAGTGCAGTTGATGTTGTGTGATACCTAACTAAATATAAATAACTAGATTTGTATCTATGAATATAACCATGTGAACTGTATGTGCCAAGTGATCTATCTATGGATTTGAGTGTGGAGTATGTCCTACAAGTGTAGGATGTGGAATGATAACTCTATAATCATCATGGTACTCTCTTGGGTTGAATAGTGTGAATCTCAATCCATGTAATTAGTCATTTGTGAGTTTGGCTGTTATATCATCATCTAAAGAGGCCTGTGAATCTATATCAACATCATGTACATATGGTAAATTAGAATTTACCATAAGGGGTAACTATGATATAAGAGTCTCATCAACTATAGAAGTAGAACATGGTACTATTGTCAAAGTATCTGTAACTATTGGGATCAACTAGAACTACTGGTATTATTATCAGTGATGGTGGATGTGTAATAGGTGTCAGAACTATGACTAATGAAGTAGTTGAAATGGATAAAGCTACTATAATTGACAAAAGAGCTAGTGATGATTATGTGACTATAAGTGGAGTACTTTGAGAAGTGATAGTCTTTCCAACTTCATATGTATGTATATGATGTAGATAAATGTTATGAGGTGGTGGTTGTATTGTCTAATATGGTGTCCCATCTGGTGAAATAGTCAAATATGACTCTGTAACTCAACAATATCTAAATGGTTGGTCATATGTTGGACACATGTATAAATATCCCTTTTGAAGAAACTTAATATATCAATGAAGAGTGGAAGGGATGGCCCTCATGACATGTATCTAGGGTTGTCCAAGTAAGATATTATAATGGAGAAGACTAGACATGACCTAGAACTATGTAGAGAGGGTTTTGGGTGCCACCATGATATCTAAAGTAATAGTGTTGAATGCTTGTCATGGTATATCATCAAATACATAGATGTTCTTATAAAAAAATTGTATTGATGCCATATGTATGCCCATAGTCTGTAAGAATGTGATATTACACATATTAAGTCTAGAACTACTATCAGCAAGAACTCTCTTGACTACATTATTTTTTACTTGTATTTGTATGAATAGTGGCAAGTTTTGATCAACGATCTAAAAAGGCATATCTTGAATATGAAAATAAATTACTTCTTTTAGTGGATAATGGGCCAAAAAAACAAGGGGCATGGGCACATGTCACTCAAACTAGAATACAAGCATGAAAAGTGTGTTCAAATTCTACACACACATACAAGTGAAACAAACAATGTTGGCACAAGGGCCACATACACATGGAAGAATAAAAATAAAAGACATTAGCTAATATCCTAAGGTACACACATGAATAGAAGTAAAGGACATTGGAAAATATCCTAAGGCACAAGCAAGAGATGAGCTAGAATTGGAAATGCAATCACATAAGTTATGCTAAGCAAGCAAAGAAAGCAAGTAAATAACTAAGATGAAATACAAACACATCTAACTAATCAAAATAAATGTGAAAGTATGAAAAACATGTATAGGATAAGGTTAGGTATATGCTAAAAGATACACAAGTTATAGTTACTAATGAAATATCTATATAGAGATATGTGTAAGTTATAAAGGAATGTACATCAACATGATAACTCAGAGTGTGTAGTGTAAGAATGACATAACCTAGATGGTGTAGTCATGTAGAAGATTCCCCCAGTGGGTATATATATCATTATGTGTCTCAAAATGTAAAAGTGAGAATGCCCCCGCTATGGGTAGGATGAAGCAATCATGTATCTAGATATCACTATACACACTCCAAAGAGATCAAGTCAATCATGGTAATGTAAACAATTGACATAAAATAGTATGAAATAGTAAATGTAAGTCCTAGCATGATAGTAGTAATGTAAAACATGGAAGATGCATACAATTGAAATGTTTTTGGTGTTTTTGATATATTTGAATTTTTTTGTATTTTGAAATATTTGAAGCTATGTACAAGGAATTAGGAAAGATTATGTACAATCAATTTTAAAAATAAATTATGTACAAGTAATCACAAAAGATTAAGTAATATGTACATGGTACAAAAGACTAGGCTAGAGGGAGGGATGGGTCTAAGGCTGAGGCTCACTGGGGATGGAAATGGAGGAAAGGGCCTTGGCCATCATCTAATACCTCAAGATCATCATCATCTGTTATAGGTGTCATGTACATGGTATCATAATGAAAGACAAAGGTTTATCTACTGGTGGAGATGTGGACTATGCTCTAAGATGTTTAGTCATGTGAGTAGAAAACTACTATGGAAGTGATGGGACCGGTGCTAATGGTGGTGTTGTAATTTAAATAATACCTTATTCCTATAATTTATTCAATATCTATTGTAAATCTATTCATGAATTGGTATCATGACCTATAATCTTGTGAAAAGTATAGAATGGGTGACCATCCTAATGTGACAATCAGCTGATAGATATATGTTATACTGTGGGTAATGCGATCAATATACAATCAATAAATATATGTAACATAAAGTGTGGTTGATGTTGTGTACTACCTACCTAAATATAAATAACATATTTATATCTATGGAGATAACCATGTGAACTATATGTGCCAAGTGATCTATGGCTGTGAGTGTGGAGTATGTCCTACAAGTGTAGGATGTGGAATGATAACTCTAGAATCATCATGGTACTCTCATAGGCTGAATAGTGTGAATCTCAATCCACATAAGTAGTCATTTGTGAGTGTGGGTGTTGTATCATCATTTAAATAGGCTTGTGAATCTATATCAACATCATGTACATATGGTAACTTAGAATTTACCATAAGGGGTAACTATGATATATTAGTCTCATTAACTATAAAAGTATAACATGGTACTACTGTGAAAGTATATATAACTAGTGGGATCAACTAGAACTACTGGTACTATTATCGCTGATGGTGGATGTGTAAAAGGTGTCAGAACTATGGCTAATGAAGTATTTGGAATGGCTAAATCTATTATAATTGACAAAAGAGCTAGTGTTAATTATGTGACTATAAGTGGAGTACTATGAGAATTTCTCATCTTTCCAACTTCATATGTATGTATATGGTATAGAGAAATGTTCTGAGGTATTGTGACATATGGTGTCCCATCTAGTGAAATATTCAAAGATGACTCTGTAACTTAGAAATATCTAAATGGATGGTTGTCTGTTGGACACATATATAAATATCCCTCATGAAGAAACTTAATATATCAATGAAGAGTGGAAGGGATGGCCCCCATGACATGTATCTAGGGTTGTCCAAGTAAAAGATTATAATGGAGAAGAATAGACATGACCTAAAACTATGTAGAGAGGGTTTTGGGTGCCACCATGATATCCAAAGTAATAGTTCCCAATGTTTGTCATGTTATATCATCAAATCCATATATGTTCTTATAAAAAATTTGTATTGATTCCATATTTATGCCCATGGTCTATAAGAATGTGGTATTACACATATTAAGTTTGTAACTACTATCAACAAAAACTCTCTTGATTGCATTAGTTTTTACTTGTATTTGTATGAATAGTGGAAAGTTTTGATCAACATCTATCTCAAAAGGCATATCTTCACTATCAAAATAAATCGTATCTTCTATATTTTTAAAGTAATCAACATTGATACAAGATAAGTAGGTTCTAAATCAATGATCAAAGAAGTCTAAGTGAGTGCCTAATAAAGGATTTCTTTGAATATATTTTATTTCTAAAGTAGTTCTAACATGGAAATATTAGTTGGAGTATTCCATAACTAATCAAAAATGTCATATGCCTTATGCAAATCTACCTATGTGGGTGGGTTGGGTCTGGGATGGGTTGGAATAATAGTAGGAAAAGTAGCACGTTGAGTAATAGCTCTAGCCATATTATCTACAATCCTTATAGGAGTATTAGTAGCTATGGGAGGATACTGAAGATAATCGATGGGTCGAGGTGGTAGAGGGATAAAATGTGTTAATTGGGCTCTCTGGTGATGGGTAGTAACTTGGGGGAGAGTAAAATGGACCATACAACATGACTCAACATGAGGTAGGGGATCCAAGGGAGGTGAATTATAAGATATATTAACATTTTTAAGAATAAATTATTTAACATCATCCCATATAATGAACAATAAGCATGAAATGCAAAGGATGAAACTCTGTACTAACATATGATAAACTTCATCATTGATGTACATGATAGGGCCTATTATGGTTTCCTTATTTGTTACAAGAAATTTAAGAAAAAAATGTAGATAATTGAGCATCATGTTTATAATTTAGTTACAGATGTAAGGTGATACCTCAAAGAGTAGATTAGGATCTAGTGTATGTAACTAGGGTTTTGAATGAATTTTTTCAAAATTAGTGAAGTAATTAAAAAATTTATAGTTTTAATTTTGAAAATTTGAGGAATTTTTTTAAAAATACTCCTAAAATTAGCAATATATTTTTCCTATTAGTTTGAAACTAGTTTTGTGTATAAAGGACCTAGTATGTGTAAACTACGGTTTGAGTGAATTTATTGAAAATATTTTAATTAATTTGTATTTTTTATTTTAAATTATAGGAAAAATCAAGTAAATATTACAAAAAATTAGAATAATTATCCCTAAGGTTTATAAGGTTTTTGTGTAAAATTCAAATTAAGTTGGGTTCACCAAATGTTTTATCCTTTTAGGCAATCAATGTTTCAATTCCTAATTAAATAAAGGGTCTAAGTATAGTAAATCAGTGAATAAATATTATTTGATTAACCTACTGATTTGTGTAAATATATAGTATTTTACTTTTTTTCTAAATATAACAATAGGAAAGAGAATATTCAACTTAGCTTACTTTTGACTATTTTGAACTGAGGTGAAGTCTAATATTGGAGGAATAAGACTACAAAATAGGCTAGAACATGTTTATAAAATTCATTTCTAAGCTAGATAGTAGCACCATAAAGTGGACACCCTATTATCCAACACTATAATCCTCTAACACTAGTGTCCTAAAGGTAAGAGCTTTTTGGGTTTTGTTCAAAATGTTTATGTCACCCTGTAACTAAAATTTTAGGGTTTGGGACCTCATAGAGCTCATTGTGTGATTTTTTTAATCTTCAATCCTCTTAGGATCTCCTAGTACTTGAAATTGAATGCAAAATTGAGAAAAGAGAGGGGGTTTAGTGTATAAAATAGATGCTAGATGCACTTCACACCCCGTGTGTGGGCACGTTGCTTACACACCAATACTCCAAAGAGGGATCAAGATAATGTAGTTCTCACATTAAAGTGCTTGATGCAAATGCTGTATGATGTATGCAATTAGATGTGAAATTGGATGTACTTTGGATGACTAGGGAATAGTTTGAATGCTTGAATGAGCTTGGAATAGTCTTGGAAGGTATATGTAGAGAATAGGGAAGAGTGCTTAAGTGTAATTACTTGTATGCTTGCTTATTTCCTATGATAAAGTGTCAACCCTTAGAAATGGATAATGAATGTATTTTTATAGGGAAACTAATGTTCATACATTATATGATCTTGTACTAGGCCAATAGGGGAAAAGATAAGGATTTAGGAAATCTAATCATTTGAGGCCAAAGTGGATTTGGACAATAGCATTGAAAATAGGGCACCCTAGGTTTGGGCACTAGTGTCCAAATTTGGTGCTAATGTCCTAGAAAGATAAGACCTAGGGGGATGGGTCTAGGTCTAAGAGGGCTGCATTTGGGAAGCTACAAATGATTAGGAATCAATGAAAACCTAGCTGAGAAGGGTTGTGTGAGTAAGAGAAAGGACCTATAGGTTAGGTGCTATTAGCTATGCCTAATTCATCTAGTTTCACATTTTATATGACTACAAAATCCATGTTTCAAACACCAATGATTGGGGTAATGTGTGTGACACATTTGTTTCATTTTATTTTTGATTTCAACATTACTCAAGCATTCAAAGTAGTTGTGTGCCTTATTTCATCTACAAGTGATTGGCATCATTTTGAAGTGGTTTTCATACAAGCCTAACCTCCACATTCTTGAGTTCCAAAGTTCCCAAATGGCCTCCACATAAGCCCAATTCTTAGTTTCAAAGTGGCTTTCATACAAGCTTGATCTCCATCTTTCAAAGTGGCCAAGAGTGACCTAGTTTCCATCATACATTCAATTATCCATGCCAACATTATTAGCTTATAGAACATTCATAGGTCTTAAGAGCCATCAATTATGACACACACTACATATCAATATTGATTCATAGCTTCATTTCATGGGGAAATGATAGAGCCAAAGGTCTATCTAGCCTTTTTATTCTTGAGCCACCTATTCAGAAGGATTGGACACATAGTCCAAACATTGATCAACATGCACATAACCACCTAGCTTTACTTAGTAGGCAATGTTGGAGCTAAAGGGTTCACCTTTGTATTCTTGAGCCACTTTCTAGGGAATTGAGCGCTCAACTCCATTCATGATATTCCTCTTAGTAAAACATCACCCAAAATTACTCAGCATCACCTAACATCACAATAGGTTTTATATTGGTTTATATACTTGGTGAGGTGTATTCATTCCTTTATCTTCCTTTCTCTCTTATACAACTATGTACATTCTCATTTTAGATATAGTGTATCTAGTAATAACTAATCTACTCATTATTTTCACTTTCAGAATCAAACTTCATAGTGTTCTCTCTCTACTCACACCTAGCATTACACAACATCATGAGTTTCACCCTTGTAGGTAAGTTTAGGTATGTTTTCTATTTTTTTAATACTATTATTTCACTTTTATACGTCATTATAATAAAGGGGGGGGGAGAATATAGTTATATAAAATGCAAAAATTGATAACATGAGCATAGATAATGACACCTAACCCTTATGTCTCTTTTTCTTACTCTCATGACCCTCATAGACATATTTTCACTAATTCTCAGTCATCTATAGCCTTTCAAACTTGATCCCAATTGATCTAGACCTGTTTTTCCATGACTAATCCATCCCCCAAGGTATCTTTTGCTCAGGATAATAACACCATACTTGGAATATAGCATCAATGCCACTCTTATCCACTTTTGGTGCTCCTATCCAAGTCCATTTCTATCCCTAATAGTCAGTTCCCTATCTTTCTCTTTGTCAGCCTAAAATGAGCACATTTAAATCATTACCAATAAATCCCTATAAAATACCATTCAAAGATCATTTGGAGAGGGTTGGTAAATATCACTAAGTAAACAAAAATACAAGCAATACTACTTAATAAACATTCCCTATTCTCTACATGTATATAGCCTATACACTTTCAATCTAATTCAAATCCTTACATTAGTCCTTATTCATCTCAGGCACATCTAACTTAGCATTTTGCATATTCATACACTCAACTACACTAATCATGTCAAGTGGGAGAACTACATATGGCTTAATCTTTCTTTAGAGTATTGGTATGTAGGAAACATGCCCACACAAGGGCTGTGGATCCACGTTCAATGAATATTACACGCACTAACCTTCCCTCTTTCTTGAAATTGGTCAAATCATAATCAAGTAAAGGGTTTGAATATAAAATCTGATCTAAAGGTATCTTTGCATAATATTATCTACAAAAACTTCATGGATAGGGTCACACAGACCTGGCGAACAAAACCTAGAAAACTCAGACCCTAGGACAATAGTGGTAGAGGTGGACTACAGTGTCGATTCCAATGTCAGGGTGTGGAGCTAAAAGCTTCAACCGTTTGCACACACATGAAGAAAGGATGCTGAAGAACCAGAGCCACCGGCGTTGGCAGTATGACCGACGTCGGTTAGATGCAGTGGAGAAGGAAACCGGCGACGGCAGAGGAGTCGGCTGACGTCGGCAGCACCAGACAAGCAGGGACCGACGTCGGTCACCTGTGCAGTCCAAAACTGCTGTTTACGAACAGTCAGTTAGTTAAACCGAGTGTTTGCATGTTAAGAGACTATTTTAAGTCACGAGCTGTATGTCTAATTTTAGTTACTAGATGTCTATTTTGTGTAAGCATGGGATCTTATTTATAGACCCATATGGCATGTGTTGTAAAGTAATTCTAAGGCAAGTAAAGGCATTGAAGCTAGCAAGGTCAAGGAGATCTACAGGTGTAAGGTCAAGGAGATCAGCCATAACATTCAAGGAGGAATTGTAACTCATGTTTTAGAGTTGGTTTTGTGTTGAGCAAGAGAGAGAGGGAAGAAGGTCTTGAGGTGTGGCAAGCCTTTGAGGTGGAGGAAGAAGTGGCATCTTCCTTATTTGTATTTTCTTCTAGTATTATCTAATACAATTGTGTGTATTGTCTCTCAAATTCTTTGCTGTCTCATGTTTCTAGTTTCTTAATCATTCTGGTATAATTTCTGTGATCAATTGCTCATATATAAGTAATCAATTGTGCTACCATTGGATAAAGGGGCATCCTAACAGTTGGTATCAGAGCTATGGTTTGCAGGAAGCAGGCTATTGTTTTTTGATTACAGGTCATTCACAGGGTTTTTTGATTGAGTGGGAGTTCAGCAATGGCAGAAGAAAGCAAGCTACGAATGGAGAAGTTTAACGGAAAGAATTATCAACACTGGAGGATGCAGATTGAGGACTATCTGTATCAAAAGGATCTGTACTTACCGTTGGGTGGGGTTGCATGCAAGCCCACAGATATGAAGGATGAAGAATGGAGTGTTCTTGATCGGAAGGCTCTTGGTTCCATAAGGTTGAGTCTTGGAGCTTCTGTGATTTCCAGCTTATCACAGTGTAAAACAATGGAAGAGTTGATAAAGTCCTTGGCAAATTTATACGAAAAGCCCTCGGCTTCTAATAAGGTATACCTTATGAAGCAGCTATTTACTTTGCAAATGCAGGAAGGAGGTTCGGTACATACTCATCTCAGTGATTTCCATGGTTTGGTAAACCAATTAGCTTCAGTCAACATTGTTTTTGATGATGAGGTAAAGGCTCTCTTGATTTTATGTTCTTTGCCTGAAAGTTGGGACGGTATGGTTATGGCAGTAAGTAACTCTGCATCTGCTTCTAAAATTCTAAAAGTTGATGATGTTGTAAGTGTGATCTTGAATGAGGAAATACGCAGGAGAAGCATAGGTGAATCATCAGGGAACGCTCTAAGCGTGGAAAGCAGAGGAAGGCAAAAGGAGAAGATTGAGCAAGGGAAATCAAGGTTGGGAAGGAGATCCGAGTCTAAAGGTATTACCTGCTGGTTTTGTGGAAAGAAAGGACATACAAAGAAGGAGTGTTGGTTGAGAGATAAAGAGAATCAACATACAGGTATGGAAGAAGCAAAAGATGCAAATATTGTGGTACAGGATGCTCTCGTACTTTCTTTGGATAGTCATGTAGGATCATGGATATTAGATTCTGGTTCATCTTTTCATGCATCCCCAAACAGAGATTTGTTTCATGAGTATGAACAGGGAGATTTTGGAGTTCTTTATTTAGGGGATGGTACGCCTTGTCAGATAGTTGGCAAAGGGAAAGTGCAGCTGAGATTGCAGATTGACAACACGTGGGTGTTGAAGGAGGTCATGCATGTTCCAATTCTGAAGCAGAGTCTGATTTCTGTAGGAAGGTTGGGAGATGAGGGATGCACAATAACCCTCACAGCGGATTCTTGGAAGGTTACCAAGGGAGCACTTGTTTTAGCAAGAGGTAAGAAAGTAGGTTCTCTTTATCTATCTACTTGTATTACTGATTCCACTTCTGGTGTAGATTCGAAGATGTGGCCTAATAGGCTTGGTCACAAGAACAGGGAGGGAATGGAAGTTCTTGATTCAAAAGGTATGTGCACAGATACAATTCATTGCAGAAAGAGAAAATTTGATGCCTTTGATAGGAACAAAGAAGCCTTGGTGTTTATGGAGGAGATGATGGACAGAGGTCAGTCACAGGGGCTGAATAAATCTAAGCAGGGCAGCATGGACATAGATTTGATCCAAGAAGAGCTCACGGATGAAAAATTCATCACTTACAGGAACACACAGACACCGATGTCGGCAGCTTGGCACCGACGTCAGTCATCCAGATACCGACATCGGTCATGTGTAGACCAGCAGGGTCGGTAGGTTGGACAGGAGAAGTCCGACGTCGGTCATCAGGACCGACGTCGGCAGGAGGGATACCGACGTCGGCCAGGGGTAACGACGTTGGCAGTCAAGGTCAGTGCAGGGAACCGACATCGGTCGGGAGCAGACTGGGAGATGGCCTAGATTGGTCATTGGAACGGATGTGGGTGAATTACTAAGTCTCAAAAACCCATGAGGAGGTCAGGAAAGGTATGTGAACCTCATATTCGTTGTTCACCTTCTTTATATTGCTTACTGTTAGTCATGAACTAGGAAGATAGAGGGAGCAATGCAGGTAGAATCCAGAAACAGTGGGAGCTTGACATGAATGAGGAGTGTGAGTCCTTGGATTAGAGCCAAACAGGTACTTGTTGGTGAAGTTGTCAGCTGGATAGAGGAATGGATTCCCGTTTTAGAGAAGAGAGTGGATGGACATTTGAGACAGAAGGCTATGGTATATGGTCTTGAGTTAGCTGCAGGGCAATGGAGGTTTGACCATTGTATTTTATCTTTACCAAGTTGGATAATATTAGCTACATTATCCTGTTACTGTATTGTGTTACTTTTTGCAGGGTTGCATATACAGGGAGTTTTTTGAGCTAAGGGTAGAGTTGGTTCAGAAGTATGTCATGAAGAATTTGGAAGCAGCAAAATTCTTATGGCATGGGTGACAGGGATTGCATCACAGGTTTGCGTGGTGGTTGGTCTTCAAGGGTGACTTTGAAGAGGGATACAGAGCCTAAGGAACAAAATAGATGGTGTACAGGTACAAGTACAGGTTGCAGCTGTTTATCTCCAAGTGGGAGATTGTCAGGGTGTGGAGCTAAAAGCTTCAACCGTTTGCACACACATGAAGAAAGGATGCTGAAGAACCAGAGCCACTGGCGTCGGCAGTATGACTGACGTCAGTTAGATGCAGTGGAGAAGGAAACCGGCGACGGCAGAGGAGTCGGCCGACGTCGGCAGCACCAGACAAGCAGGGACCGATGTCGGTCGCCTGTGCGGTCCAGAACTGCTGTTTACGAACAGTCAGTTAGTTAAACCGAGTGTTTGCATGTTAAGAGACTATTTTAAGTCGCGAGCTGTATGTCTAATTTTAGTTACTAGATGTCTATTTTGTGTAAGCATGGGATCTTATTTATAGACCCATATGGCATGTGTTGTAAAGTAATTCTAAGGCAAGTAAAGGCATTGAAGCTAGCAAGGTCAAGGAGATCTACAGGTGTAAGGTCAAGGAGATCAGCCATAGCATTCAAGGAGGAATTGTAACTCATGTTTTAGAGTTGGTTTTGTGTTGAGCAAGAGAGAGAGGGAAGAAGGTCTTGAGGTGTGGCAAGCCTTTGAGGTGGAGGAAGAAGTGGCATCTTCCTTATTTGTATTTTCTTCTAGTATTATCTAATACAATTGTGTGTATTGTCTCTCAAATTCTTTGCTGTCTCATGTTTCTAGTTTCTTAATCATTCTGGTATAATTTCCGTGATCAATTGCTCATATATAAGTAATCAATTGTGCTACCGTTGGATAAAGGGGCATCCTAACATCCAATCCTATCCAATAATAAAATAAAGTTTGGATATTATTTATTGATAGTGTTCCAGTATAGTAAAGTGAATATTAGACCCTATTTCAATCATATCATTAGTTTCTAACTAAGTTTAATTTTCTACCTTTTGTTACTATTTTTAGAAAAAACAAAATTGCAATCTAGTTTATATGAATTAGTAGCTTAATTATTGCATATTATTTATTGATTTTATTATTAAAACCCTTTAAATAAATTAGGAATAAAACCCTAATATTCCCAAAAAGGTTAAATCATAAAGGTTTTTAACTTATTAAAGCTTGCCATTCACCTCTTTATACTATGCTTTCAGCTACTTCATTAATGGCTTATAGTGTGTGGATTTCTTAAAATTTGATAAAATCATGAAATATATTAAAATACACCACCAAATGATCATTTATTATGTATATTTATGATCTTACCATTGTAACATTAACTTTGATAATGGTTTATTTGATGAAGTGATAGGTTATTCAAATGATCACTTCCCATTAACTATTGGGTGGGTACCAACTATATCGACAGTCTTTCCAATGCACTTAGTTAAACCTAGCATGACCTCCTTTATTATGGTAACATAAGCACAACACTTCACATGCACATGATTCATCCTCCTCAATTCCATCTCTTCTTCATGATATACTTTTTTCCAAGTATGCCTCTCTTCTTGGTCAATTTCTCTACAGTTTCATGTATCTTGTTTCAACCTTCCTTACCCCATACAAATCCTTATGCTAGTCCTATAACACTTCATTATCTCCTCTTTATTCTTTATGCATAAATATTTTGTATGCCTTGTTTTGTCAATTTGTACTTATAATTTTTCTAAACCTAAAAAAGTTTGCACACACCTAGAAACTTAGGTGTCTAGCCTCAGGCACTTAAAAAGTGACCATGCTCGACTCAAATGATTAGATTTATACGTGTAATTTATAGAAGATTTATTTTATAGGCCAAAAATTACATACTTATTCACTTAACACAAATTAAATAAACATAAGGAAATATTTGGCTTATACCAAATTATATTATGGTCAAAACTAAGAAACCAACTTATGATCAAGAAGTTGATGTCTGATGGTGCTAGCACCATCCTATTGAATGTATAGATTCAATTTATTTCCATTGAAATTATTAGGGATAATTTCAACCATCAAAATACATATCTTGTATGTGCCATTTTCTAATATATTGTGGATGATATAAGGGCCCATCCACCTAATTTACAATTTTCCTAGGTTTTTGAGGTGCTTGGAGTCATATAGCAAGACCCAATACACCTTATATAAATAACTTGTGATTGATGTGCTTATCATGCCATAGATTCTATTTTTATTTTTCTATTTATTTTCTCCACCATGCTTGGGCATGTGTCTCATCTAAGCACTCCAAGTCTTTCATGTGTGTGTTCAAAGACTCTTGGTCATCTAATGGACCAATACATGTGATGTGTAATGAGGGTACTATGAATTTCATAGGTAAAATTTCCTCTACACTAAATAATATTTGAAATGGTGTAACCTTATTTAGGTGCTTGTATGTAGTATGATATGCCCACAACACTACTAACACATAGTCATCCCAAATTTTGTGACTAATGTCATAGATTTTTGTGAGGCACATTCCCAATATTTTATTGAATGATTCTATAGTGCAATTTAATTTCAGATGGTAAGGTATCATTTTATGGTACACCATCATATACTCAGTCATTAGGATTTGAATGATTTCATTGATGAAGTATGCATCTCAGTGGCTAGTCAAAATAAGTGGGCATCTATAGTGACTAATGATATTCTCATAGATGAATCATGTTACTTTGGTGATGGTACAATCTTTGGTCATTAATACCTTGGCCCACTTAGTGAAGTAAAATTTGGTAGCCATAATTTATCATGTGCATGTGCACCTCACATTAGGAGTAATAGGCCAAATAAAATCAATGGCCAATTTCTCAAATGGTGTTTGGGTAAGGATGGGGATGAGAGATCTCATCTCAAAGGTTTGGATTTTATATATGCTAGCAAATGTCACATGCTTTGGCTCATTATTTTACATCATGGAATAGATTTGGCCACAATAATCCTTATTATAGTATTTTGTGCATCATTGCATTTTCAACATAATGATCTCTTGTAATCCCATTATACACCTCTTGAAATACTGAGTCTTGTTCATGATCTAAGACACATCAATTCATGAATTTATTATGGCTCAACTTGTATGAGTTTAAAAGGGGTAGTGTGAATTATGAGTTGCTTATTCTCCTTAATCATCATGGTCTAAGGTATAAATCTAGAGGTCAAAAATGTGGTGATCTCTACCAAGTCTTTGGGGATGAGATGAACACTATAAAGTTGCATGTCACACATATCATCTTCAATAGGTAGTGTCCCATCATCAAAGTTAATGTGGGATAGATGGTCTAGGCCCAAATTTTGTTTTTCATGCTTTAATACCATAGAGAACTAGAATTCTTGAAACAAAATAGTCCATTAACAAATGCAGCCAATGAGAATAGGCTTGTTTAATAATTACTTGAGTGCCTCATGATCAGTGAATAATATGAAGGGGGTGGCTAATAATTAATGTTTGAACTTATATAGGGTATATACCATGGCAAGCAATTTATGCTTAGTTGTGGTGTAGTTATACTATACCTTTGTTAGTTTTTTCTTACAAAATAAATGGGATGATCCATTTTGCCTTCGCTTGGTTATGTTAGGATGGTGTTGATTGTGGTACACATTGACATGGACATGGAAGGGAGTTGTCCAATTATGGAATTTTAATATGAACACACTTTCTAGTTTGAGCTTTAAGGTCTCAAATTCATCTTCCTACACTATGCCCCAATAGAATGGACCTTCCTTTTGTAAGAGCTCTTCTAATGGTGCCATAATATTGACATAACTCCTTATGAGATTCCTATAGTACCTATAATATCCAATAAAGAAAAAAATGTATTTATGCATTGGTGGGGTCTAGAGCTAAAGGATGATTACAATATTTGTTGAATCAATGAGGAGATCATATTTGTAAATAATATGCCCAAGTAGAGTACCAAATGGCATTGTAAAAACACACTTCTTAAGGCTCAAAGAAATTTAAAACTACATGTACCTTTCAAACATAAGGCATGAGTTGTCATAGTGATCATTCAGAACCCATAAATAATCCACTCATCTAAGTATACTTAGAGGAAGTTGTGAATGAATTCTTTAAAAGTAATGATCAACACTCAAAAGAACATAGCTAGTGCATTCTTTAGTCCAAAGGGCATCATGTTGTATGAGAAACAACCCCATTTTATCACAAAGGTAGTTTTGGGCTTGTCCTCCTCCTCCTAAATATAAAATTGATGGTATCTTGAGAACCCATTAATAAATGTGTATGTCTCTCAACTTGTGATTCCATCCAATACTTTGTTGGTGAACAAATTTAGAAAAGGGTTGGTTACATAGGTAATATTTAATAATTTGTAATTGACAAAAATTAATATGTCATGCACCCATACTTTTTGATGCTAATGATAATGGGGCTAAGCCATTTATATTATTACATAGGGTAATGACACTTATGGCTAGGATGCCATCAATATCTCTATCTTGACTTTGGCACAGATATTAAGATTCATCTTGTAAGGTCACTTTTTGATGGGTCTTACACTATCGACTAGTTTGATGCTCATCTTCCCAAGGGATGGGTGTGTGTCTTTAATATCTCTATAGTTATGAGGGAAAAAGTATTGGGATTACTTTAATAGATCCAAAATATGAACCAAATTTGTGTCAAACCAATAATGACCTAGAGTGGCAATCTTTTTTCCCCCTCTAAATTGATATCTACCTTGGTAGTTTTTAATGGCACTCGATAGGGTTCATTCTTATCCTAGTGTGAATCCTTGAATTTCCTACTACCCTCAATTTTTTTTACCTAAATATGGGTAGGGTCTTATTCTTCTGAGGTGTTATCCTTAAATTGGTATACTAACTACCTTTTTTCTATTAAATTCTTCCATTTGCACACCTTCCATGTGCCATCATCTTCATCACTAGAGTCATTATTTTGAATTTTCTCTTCAAAGAAGCTTTTGAGTGCTAACCCTTTTACACCAAACATGTCTCTTAGGTTCTACTCTAACATTTCAATGTCCTCAAATAATGACCTTTAAATTACTTTTAGTGGCTCAATTAATTCAATGTTTTATGAAGAAAAGGAGGTGTGAATAAATTTCTCCTTAAGGGCATCCCAATTGGTTGTATCATGATCTCATTGAAAATGTACCATGATTGTGCCTATGTATTCAAAGTCCTATTGAAGGTGTGCACCCACAAATTCCTTATGGAATTATTTCCATAGACAGTCCATATTTCTTCATAAAGACACACAAGCACTATAGGGTTAGAATCACTAGAAGAGGCTGAGATGTCCAAGTCCTCATTACTCTTTCCAAATCTAGTGTAAAGGGTTGCCTTAAAATCTTGAAAAGTCGGAAATCTAGGATTTTACATTGACAACCAGTGATTGGAAATACTCTTCAATGTATATACTAGTGCACCTAATTTATCCACCTCTTATGTTACACATGACTCAAGGTCATGAACATAGTCTTCCACTGGATTACTCCTTTCATATCTTGGGAACACCACAAGTTTTCCCATAATAAGGTGAAATACTCTTATTACCATTTTTTTGGTGTAATGGACCAATATTTTAAAGGCACAATCAATCTAGACCTAGCCTATCTTTATTAGTTTTGGTGAATTTGCATGTACCAAGCAACACCACTGACTAGTGGTCTCATATGCTTCCTCAACCCATTGATTGCAAGCAACATTGGTGGTATATAAAGATGATTCTCCATCTTCCCAAGAGAGAATTCCTTGATCATTTGGGTCTATCATATCAATTATTTGCATCATGTTTTTATAAATATGGTTGATATCATATTTGATGTCCATGTTCTCAGCATAAGGGGTCCTTGGTAATTTGAGATGGGTATAACTAACTTTTCCTTTCCATTCTAAAATTTAATGTAATGCCTTTTGAAGCACATATCTAAATTATTTTCATAACACCATGGCCTTACTATAAGAGTTATATAGTTGTCCTTCTCTTTTAACTCAATCACTTAAAAGTTATCATAGAATTTAGTACCCATGATATCTATAATTAAACTCTTTAGAATTTGGATAGGCTACGCTCAAGTCTTATTGGCCATAAAAAGGACATGAGGGTAAGGTCTCAAGGCTAGCCTCCCAATTTTCTCCCAAGCATTCTTGGTTAAGATGTTTACCTCAATGTTTGTGTCTATAATAACCTTATAAATAAACCATCCATCAATAGTGGTATCCACTAGGAGTTCTTTATCGTATTCCACATTTTGTGTATGCTAAACCTCTCATGCCCTATCCATTCATGGTAAAATGAATTCAACTTGATTTTGAATCACATGTTCCAAGATCAAGTTCTTCAATAGGAGAAACATTCCCTCTATCTGTAAGAGGCATATCATCTTAGTTAATTCTTATATTTAGTCTCCTATCTATACTGCTTATTATGAGAAGTGGTAGCCTATGCTTTTAGGTCTTATTCTAATTGGATCTCCCATTGCACATTTTGGATGACACTCAGCATACTGTGACATGTCTTCTCACATTTTGGGTCTAGCTATAGCACAACTTTGGGTTCAAGTCATGTTATGCACTCATTACAACCCTTATACCCATATTATAGGCATAACTTAGGTATTAACATAATTAACAACTGAGTGGTTAATCTACTATAATTAGTTACATGTACCTTAACTATCTCTTTGCATGTAGGTTGTACCTTCAAGGTCCATTTTTATATCTTTTTCTCACACCTGATCATTCATACACCCTTGTTTGTGTTAGGCCTACCTTGGGTCAACTTTTTATATAGGTCAAGGCAACCTTTGACCTTATGGGACCCTCGATAATATCCACATGTAGGATATGTAGGGTATTCACACTAATAATTATTAGTGCAGTCAGAACCTTAGTGCAGTTAGAACCTTCCATCACTACATCCTCTACCTCACCTTATGACACCTCATTATATTATGAATCTTATGTTCTATTAGTTATATCTTTCATTACCTTGGTTTGCTTTCCCTCTTATTGACATAGTGGATTGTCATGCACCTCTTTCCATATTCTCATGCATTTTCTTAATCACTCAATAATTATTAGTGGTATGGGTGTAAGAATTGAATAAATAACAATAAATGGTTATGTTGACTTGGTTAACACATTGCAATAAAGGGTAGTGTTAACCAAATTTGACTTTTTAGTCAAATTACAGCACCTATAGGTACAAACTTCAGTTTTTATATGTTATAGGGATTAATATCTTATCATGGGGTGTGTTAAAGGTTATTTGATGCCATTCAATTTTATATTGGCTTTGGTCAATAATTTTTATGTTTATTTATCATTTTGAGTCATTTTAAGGGTCAAAAAGGGTGCATTTAATGCTTTATAAGGGTACATTTAATGTCCTCTCACCATGCATCCACACCAACTCAAAAAGAGACTCATAATCCCAATGTTTTAAGTTGGAATAAGATAGTAGAGTCATGGGGAAAGAAAGAGGAGAAAAGTCTTGAAAAATAATGCAAGGTTAAGAAGACTCTTGATCCTATACAAACTCCTCCCATCCCTCAAGAAAATTATTATAATCCTAATAACTTAAGTTAGAGCAAGATAGTAGGGTCATGGGAAAAAAAGGAAGAATCATTGTCAATAAGTGTGAAGTGGAAAATAGAGTTGACCCTTTACAAGTCCCTCCCACCCTTCCTCAAGAATTTTCTTTTGTTCCATCGTAACCCTCATGTATTCTATGTGTTCGTTATGATTCCTATGACCTTCAAGAAAATATTTTCCAAGAGAACCTAGCCAAAAAAACAAAGGAGTTAGAAACAAAGATGAAATTACTAAGTTAAGGTGTGATGTAAGGATTAGACCTAAAATAAGATCCTATGCTTAAACACACCCCATCTCCCCTTCCTCAAGAGCTTCCCAAAGATCCTCTTACTTTGCATTCTCAATCTAATTTTGAGCCCTATGTCCCACCTCCACCAAATAATTCCTTTAGTCCTTATCCCATCACCCTTTGCCTTGATGTACCTGTGGTGTGGGAACATAAACAAGAGTAGCTAGTTTAATAAAATTTAGAACTCTTACTTGAAGAGAATGCAATTCCTTAGCAGCCTCATTGGGATAAGTCACCAAAGTTCAAGAAGCCTAGTCTTGGCATCACAATGAAGGAATTTGAATATCTTGTATCCCTTGATAAATAAGATTAGATTATGACAATTGAGGTTCAATTTGAAATCCCTCAAGAGGTCTTAAGTGATGAAGAAGATATAGGTTCTTATGTTGAATCTCCTTGTTTGGTTGATAATGAAAAATGTTTTCTTTGTGGCAAAGAATAAATCTTGGAAGAAGAGCCTATCTTGATGAGAGCAAGTGAAGACAAAAAATATCAGTTCATGGTTGATCAATAATGACTCATGAGTGATAATGAGGAAGAGGTCACCATATGGACTCCCCTTGGTAAACAAAAAGAAAATTCATAAGCTCTTGCCTCCATATTTTAGGGAATGTATATCCATGAGGAATGTACCCAAGATTTAAGGAAAAAGTTTCATAAAGAAGACTTTGTTTGATCATGAGGTTCTAGATGACCATTTCAAGATTGAAGAGATAGTGGTTCTAAAATATGAAGAGGACAAAGATGACTGGTAGATGTAAATATAGTTATTTAAATAGCTTGAAGAGATTTGTCAAGTTGATAGCCAATTACATGGAAAGGTGAATAAAGAATATTACTTGGAGGATAATGACCAAGATTGTAAAGAATTTTCAAATCTCCTTGATGATATAGAAGAAATTGCAGCTGAGAGGAAGCCCAATCTTGTTGAGAGCACTATGGAAGATAATAAGGTATGCCTTATTGAATCACCATTTGAAGCTATAGTTAAAAGATCATATGAGAAAGTTGAGGCTATTTGGACATAAGAAGAATTCATCCCCATAGTTAATTTTTTGGAGCTATTTGGTTCTTATTGAATAACATGCTAATGAAGTTGGAAAATGTTTTGAAAGAGTTGGAGGCATCAATGCTAGAGATCAAAAGGCTACATGTCTAAACAAATCCTCCATATCATAAAAAAGAAGAGTTTCAAACTTCCCCTTTGATCCAGGAGGAAGGTATGATTATTTTTTTAGTTGTATATAATAGGTTGTTTTATGATTCCCCTAAGTTCCTTGAGCACATGTGTGTGTGTGTGTGTGTGTGTGTGTGTGTGTGTGTGTGTCTTTTGCTTTGTGTGGTTGAGGTAGCCATTATTAGTCTTTGTCTTGATCAAAGTTTGAATTCAATGGTCAAGGTCTCCTTATTTGTATTATTTTTAGAGACTCCTAAGCCTAATGGACTAATAAGGCTACTGATATAGTTAGTATAACATGCATACTACCACTATGAGTCACCAATTTATTGACCAATTTTGACTTTTTAATCAAATTAGAGAAACTATAGGTAAAAACATGGGTTTTTAGATGTTTATGGGGATTAATATATTTTCATGGGGTGTTTTATAGGTTATCTAATTCCATTCAATTTTATTTTGGCTTTGGTCAATTAGTTTTATGTCTATTTATCATTTTGAGTCATTATAAGGGTCAAAAAGGGTGCATTTAATGTTTTGTATAGGTTTATTAAGAAATTTTAAGGTTATAATAGGTGATTTAATGTAACATGTCCCTATAAGTATTAACCATTTTTTATTAATTGAAATATGGTAGGTTGTTTAGAGAAAATTCAATTTTCTTAAAGAAAAGGAAGAAAATGACACTTGTACAACCTCCTTGGGAAGTGTTCCACTTGGGAAAGGTGTAAATGTGACTCTTAATATCACCCACAATAATATCCATGATTTAATTAATTTTTAAGTGTCACTTATTGCTCAAAACCATTCTCCTCTTTTCTTGGCTTTTTAGACACATAAAAATGACTTGTAAGTTTGCACTTGGTATAGTCATCACAAGGGGTTTTAGGATAAATGCCTTTGGTATATGATATTAAACTTAGATACCTTAATTTTCATATTAGGATTTTGAATAATGATCAATTTTTATTTATGGATCATTAATTTGAAGTTGATTATGTTATATGTATTGAGTTAATATGTGATTAAATCCTTTATAAATATAAACAAGGTTAATATTCTAGTTGATGAAGATAGTAGACACTCCACTATCTCTATGTGCAAATAAAAACACATACATTTTTTATATAATGTCATTAGAATATGCACTCATTGAGGTATATGTTAATGTGTAATTTTCAATTGTGAAAATATATTTATTTTAATAATTTTATTACATACTTGGGAAAATATAACTTATGTGAATGCATTGTGTATATAAGGTTTTCATATGACATTTGATACCCTAGTATTCAAATGTTTAATAGGGCATCTTCTAATTTTTTCCCCCTCTCACATATCTTTTTGTGCACCTCGACCTTTCACTTAACTTGTTGAGCATTAAGTGCAAATTGAGAATGACAACAAGATTAAATTAAGTGCATGTTTAAATAACTTTTTTGGAGATAATATTTCCTATATAATTAGAAATATTTTTTTTAATTGGTTTCATGTATAAGTGGATACATATATATGTGGATACTTTTTGGAGATAATATTTCCTATACAATTCGGATTGCATAATTATTACAACACTAAATTGCATCTAACTAGTGTAGCTAATGTCACAGTCATTAGATTGATATGGTTCACAAGGAAGATACGAGTCATGTTATCGGTAATAAGGATCACAAGAAACTTGATAAGGTTCATCATAGCTTTGATAAAACTCTTGATAGGGCTCATTAGGCTCATATGGATCAAGACATGGCTAGTATGATCCATCATAGGGCTAATAAATAAGTTTGGCATAGGTATTATCTATGACAAATAAATATATTTAAAATTTAAAATATAAAAATTACCAACCTAAAACTTGGTAATTTAGACAAATTCTCAAAAATAAATTTAGGTAACATCGATCAAAATTACCATACATATAATTCTAGACATATTATTTTTTTAATACCATAAATTTACTAAGATTAAATATATTACCACAAATAATTATTTTATTAAACACATGATCTAATCTATTTATAACTTGTCTTACATATTTAACATGTCTTAAAATCTGCCATAAGTCATGTAGTAGACAATTTTCTTTTGATAAATAATTATTAAAATTATTTGCAATGATATATTTGCATTTAATGTTGTGAATAATTTTTTTGTAATTGCCATCAGTGAGCACTATTTTGAAATAATTATATAGAATCCTTTTACTTTTATAAACTAACTCTAACATATTGTATAATATTAAAATATTGTGAACCCTATAGGTTTTGTTCCATTTCTACCAAATCTATATGAACTAGTTGGTTATGTTGGATCCAGATGATGTTTATTTCCTTCTCACATGTTATCTATGCTTGGTCTAATGTTTTATCATGTTTTAATGATAAATATAACTCACTTTACAAAAGAATGCCACCATGAGCAATTTCAGTCAATTTTCCACTTGCAAGAGCTAAAATCACAATAAAAGTTTAATATGAATTATAAATGGTGTATTTCATGTTTCAATTCCATGGGAGTCACATACTTATAGGTTTTGGTCTCAAAACCACATAGTTTTATCAAAACCCATGTTTATACCATGCTAGGCCATTCATTCAACACTTTGTCTACCTTATTCCACATTTTTACAAGTGGTTTTTATGTTGAAGGAGATATTTAGAACTTGTTTCAATATATCCTTGGTGGAAATCATACATGTTAGGTCTTTATTGTGAGTTTGAGTTGATTTTAGGATTCATTCATCCTTATTTTTGACCCATTCCAAACATCCTACCTACATATAGTTTTGTTGGGCGAATATTTTGTCACTAGATAACTGATGAGAAAAATAGGTCTCTTTAACCACAGCATAGGGAGATTGGTTAGCTAGATGTGTAGGTTTACTACATCAAAAGGGGACAAATCTCTCCTCTCATCAAGGGGAGGTTCCCTATAAATATGCAGGAGCTATATACTATATATAAGCAAAAAATAACACTCAGGGGTAGGATAATCCATCCATCTCTCTTTTTTCAGAGATGATGTTAACAAACAAAGGAGAAAATCCTAGTGAAAATGCTAAAGGCACTTCTCTTCTTTTAGGAGTGATCTTGTAATAAATAGCAGTTCTTTCAAACAGTGATAAGTAACTAGTAACCAAAGGCATAGTAACCAGTAGACTAAGATGTAGCACAAAGTCAACACCTCAACTGCCCAAGAGTGAGATACGAAGGATAATGAGGGCACAAAGTCATCCCAAAGTCCTTTACACAGAAACAAAAGACGAAGGATAATGAGGGCACAAAGCCATCCCAAGATCCTTTACAAAGGAATAGAAAGAAAACATACTAAAGGCAATTGTGGGAGCACAAAGTCTCTCCATAGTTGGCTTCAAGACACCTTTCTGATTATTTTCACTAATTCTTCTTATTCTTTTAAATGGACAAAAAATTTATTAAGGAAAAAGACATAAGAAAAATTTCCCCAACAACCAAGCTATTCTAGCACAAAGTCTAAAAAGTCACTTGTTTTCTTATTCAAATAATGAAATATGATCAACAATTTGAGCTCAATGTCTCAGTAATGTCTTTCAATTTGGGTAGAGTTTTTGTTTCTGATAATAGAGAGAGATCTCTTTAAAACAATGAGAGAGTCCAATATATAGTGCTCCAAGAAAGACTTGGGTGCTTTGTTTCACAAAAATAGCCTATGATTCATTCAATGCCTTTAATGCATTTTAAATTTTGTCCATGGGCTAGGCTGGAATCAAGCATCAATTTTTAATGTGGGACACCTGATGTGTTTCCTGATGTGTGCACAATTGTTTGCTCTACTCAATGTATAAAAATAAGCCATGCCATTGAATGTCCATGTTCTCTGATGTCCACTTAGTGGACTACTTTACCTTCTAAAAACATATCCCATGCATGGATATTTATGATATTTCTCCATCATTCCCCCTTTCTTGGCTATATTTTGTCCTTATCTATGTGATCTGAGCCCTCGGGCTATCTCTTTGGCTAGTCGCTAAATTTGTTCATAGGGTCTATGATTTTTTGAAAGCCAACAGCTAGTTGGTTTCCCTAAATTTGATGGCTACGGGCCCATCATCCTCTTTAGAAATTCCTTCATGTCTTTCCTACTTGTTTTGGCTACTTTTCACTGATCTTAACAAGTGACACATGGTGTGTTCCACTATGAAATAGGTGAAGACACATGGCAGCATCCACTTAACTTATAAAGGCTTTAGATGTCTTTTAAGAGTCCTATAGAAGATGACACATGATAGCTTATGCTAAGATTTATAAACAATATAGAAACATTAGGAATCATTTGGACTCATGCAAATGATGACACATGGCACACTTCATTGAGGTTATAAACTCACTCAGGGCCCACCACATTCCTTACAAAACAAAAGGAAGAAATTGTGGATGTTGACACTTGGTGGCTTCTACTAAGCTATAATAGAACATGTGGCACATTCCATAGTTTTGAAACTTATTAGAAACTATCCCAGTAGGTGACACTTGGTAGCTTCCACTTCAAATTTATAAGGGACACGTGGCGGCTTCCACTGCACTTTGTAAGGGACATGTGGTAGCTTCTATTTCTCTTTGAGGTTTCATCTTTCTTAGAGGGAAATTGCCCTTTGCGGTCTTGAGAAAGGTCTAATTTTGCTCAGGGAGAGCCCCTTGCAAGGGTTCTTGCCTTTTAGGTGATCTTGGGATGGCCTTCGGGCTTTAATTTTCTTGATGGGTTTTTTTGCTCTTTTCCTTCAAACAAAAAGTCTGAAGGAATTCCTTTGAACAATTTGTCAAAAAGAAATCTTCCTTTGCTTTGCCTTAGTCAATTTTCCGTCGGGTCCTTACTTTCGAGCTTTCTTCTTGGGTGAATTCCTTTGAACAAAAAGTCTAAAGGATTTTTGCCTTAACCATTTTTTTGAGGAAAATCTTCTCAAAGAAAATCTAACGGCTCTTTCACTTAGTAATTTCCTTTAGATAAAAAGTCTAAAGGAAATCTTCCTTATCAGCCTTCTCTCACTACTCTCCGCAAGGGCACTTGGCTTTGGTTCACCACCCTCCGCAAGGGAACTTATTCCTTTGGCTTTGGGGTAGCTCCTTGAACCTACCAATTGAACTGACTTTGGTTTAATAGTTTAATGGTTTAATCTTGTATTTGAAGCCTTCTTTTTTGACTAAGTCCTTTGACCTCTTTGAACTGATTGAACCCATTGAACCGTTGAACCTATTGAAATTGTTGGTTCAAGGTTCAATGGTTCATTGGTTCATTCCTTTGTTTTTTGTTAAGTCCTTTGATCACTCAAATAAAATGCATTGAACCAACCACTCATTGAACCTTTGAACCATTAAACCCATTGAACCTTTGAACCAAAATGGTTCAATGGTTCAATGGTTCAATGATTCAAGTCTTCTTCTTTTTGAAAGTATTTTGAATCCATTGAACCTTGAAGCAGTTGAATTTTTTGAACCTTTGTCAAAGCACTTAACTCTTGCTGATGATGTTGAACCTTTGAACCCATTGAACCCATTAAACCAAAATGGTTCAAGTTTCAATAGTTTAATGGTTTAATGGTTCAATCCTTGCTTAGAAGCTTGTCGATGGACATTTTTTATTGAACCAACCTTGAAATTGCCTAAGTGTTGAGAGATTGTTTCTTTCTTGTAGAATCCATAGAAATTAACCTACAAAGTCTGTAGAACTAAGTTTGTAGATTCAAGCCTACAGAGTCCATAGATTCAAGCCTACAAAGTCCATAGATTTAAGTTTATAGATTCCATCCTACAAAGTCTGTAGAATTGATTCCATAGATTTAAGCCTACAGAATCTGTAGAAATCTAAAAAAGCTTGAATAATGAAGAATTTAAATGCTCAAAACAATTTTTGAAAAGGGAAGAGAGGATTTTGGTCTGTTGAACTAGAGTAGTTTATACATTGTCTCAAAAATGAGCTGACATTTTTGGGGACAACAACTGGCTCTAGTTAGGGAACTTCCTTCAGTTGAAAACTTGGAACAGCTGAGGGGAGTAGAAACCAAAATCTCCAGTGCCTTGAAGTATGCCATTGGACCATGGAGTCATGCTACCCAAAAAGAAAGGCTCCAAAAAATGAAAACAAAAAAGCACAAAACAAAACTAAAGACTATAAAAATATACATATGTATAAGCTGATCTTATCTGATACTTCATAGATTGAAGTGTTTTAGATGTTGCCCACTGTGAGGCAATGAAAAGGGTGTACCATCTTGATATTTCAGTAAGAAACTATTTTTATCATTGAGCTAATGAATAGTAAATGGGCCCCTCTAAAGGGAGTCAAACTTCCCATGCATCCCCTTTGGTTCTCTCCTTTTATCCCACAACAGGACTTGATCTCCAACCTAGAAATCATAGTTTTTTGCCTTCTATTTGAAGAACTTCTTCACTAGACTTTGATGGGCAGCAATTCGATCCACCACTATAGTTCTTTGCTCATCTAGCTCAGTCAGGTACATGATCCTCTTATCAATGGAGCTTCCATATGTTTGATCTTAAAATTGCCTTAGCCAATTTTAATGTTGGTAATTAAAGGGAGATTGGTATCTCTACATTGAGACCATACAAAATTTGGAAAGGTGACATACCTATCACCCTTTTGGGCATAATTCTATCTACCCATAAAGCATCAAATAATTCTTTGTGTTAGGTTTGTTGGTTGTCATCTACCAGCTTCCTGATGATGGTCACCAAGTTTTTATTGCTTGATTCTGTTTGGCCATTCCCTTGTGGAAAATAATCAAAAGAGTGGGAGAGAGTAATCCCATAATAAAATCAGAACTGAGTAATCTCATGTGAAGAGAAACAAGTTGCGTTGTCTGTTACAATCTTGGTTAGGACCCCAAACCTAGAAATGATATTCTCCTTGAGTAAATTGCACACTACTTCTAAAGTAGCATGCTTGGTTGGAATAGCTTCCACCCACTTGGTGAATTAATCTATGGTAGTGAGGACATAATCATGTCCAAAACTTGAAGACATGTTTATAGAACCAATGAAATCAATTCCCCATTGCTGAAATGGTTCTTCTATCATCACTGGCTTGAGAGGCAATGCAACTAATTTGGGTCTTCCCACGAACTATTGGCATAGTTCACATTTCCTTACCCACTTGTATGCATCTTGAAAAAGAGTAGGCCAATAATACCTGGCTCACAGAATCTTGTGGGCAGTTACAAGAGCAAAAAAATGTCCTCCACAGGCTAGATTATGGAAGGATTCCAAAATTTTGTTCTACTGCACTTTATCCATGCAGCAAAAGAACACTCCATCAAAGCTCCTCTTGTATAGGCCATTGTCCTAGAGGAAAAAATTGGTAGCTTTCAGTTTAACAGTCCTCCTTTCTTTATGAGACAGGTGGGTAGGACACTCACCGTAAGTAAGGAAATGAGCAATACTTGAATACCACTCATTCGTGGTGGAGACAAAGAGGATTGTTGGCATGTCTTCCACTTCTTTTTCTTCATGCCCTGCTTCTTCAAGTCTATTGTCAGCAATCAATTAACAAAGGCCCCTTCCCTACACCAGCTTCGTTGGTTTGATAACTAGATCAAACTCCTAGATTTTTGTAATCCAATTCCCCCTTTTAGTTCCAAAATCCTGTTGAGTTAATATGGATTTAACTGTGGTATCAGGAACTAGGGTAGTAGTGTGGGAATTTAGAATGTAAAATCAAAAATGCTTTACTACCTTGACCACCACATAGGCATGCTTCTCCATGTTTGAATACTTTAGCTCATGAGCTTTAAGAGGATAAATCATGAAGGATATGGGAGATTCCACACCTTCTTCATTCTATTGAACCAAAACATCATGAAATCCTTGGTATAATCTGGACAAACCAGAATTGAGGCGTGGGCAATGGCTGTCTTGATATTTTGGAATACCAATTTGCCTTCTTCAGTCCAGCTAAAAGTGGCCTTTCCTTTCATCATATCTATAATATGATGAGTCTTCTCAGCAAAATCAAGAATGAATCTTCATAAAAAATTCACCTTTTCAAAAAAAGAATAAACTACAGTCTTAATTGTGGGTAGAGTAAGCTCCTGAATGGATTTGACTCTCTCTCTAAGTCAATCTTTATTCCTTCTCAGGATATAATGTGTTTGAGAATTTTCCCTTTTGTTACTCCAAAAATAGACTTCTTGGGGTTTATAGAAATGCCATTTTGGCAACATCATTCCAGCACTTGTTGTAAATGGTGCACATGATTAGGATGATGCTTGGAAAAGACTATTAAATCGTCAAGGTATATTTCTCTCTGGAAAGTGGCACTGGCATTTATCAGGCCAAATGGCATTCTTTGAAAGCAAGGTCTATTGCTCTCTGTAAAGTGGCACCAGCATTTATTAGGCCAAATGGCATTCTTTGATACACAAAGGTGCCCCAAGGTGTGGTGATGGTAGTCTTGTGTTGGTCTGCTTCACCAACTTCAACTTTATTGTATCTTAAGAAGTTGTCTAGCATTGATAACATCTCTGATCCAGTCACTGTCTGAATAACTTGATCCATGATGGGTAAAGGATAGTTATCCTTTAAATATGACTGATTTAGATTCTTGAAATCCACACATATACAAATTTCACCATTCTTCTTCCTCATAGGAACTATGTTGGCAATCCATGTAGAATGATGGATTGGAAAAATTATCCTAGCATTTAGCATTTTTTGTATCTCAAACAAAATAGTACCTAATATCTTTGGATTATACTACTAGGATTTCTGCTTGTAAGGCACTGAATCATCTTTGAGAGGAATTTCATGGTGAATTTCCTCAAGCCTGAGAGACTTTAGATCATCATAAGAGTATGCCAAAACATCTATGTAATGGTGAAGCATGTTAGTAAATTTGAGTTTCTCCTCTAGAGTACAACACTTCCCAATGTTCACCATCTTGGGATTTTCCTTGGTACCCAAATTTATCTGATCAAACCCTTTGGAGGAGTTTGAATCCATTTGTTGTTGTTTGATGAACCTGTTGTGCTTGTCAAATAGTTTCTCAAGAGAAACAAGTCCTTTGGGAATTTTATTCCCTTTTAACTATAGGAATTCTTCACCTACATCTAAATTTATTTCAGGAGCTGATTTAAGTTTTTAGAGCTTACTACCTTCGAAGTGAAGGTGTTCAAAGCTATATTTTTGTTCTAAAAAGATGATAATTTGGTTGTTTCCATTAAACACTTGCCAATGATTGGTATTGTCAGGCACACTTGGTCTAAAGACCAATTCGATAGTGTATCTATTTCCTTTGAAGTCTAGGTGAGGAACTAAGAGAGTTGATGAAATAGCCAGTGCATCAGCTCAGTCATTGAATTCTCTAGGTATGGTAGAGATGTTGAAAGCATCAAAGCTTTCAATTTGATCATAGACTAGATTGTGGTAATGGAATAATCTCTCATTTTTGGTTTGATAGAGTTTATTTACCTGACAAACCACCAGTTCAACATCTCCTTTAGCATGAAGGAGTTTAATGCCTTTATCTCAAGCAGCCTTCAATCCAAGCAATAGAGATTCATACTCAGTTGTGTTGTTGGTGTTGCTAAACTGTAACTTGTATGAAGAAGGAAAAATATCTCCTTGAGGAGATATCAACACAATACCAGCCCCTAAGCTAGTAGAAGAATTGCTGTCATCAAATTCTAGGATCCAAACATCATCATAAATTGATCTTTCCTTAAATTTTTCCTTGCTTAGAAGGGAGAATTATTTTTCATCTATACTGCACCCTACCAATTCTT
The DNA here is from genome assembly GCA_037957365.1 of Torreya grandis. Lineage (NCBI taxonomy): Eukaryota > Viridiplantae > Streptophyta > Pinopsida > Cupressales > Taxaceae > Torreya > Torreya grandis. Next base: position 1,643,358 of record JARHVA010001122.1, on the reverse strand, counting down.
CTGATGTCTTATCTGAGTCGATTCTTGGATCACCACCTACATGAATTTTATCTACTGAAACATGAATATCTTCTATGGTTAAGAAGTAATTACCCATGCCTGGAGATTCAAACAAAATTTGAGCTTTAGGGGCTGATGTCTAAGTGACAACATATTTTGATTATTTTTTAGGAAGTAGCCTCTTCATGATGCCTTTGACAGGGATCCTCAATTTAGATAGGTCCATGCTCAATTTTCCACCAACATCCTTGTAGAGATTTCACCCCAAAAGAATGCCATATGAGGCTGGGACATCGGCCACCAGGACTGTCATCTTGATTCTTTTGTTTGGGAATGCTACAAATGCAAATTAGGCATCTTTGATTTGTCCTAACAGAGGTACTTATTTATTTTCCATGTAGAAACATCTCCCAAAGGTTTTGGTCAGCATGAGTCTAAGAGATTATGCCACCTTGGCAGGCATGACATTGTCAGATGCACCTAAGTCTATGATGTAATTGCTCATTTTGTGACCATTTATCAATAGGGAAACATATAAAGGCTCTATTTTCCTAGGGGTAGATGGAAGAGTAATGACAAGATTGTTTGGGATGGACATGTTCTTTTAGGGATCATGAGTTACCTTTTTAACATCTTGTATTGTAAGGACAACTTTATTCTTCATACGCTGAACTAACCTATCCAACTACTCAAGATTGGATTACAAGAATTCAAATTTAGACATTTGAATTTTGATCTTCTTGACATGGTCAATTATGTCAAATGACTGAAATGGACTAGGAACAGAGGAAGGAATTTCATCTTTTTGGTTTTTAGGAGGGGTGGTACTAGTCTGTAGAATTGAAGTTGAAGGTGCAGAGATGTTTGATGTACTTACCTTTCATGCAATCACTAGGTCCTTTAGCTAGAAAGGTAGAGTGGTTCCATGCTTAGCAATTGAAATTGCTAGTTGAGGTTGCTCCTCTATCTTCTCTTTATTAGCTTATTGGGATGACTAGTTCTTGTATCAGCTGAATATAGCATATGATCCATCAACTACTTTACCTTTACCTCTAGGTTCATCTTGGTAATTCAGGAAACCAATGTTGGAATCACTAGATAATTCTTCTTCTTCCTCAGTGAAGAGATTAGCATCATTTTCTTGGTTCAATTCAAGCTGGGAAGAGAAATCATATTCTATTTTGAGATATCCCACTACTAAATTGGATGGAGGTGCTTCAATGGCAAGTTTCCTCATGGAAGATGATTTGGCTATCCTTGATTCCTAGCAACATTTCCTTGGTATGACTGATTTGGGAATGTCCTCCTTATCATACTTCTATATGAAGGAGCTGAAGATATCCCTTGCACCATTTGCTTCTTGAGAGCTAATAACTCATTTGCCAATTTTTGCACCATTGGATCAGTGGTACCTATAGATGGATATTCAAAAGATGAAGAAGATTTACCTTTATTAAGATCTCTCCTTATCTTTCCTTCCAAGATAAGGTCATCTTCCATCTCAGTAGCCAAATCTTGGGCTGTAACAAGGTCTATTTGGCTAGCACATCTAAACAAAAAACTCACTTTAGGTAGCTATGAGTTGATGAAGAAGCACTTAAGGTTCTTAGGTGTTGGCTGAGTAATTGTAAGAATTTTGTTCCTGAGCTTGTCAAACTTGGCTATGAAATCCTTCATGGTTTCATGAGGCTCCTTTTTCATTTGTGTGAGTTGAGCTAATAGGGCATGCACATCTTCTGTAGGCTTGAATCTGGCTTCAAATTTGGCTTTGAGAGTGTTTTAGTTAGTCACAGTCTAGGCCTATAGATAATAAAACCAATCTAAAATAACACCTTGTAAAGTTTCCATGAAAATCCTGACTACCACATCCTCATACTCCACACCTATTATGCCACAGGCTATGCTGAAGGCTGCAATATGGTCATCAGGATGAACCTTCCCATCACCATAGAACTTGGAGAAATTTTTCCTTGAACTGCATGGTATCTCATGTAGAGGTGGAGTTGAGTGGGCCAAAAGAGTTACCCCAAGGACCTTAAACTAACATTATATGACTATGGAAAGGTGGAATAATAAATCTTAGAGGGGTAAGTATTGACAAAGCTTTATTAATAGTGGAAATAGAGGCTTTGCCTAGTAATAAATACTTGACTTTAGTAGGAGGAAAGCTCTTGGTTCGTTGGAGGTGAGATGGTGAAGGAAATAGATCAAAATTACTTTGCTATACCAACTCAAATATAGGGTCAATAATACCTTTAACCCTTTAGCTTCTCATATACCATGGATTTGCCAGTGTAAAAATAAAAATGGAAAGGAACTAGTACTACTTCAACTTGAAGCTTGAGGCTTCAAAATATGCATTCTATCCCAGTTGGCATGGAGTTGGAGGGAGATGGTAAGACTATAATGATAATGAGTAAGACACAGAATGGAGTCACTAGAGTCTATAATGGATTAGGGTAGGGACTTCTTCAATTTGAAACTTGAGACTTCAGATTACATGTAAATCCTTAGTGGAGTCACCAAAAATTGCTGGGTGAATATTTTGTCACTAGCTAACTAATGAACAAAATAGGTCTCTTCAACCACAACATAGGGAGATTTGTCGGCTAGATGTGCAAGTTTACTACATCAAAAGGGGACAAATCTCTCCTCTCATCAAGGGGATGTTTCCTATAAATATGTAGGAGATATATAGTATATATAAGTAGAAAATAACACTCAAGGGTAGGATAAACCATCCATCTCTCTTATTTTAGAGATGATGTTAACAAATAGAGGAGAAAATCCTAGTGAAATTATTGAAGGCACTTTTCTTCTTTCATGAGTGATCTTGCAGGAAATAGCAGGAGTTTTTTTAGATAATGACAAGTAACTAGTAACCAAAGGCATAGTAACCAACAGACTGAAATGTAGCACAAAGTTTCCACCTCAACTACCCAATAGTGAGATATGAAGGACAATGAGGGAACAAATTCATCCCAAGGTCCTTTACATAGAAATAGAATATTAAGGAAAATTAGGGAACAAAGTCATCCTAAGATCCTTTACACATGAATAGAAAGAAAACACACTAAAGGAAATTATGGGGGCACAAAGTCTCTCCATAGTCGGCTTTAGGACACCTTTCTAATTATTTTCAATAATTCTACTTATTCAATTAAATGGACAAAAAATGTATTAAGTAAAAAGACATAAGAATAATTTCCCCCCATAACCAAGTTATTTCAGCATAAATTCTGAAAAGTCACTTGTTTTATTATTCAAATAATGAAATATGGCCAACAATCTGAGCTCAAAGTCTTAGTAATGTCTTTCAATTTGGGCAGAGTTTTTGTTTTTAATAATAGAGAAAGATCTCTTTAAAATAATGAGAGTCCAATATATAGTGTTCCAAGAAAGACTTGGGCACTTTGTTTCAAAAAAATAGCCTATGATGCATTCAATGCCTTCAATTCATTTTAAATTTTGTCCATGGGCTATGCTGGAATCGAGCATGAGTTTTTAATATGAGCCACCTAATGTGTTTCTTGATGTGTGCATAGTTGTTCGCTCTACTCAATGTAGAAAAATAGGCCATGCCATTGAATGTTTGCATTCTCTGATGTCCACCTGGTGGAATACTTTACCTTATAAAAACATATCCCATGCATGGATATTTCTAATCTTTCTCCATTGTTCCCCCTTTCTTGGCTATATTTTGTCTTTATCTGTGTGATCTGAGCCCTCGGGCTATCTCTTTTGTTTGTCACTAAATTTGTTCACAGGGTATGTGATTGTTTGAAAGCCAATAGCTAGTTGGTTGCCCTAAATTTGATAGCTACGGGCCCATCATCCTCCTTAGTAATTCCTTCGTGTCTTTCCTGCTTGCTCTGGCTACTTTTAACTGATCTTAATAAGTGACACATGGTGTGTTCCATTGTGAAATAGGTGAAGACACGTGGCAACATCCACTTAACTTATAGAGGCTTTAGATGTCTTTTGAGAGTCTTGTAGAAGATGACATGTGGTAGCTTCCACTAAGATTTAGAAATAATATAAAAACATTGGGACTCATTTAGACTCATGTAGATGATGACATGTGGCACGCTTCACTGAGGTTAGAAACTCACTCAAGTCCCACCACATTCCTTACAAAATAAAATGAAGAAACTGTAGATGTTGACACTTGGAAACTTCCACTGAGTTATAATGGAACACGTGGCACATTCCATAGTTTTGAAACTTATTAGAAACTATGTCCTGGCAGGCGACACTTGGCAGCTTCCATTTTGAATTTATAAGGGACATGTGGCAGCTTCCACTACACTTTGTAAGGGACACATGGTAGCTTCTGCTGCTCTTTGAGGTTTGATCTTTCTCAGAGGTAACTTGACCTTTGAGGTCTTGAGAAAGGTCTAATTTTGCTCAGGGAGAGCCCCATGCAAGGGTTCCTACCTTTCAAGCGGTCTTGGGATGGCCTTCAGGCTTCAATTTTCTCAGTGGGTTTTTGCTGCTCTTTTCCTTCAAACAAAAATTCCAAAGGAATTCCTTTGGACAATTTTTCTGAAGGAAATCTTCCTTTGCTTTTCCTTAGTTGATTTTCCATTGGGTTCTTACTTTCAAGATTTCTTCATGGGTGAATTCCTTCAGACAAAAAGTCTGAAGGATTTTTGCCTTAACCATTTTTTTGAGGAAAATCTTCCTAAAGAAAATCTAATGGCTCTTTCACTTAGTAATGTCCTTTAGACAAAAATTCTGAAGGAAATCTTCCTTATCAACCTTCTCTCACTACCCTCCATAAGGGCACTTGGCTTTGGTTCACCACCCTCTACAAGGGTACTTGTTCCTTTGGCTTTGGGGCAGCTCCTTGAACCTGCTAATTTAACCAACTTTGGCTCAATGGTTCAACAATTCAATCTTGCATTTGAAGCCTTCTTTTTTGACTAAGTCCTTTGACCTCTTTGAACCGATTGAACCTGTTGAATCATTGAACCTGTTGAACCTTATTGGTTTAAGGTTCAATGGTTCATTGGTTCATTCCTTTGTTTTTTGCTAAGTCCTTTGATCGCTTAATCTAAATGCATTGAGCCAACCACTTGTTAAACCTTTGAACCGTTGAACCTGTTGAACCTTTGAACCAAAATGGTTTAATGGTTCAATGGTTCAATGGTTCAAGCCTTCTTCTCTTTGATAAGTGTTTTGAAGTCGTTGAACCTTGAAGTAGTTGAACTTGTTGAACCATTGCCAAAGTGATTAATTCTTTCTAATGACATTGAACCTTTGAACCCATTAAACCTGTTGAACCAAAATGGTTCAAGGTTCAACAGTTCAATGGTTCAATCCTGGCTTAGAAGCTTACTGATGGACATTTTTGATTGAACCAAGTTGTTAAACCAACCTTGAAATCACCTAAGTGTTGAGAGCTTGTTTCTTTCCTACAGAGTCCATAGAAATCAACCTATGAAGTCCATATAACTGAGTCCATAGATTCAAGCCTACAGAGTTTGTAGATTCAAGCCTACAGAGTCCATATATTCAAGTTCATAGATTCCATCCTGTGAAGTCTATAGAATTGAGTCCATAGATTAAAGCCTACAGAGTCCATATAAATCTAAAAAATATTGATTAATGAAGAATTTGAATGCTCAAAACAATTTTTGAAAAGGGAAGAGAGGATTTCGGTCTATTGAACCAGAGTAGTTCATATGTTGTCTCAAAAATGAGTTGACATTTTTGGGGACAACAAGTTCATATGTACCTACAAGAATATTTAATTAAGTCATGATGAGATGAGAAAAGATTGATCTGGTTTTAAAAATATTATGATTGTTAATATTGCATTTGGAGACTTTATGAAGACATAGAACTGACCATAACAATGCATATCCTCTCTGATACTTAAATTCATGATTGTTGCCTATACTTGACCTTATCTACCTACAGGAAACCTTGATAGAGAGCAAGGAATCCCTTGTGAAGTATTGAATAAGAAATTAAACCCTCATAAAAGCCATATTTCATTTTATTTCAACATTATAGACCTAATTTAAATGTCTTATGGATAGAGGGAAGTGTGCATTACTTTCAAAACATAAGAAGACTGATACAGAGATAGTCCTGAAAATGGAAAATAAAGGTCCTAGAGGTTCTTGTGAAGCATTCAAAACATGTTTTCCAAGTTTTAAAAAAGATATAAGGAGGTGGAACATGTTTTCTCTGCATAGGATAGGAGCTTCACAAAATTTGGGAGGTAAATGGTTGGTAGAGGTCAATTGTCAAAGGGTCCAAAGTTGCCCTTGTAATATTATTTTTGGAAAGTTAAATCTATAGACTTTGAACTTAATTTAGACTCTTCACCATAGGGATGTGAGACTAGGACATACCAATATATTTATAAGATATTATATAGCTAAAATACCATTTGTTATTTGACAATGATCAAGGAAGTTCATAATCAATGTCTTAAATTCTCATATGCTCACCCTTTATCCGTACACAGACCTTGAAATGCTCACCTACAACAAACATGAGAGATACTGAATTTACCATGATGGTTTGGTGTTTTTGAGGGAATTTAATTCATACAATAATACATTTTTAAAATTACCTCAAAGGTGTTTAAATTATGTTTTCCAACATTTTCCAACATCATTCTCAAGTTTCAAGATATAAGATACCCTATATTAAGGTTCTCAAGAACACACACAGTCAAGAAGTGTGTGAGAAGGTAAGTTTCCCATCATGAATGAAACCTAATTATGAGGCATGGGAAAAAAATTCTAAATTTATATTTGGTAATTTTAAGGGATTAATAATCATTTATTTCAAGCCTAGAACATTCATTGTCACCTACATTATGGTGTAGAGAATAGGGTTTGTCTTAGTCAGTTGATTGAGTTGTAATAATGAGATGGAAAATATACCTAGGTGATGATCTAGAGTCACGAAAGGTAAAAATATAGGTATGAGACATGAAATAATAATTTTATATGATATAAATGATCTCTTATACAATATATACAAAGAATAATCATGCATAATGACCTACATGTCATTGTTGGAAAAGGAATTACAATTAGCAAAGGTGCATCAATCCTGAGAGGTGAAGGGTAAATTAAGGTATAATGTAATGAATTAATATTGGGAATTATATATAAATCCCATGGTGGTGTTTATAATCTCTTAATAGTTTTAAAATATCCATATAAAGGAGCCCAAATACAAGTAAAGCACAATCATGCTTCCAACCTTGCATACAGTCTTTTCCTAAGAGCCTATTTTTTTACAAGGTTTTGATATATCAAATGGATAGATTAGAGGATGATGTTTTGTGTATAATATAATTAAAAATTATATAATACACTCCAATATTCATTTTTTTTAATGAAATAGGGGACCTCCCTCTATTTTGTCTCAAGCAGAGGGCACTGCCCTTAAGCACAAACTGGTAGGGTTAAGAAAATAAGATGGAGATATGGAGACAAAACATGTGGAAACTTTGAAACGGGGTTAAATAATTTATATATCACTTATAAAATCATGGGAAACCAAATAATAATTAGTTAAACTAAATGGAATGGCCTAAACTATAAAGGTTGTAGTCATGCATGATAGGCATTTTTAAGCTTAGAAGCCAAATTGATAGTCACTTTCACTTCTCACATTAATTGATCTTTATAGTGGATTTAAACATATATATGGGAGAATTTCAGATGTGTTTATGCATTTATAGGTATGTAAAAACATTAAATTTTTCATTTATATCACCTCAAAGTGTGTAAATCCAAGTGACAATAGGTAATTTTAGACATCATGCACCTCTCGACAGACTTCATAGCTTAGAAGTAGGGTACACACATTCTTTCATGGGTATTTAGTATGATTATGTCCATATACTTCATTATTATTACACCATAGTCCACTTATAATGTCATTTAATGATCTAGTAGTATGTTTTTGGATCTAAGAGGCCATATATATAATTTGTACCTCCATAAATGGGCTAATCCTAATATTTGCACTTCTAACTACCTCAATTCTGAGTGTGGATTCAAGCACTTATTGAGGGTATATAAAAGTCTTAATGGAAATTTATCTTTGAAATAATATGAACAACCCTAAAATTAACCATTTTTCATGTTGGTAAGGGTGAATATCATATAGGAGATTTGATAGGAGAGTTTTAAACCCTGCATTGTATAAGTACACACTCTCTAAGAGTCCTTGGATATTCAATTTTAGAATGATGATGATCTATTTTTAAAACTCTAAAATGTCAAATTCCTTCAATAATACATCCTTTAGGGTATCATAGTCAACCATTGCATGTTTGGATTAAATTTCATGTACCAAGTGTGAGTGTAATCAAGAAAAGTGGTCACAAACTAGGTATCCTTGTACTCTAATTGGGTTATGCCCTATAACACCATTGTATTTCACACTTTAGCACATATTCTATGGTATTATCCATGCCATGATACTCTATAAAATTCATAGCCATCTCTTATTATATTTTCTATGTGGAATAGTTGGTATCTAAAGCACTTATCCCCTAAGTGCCTATTTTGGTGGTGGTCATCCAATGCCTCTAGCCACAGGGTTAGGCAATGGTCTCATCATTACTCTTGGATTATTTAATGTCATTAGCATTGTGCTACTTATTTTTGGCATCAAACTACTTCTTATGGGCTATTTCCCACTTTGTATGACTGATATTGGCTAAGCTATTATGCTCGTATTCAAGTTCTATTATAGTGAGCTATCATCAAATGGTATAGAGGTAGTTGCACTCACCTCTTTGTATTGAGTAATTTATTAAATCATAAAGTTTCACTCCAAGTATACAAAATTTATAAGATCTAAGTCATCAATAGATTTAATTTTTACTTTTATACTTTCTTCAAGTGGAGGATCCAATGAATGAGCATACACTATAGGTTAAAAGGATGTAGGTGAATCAAGCATTTATATAGTCACCAAATTATATAGGAACAAAAGGAATTTCACACTGGTCATGTTTTGATCTTGATCCATTTATTTATTATATATTTCATACTCATGCTATTATATTTAAAGAAATCCTTCCCTATGCCCTTTATGCTCACTACAAATTCTCATGGCACTTCTAGGTTCTATATCTTCCATCATTAGGTGTAGTATATTATTATAGGTCTATCTTCTAAACTTTTGAGTGTCAATTTTCTCATATTCTTCGATTATACCTCACCTACACATCCCTTTTTCTCCCTTTGTATTTCTCATACATGAAAGTAATTTATCCTTCTATCCCTAAAGTTTCAAAAACATAATCCACCATTAGCTTTTGATCTCTACACTTAATTACTTCACAAATGTGCCTCCAGTGTCATGCAAAAATTGGTACTCTAAGTCATTAGGGAATAAGTATGTTGAGATTATGAACTCATAAGGTCTCAAGTATTTCTAGGGGTGCTCTTTTGTCCACTCATAACACTGTTCATAGCTTCTTATTCTATGGGTTAACTATGAAACCAAACACCAATACACATGCTCAAGTAACTCACAAAAAAATACCTTGTCTAGAGCATCATAAAGGTTATCTTGAACCCATCTTAGTTTTTTTACTCTATAAGTTGGATGATTCAATGAAAATATATCTTTAACTTGATGTAGATAGTGCTCAATATTTTAGATAAAAATTTAGTACATCATTTTGTTGCACCATCGTAGCAACAAAATTTAACATAGATCCCTATAATAGAACTAAAATGTTGTAAAAATGAGGCACATAGTTGTCTTAGTCAGTTCTTAGTTTGTTACAATTAGACATAAGCATGAGGTATTCCCTTTGTGCTAAAATTTTAAATACTTAGTTGTGCCAGCATCAATCCACATAAGGCATAGGCCTTATGCGATCACCCAAAATGTAGCTAATAATGAACTGGGGCCTACATTAGGCTAGTTGAGCCATGGCATGAGACTTCAATTATGGGACTTGATCAATTTTTTGAAATATTTAGGAAGATCTATAAGAATAATCCTTTCATGGACTAAGCCTAGTGTCATGTGGGCACAAGTTTTTCATGGACTAAGCCTAGGGTCATATAGGCGCTTGAATGGTTAAAAGGATGCTCTTACTCAAATTACTCATGCTAGACTCAGGTTCCTAACAAGGGTAGGAACACTTGGTGCATACTCTATACTTAATATTTATGTAAGTTAAAAATGACATCATTAACATTTTTAGGGACTCCATTAATGATGTGAATTAGAATCACACATGAACATTACTTAACATAAATGAATTGAAACTAAAACATTACATCCCTTACACATTTCATTAGCAACACAAAAGATGTGTAACCTAGACACATCATGTTTTATTGCAATAGTATTCACCATTAATTATAGTTTAAAATAAAATATAGAGTTCATAGCATAATATATGTCCAATTCATATGAATTAATAACCCAGAGGCTCATAGACAAGCTTAGGTGCTTATAAATGGAGCCTTCATGGCATTCATACTACTCCTAAGTTTAATGGTTACCAAAGCAGTGTATACAAAGTAATTCCATTTTTCAAATATCTATTACAATTCTTCATATCCATCCCTCCACTTTAACTATTTTGAGATACTTAAATAAATTTTAGGAATATATTCTCTAGGTTGGAAGGTGCACACCAATTACCAAGCTAGAGCTTGGTCATCATAACCGTTAGCTCCATAACCTTGCAAAATATGTGCTACAACTATTATATCTTGCCAAATCCTTGAGGTTTCCCTAATAATCCTAAAGATAGTTAACCATCTACTAGCTAGCACAATATATGAACTATACCCTCTATTTGGTGCCAAAATGCTAATCATTATGCAAAATGATCCCTTCATGTTGATGTGGATGTCATGTTGGCATGAATCCTTTAATTAATAAGATAAGGGGCCCAATATGGAGGTCAAAAATACAAATATCTCTACAAATTTTTCTAAGATGTGTTAGATCCATAGAATTACATGTCAAGCATACCATTTTCAATTGGCACTATCATATCTCTAGAGATGATGTAGAATAGATGTTTTAGACCCTAGTTTTTATTTCTAGGAATGACAATAACAAAACTTTGGAATTTTTGGAATAATATTATCTATTAGTAAATTCACCCATACAAAATGGGCTTGTTCACTAAGTACTTAATTGCCTCATAATCAATAAATAATATAAATGGGGTTACCAAAAAATATTGTTAAAAGTTCTACAGGGTATAGACCATGGTAAGCACCTTGTGTTTAGTCATGGTGTAATTTTGTTCTACTTTGGTTAGTTTTATGATTTTGAAATAAATAGGATGATCCATTTTCCCTTCACTTGGTTGTGTAAGAATGGGAATGAATATAGTACTATAGGCATTAATTTAGACATGAAAGGGAGTTTCCCAGCCAATAAATTATAGTATTAATGAAATCGCCATCTTTAACTTTAGGGTCTCAAAAGCATCATCTTACTTCGTGCCCCAATAGAATAGACCATCCTTTTAAAATAATTCCTCTAGTAGCACTATAATCCTAACATAATTCCTTATGAACTTCTTGTAATATCTATAATTTTAAAGAAAGGTGATGACATATTTATGTGTTGATGGTGTTTGAAGCAGAAGGATGATTGCAATCTTGGCTAGATGATGTTTGAAGCTGAAGGATGATTATAATGTGGTAAACAACATCATAACAATACATTTATTGAAATTCAAAGAGATTTTTTACCTATCCATACACTGTCCAATCATCTAAATACACTTGGCTTAATTTGTAAATAAAGTCTTTGAATGCAGTGATCACCACCCTAGAGAAAATAATTGGTGCATTATTTACCAAAAGGGCATCACATTATATGAAAAACATCCCCCACTTGATCACAAAGGTATTTTTTTTCTTGTCTTCCCCCTTGATCTAGACTTAATGGTGTGAACATAGGATTGTAATAAGGGGAGATTAGTATGGTGTTAGTGCATGAAATAAAAATAAAAATAAAATACATTAATATGAACACCTTAAGCCTATCTCAAGGGGGAACATAATAATAAAAATAAAAGATAAATAAAACTAGAATACAAAAGACAAAGAAATCCTTTATCTTCCTTGGATGCTCTAAATAGCTTATTTAAGTGGCTTGCTCAGCTTGTGATCAATGAGTCCTCATCAAAGGAGTTGTTTGGTTCCTTCTTTCCTTGACACTAATGGTTTTGTGATGTCTTTGGATTGGATTAATAATTGGGAATGATAGCACTACATCAATGGCTTGAGAGGGCTTTTTAGCATTATAAATTTACACCAAGAGAGTGTAAAATTCAATAGGCAAGGCATGATATTTATAGGGTTTTGAGAATGATTAAAATGAACCTGAACCATCCATATCAAGATGAAAATGTGTGTCTAAAAATACATTAAATTATGTGATCTATTAATTTTACTCAAGATAGGGTGTTAGATCAAGCGTTAGTCCAAAATGAAATCAAATTAAAAATAACACACTAACTCACATGACATCTCTAGGCCTAGACACTAGGGGGAGCTTAATAAAAAACATACATGTGAAAAAACAACTAAAACGTGAAATAAAACTTCCTTCACCTTCCTTGGAGCTTCCAAATTGTTTGTAGAGTGGATTACTTATCTTGTGCATCAAAGAGTCTTCATCAATGGAGTTGTTTAGTTCCCTCTCTTATTGACACCTTTAGATTATGATGGCTTTGGATTGGCTTTAAAAAATTTGGAAATATAAAACTAATTAAATGAGGTTTTTTAATGATTTTTTCATGATAAATTTACACTATCCAAGCTTCAAATTATGGTTGTGAGGCATCCCATTTATATATTTTTGTAAATGATCAAAATGAACCTAAACTATCCATCTTAAGATGAAGATATCTGGCTAAGAATCCATTCAATTTTAGAGGCCAAATTCAATAAATGACCTCATAAATATTTAGGATAAAGAGGCATTAAAGATGAATAGAAGGGTTTAGTGAGGCATGAGAGGGCTTAATTAGATATTTTATACATTTATGGCCTAGGGATGCCTTCCAAAGAAATGATGTCACTTGATGATGCAGAAACACATAATCAATTTAAAAAAATAAATATTTACTAAGTTCCATTGAATATTAATTTAATATTTTTATTCAAATTAATTAGGCTTAAATATGATTTATCAATTTTGGTGCAAATTTTGGCAATTGGTGCATAAATTAATCAAATTGGTTATAATATCATATTATCAGCTCAAAATTTGACTAGATTGGAATTAGAATGCAATGTTAGATTAATTGGATCCATTATCCCATTTAGGATGTTTCCAACACAAAATAACAAAGGCATAGGTCTCATGTAATAAATTTGGTAGAAAAAAGCAAATCTAGAACACTTAAGTGCAAAAATGTCATTTTGACTCAAAATGATTAGCTCAAAGTTAGCTATCTCATAAATTGCATTGCCTCATTTTATGATACTATATCCAAAATCATTACTTTTTATAATAATTTTAACTCATTTAATGTATTTAGTGTTTTAGGCCAAATTGTGATGCTTTGATAGAAATTGGTTAAAAACCTAGTTTGAGGTCACTGGTGGCTAGTTTTAGGTGTATAAATTTTACTCCTATTTGGGAAGGCATTACAAGTTATAAGCATAGTAATGCATTCTAAAATAATGAAAAGGTCATGTATGCCTACAACTTCAATGGAAATGGATGAACTATATGATCTCCCCTCAAGAAAATGATTGGCATAAGTAGGTCGACAAATGGTGCCTCAAAAGAAAGAAGCAAAATGAGGGGACTAAACATATGAAGATGATGGGGTGAAAACATAATGAGTTTGAAAATGTATTAAAAATCACTAATAATTCAAGTTTGATGGTGTAAAATGGTTTTCCAAAAGGTAGTTATAAGCATTGTACCCCTATAGTGGTAATGTGGTATGATAACACAATGATTTGCCTAAAGGTGGTTATAATCATTGAGAAGGTGGAGCTGCCCTGGTTAAGACAAATAAATAAGATAAAATCATGCCCCTATTTGGGCAAAAATAAATTAAATTGGTGATAACACAATGATTTTCCCAAAGGCCATTATAATCATTGAGAAATGCAAGTGGGACAGTGTACAATGGTTTGTCCAAAGGTGGTTATAAGCATTGTACCTTGATAGTGGAAATGTGGTATGATAACACAATGATTTTCTCAAAGGAAATTATAATAATTAATAATATGGAGCTTCCCTAGTTAGGATAGACAAACAAGATAAAAACATGCCCTTGTTTTGGCCAAAATAAAGTCAATTTGATGACAATACAATGATCTACCCAAAGCCGATTATAATCATTAAAAAATGCAGGTGGGATGGTATACAATTATTTTCTCATAGGTGGTTATAATCATTAGACCCATATTATGGAAAACATGATTGATTGGATGATGATAATGATAACTCGACATAGAGGGTAATGATGAATTAGGACAACCTGTTAGTAGGGAGATGCTTGTCCAAACTAACGAAGGTTGATATTATTTCATGGTTAATTACTCTATTAGGGATATGATTAGGATTGGATTGGGATGTTAGTGCTGAGAAGATATTTATGCCTCCATTATTGATTTGAATTCCTAAATCTAAATTTTGTTATAACACTGTATAGTAGGCATCAATATAAAACACCATGAGGATTGGGCTGAAAGATGCACGAGGACTGACTCCCAAAATCCAATTTTTAAGGTAAAAAAATAAACCAATGATAAAAACCATGATGACAATGTAAAAATATGAATATGGATAGATTCAAGTATAAATGCACAAGGAATCACCCAATGAATGCACATAGACTAAATAAAGGCAACAATGTTGAAAGCAAATCAATAAGCACAAAAACAACAAACAAAAAAACAAGCAAAAAAACAAATAATAGTTAGTCCTAATGTTAGTAAAAACAACATTACTTAAACCTATGTGATGAACATTACCCCTAGAAAATAGGCAATAACTTAGCAAAAAAACATGACTGGGGGAATAAAAGAAAAGGAAGGGGGTGGCCTATTTGTCTCCATATGCACTAGGCAAGCAGATGATACGTACATAGTTTTATGGATGTAATATCCAAAAAAAACTTTAGGTCGAATGTAATTCTCCTAAGAAATGGGAAGAAAATGATAACTAATGAAAAATAAACAAAATGGATGAAATATAATAAATAGGAATGGTCTTGAAAAATTTTAAGTGTATGTGATAAAAGGCCCAAAAGATGGGGAAACTAAGTGACAAGTGGTTTACCTGTGGCTTAATGAGGGTTCCCAAAATACTTAAGTTAAATAAGTGGTCAATGTCTTTGGTTTGTCGAATAATTTTACAAATGTTTTTGGAATTTTATAAGTATCTCAACTCAATCGAGAATGATGAGACACTAAATGGTTCAAGCTCACAAAATGGTGAGAGCATTGCTTAAAATGCTCACAAAATGGTAAGAGCATGGATTAGGGTGATTGAACTAACCTCAACAAGTTTTGAGTGCTACCTACATATTTCTAGGGTGAGACCTCAAGTCATTGTGTTCCACCTTACAATAGAGGAATCTAACTAGTGTAGTAGATAATTCAAATAAAATAGACACAGTTGGTAAAAATACATAGTAAAACATAAGAAATGGCTAGTTGGTATGTCAAGGCATGATAGAAAAGTATTACCCCTAGTTTTCCTATAGGAGGTTATAACTAGGAAACAATGGCATATATCAATGATACTAATTTGCCCATAGGTGGTTATAATTAGTAACAAGACTAGTGAGACACTTATTTGCCCATAGATGGTTATAATCAAGCACACTTAGTATAGATAACATAACAAGAAATGAAAAATTCAACTACCAAAATGATATCTTACTTCTCCAAAATATTGTTGCTATCTGAAATATGGGAAATAACTATTGAAACTAGATCATAATCCCTTTGCTAAAATCTTGAATGAAAGCAAATGGAATTGAACCAAGGTCATAGGGCCAAAAAAGGAGGTAAAAAACACCTTGGTTGATGAAAAAGGTATGATATAATGGATATGTGATAGGGAAAGTGATAGGTTAGTAGGATGATAGGATGGTAAAGTAGCATATTAAAAAGAAGAATATTGATAATATGGTAAAACTTGAAATTGTCCTTATAGACAATATGCCAAGTCACTCAAGCAAAGTACCACTTGAGGTGAATAATGGTCATCTGCTCATCAAGTTCATGTCTATCTGGTGTGACAAGCCTATATAATCTTATTCCATAATTTGTCATAATGATGAAAGGACCAATATAGTTGGGTTTGAACTTTCCTTTATGCTTCTTTTTGGTCATGGTATTTTTTTGGTTCAATTTAAGGACAAGATCACCAAGTTTAAATTCTTTATGTTTCATGGGTCGATTATAGTGGCGTCAAAGTCATTTTTGATAGGTTTGGATATTAATCACTACATCCATGTATTTTTTATCAAGTAACTCTATCTCTTGTAGGTGAGCTACTCGATAGTCATTATCATCTAGGACATGCTTGAAAGAGATGAATAGAGAGGGTAACTCGACCTCAATGGGAAGAATGGCCTCAATACCATAAATAAGTGAATATGGAGTGGCTCTTGTGGGTGTATGATGATTGGTACATTATTCCCAAAGGGCACAGAATATATGAAGGTGTCAATCGTGATCAGTATCATTGATAATCTTTTTGATAATATTGATGATAGTTTTGTTTGATGATTTGGTCTAGCCATTACTTTGAGGGTAATATACCATGGAAAAGTGTTGTGTGATATATTTCATACATACATTTTCAACATCATTGTTCTTAAATGATCCTCTATTATTAGATATAATATCATAAGGGATACCACAATGGTAAATGAGATGGTTGAAAATGAACCTAGAAATTTTCTTTCTAGTCATGTGAGGGGTATATATTCAACCCACTTAGTAGAATATTTGTTGGTGGTAAGGATATGTTTATGGCCATCAGATGAGGTGGATTGATCTTCCCAATGATATCAAGGCCCAATGTAGCAAATGGCCATGGTGTCAACATTGGTTTCAAAGTCTTGACCAAGGCATGAATTAGATTGGCATGTCATTAACACTTGTCAGACTTCTTTACATATGTAGCTGCATCTACATCCATCATGGGCTAATTATAACTAGCACATAAGATATTTTTGGATAGAACTTCCCCACTAGTGTGGGTGCCACATAATCCATTATGAACTTCCAGTAATGCTAGTGTAGATTCTACTAAAGATAAACAATGAAGTAGAGTTCCATCAAAACTATGGTGGTAAAGGGTTGATCTAAGTAAGGTATAATGAGTGGTTTGATGGATGAAGGATTTGAATTACATTTGGGATAGGTTGGGTGGTATAATTTGGTCATGGAGTTATTTGTAAAGGTCTAAGTACTAGATAGAGCTAGGACCAATAATATCATAAAGCATCATGATGGTTGAATGTTCATGAGATACTGTTAACAAATTCTTGACAAATAAATAATACTCTTTAGCTATGTTTTTTTTAAAATTAGAGATCCAATAGTGACCATAGCATCTATGGTTTTATTATTTTCCCTTGGTATATGCTCAAAATAAATGTTGGTAATCTGCTACTTGAGAGTGTCGACCATGACCTTATATGGAACCAACTTGTAATCTTTGGTTTGAAAGTGGTTTGTAGCCTAATTGATGATCAACTAAGAATCACCATAAACCTTGAGATGAGATATATTCCATTATACCTCTTGGAAAATCCCTACAATAAGTGATTCATATTCGATCATGTTGTTGGTACAAGGAAATTTGATCCTTAATGATTTAGGGATTAGATCCCCCTTTGGTTTAATAAATAAAAGGCCTAACCCTAATGTATGTGTAATAAATGATCCATCAAAATATATATTCTATTGATGCTCCTTAAAAGGTGTGTTAATGATGGTCATTATGGATTCACCATGAAATTGGAATGTGATCAACTGTGTATCAGCAAGGGGTGTTTTAGCAAACTAATCTACAAGAACTTGCCCTTTAATGGATTTTTGTTTAATGTACTCAATGTCAAACTCACTAATAAGCATGATCCATTTGGCCATATGACCTTGAAAATTTGTTTTAGATAGTAGATACTTGTGCAGATCTACTTTTGAAATAACCATGGTCTTGTTGTTTAACATGTAATGGCATAGTTTTTGAGCTGCAAAGACCAAGGTTAAACTGATTTTTTTTTATGGGTGTATAATTATGTTCATATGCAACCAGTGTACATCTTAAATAGTATAGAGCATTATCTTTTCCATTATCATTAAGTTGAGCTAAAATTTCCCCTAGGGCATTGTTAGTAGTTGATAGATATAATAAGAATGGATTTCCTGACATAAGAGGTAACAAAATAGGTAGATTCACTAGATAGTCCTTTAACTACTAAAAAGTTTTTTGGTGGTGACAATCTCAATGAAATGTGACTTCATTCTTTAGAATATGTGTAAAAGGATAACATTTGTTAGATAATTGTGATATGAAGCATCAAATAGATTGGATCTTTCCTTATAAACTATGAAGCTACTTTAAATTAGTTGGTGGTTTCATCTCTGTTATGGATTGGACTTTAGATGGATCACATTCAATGCCTCAATGAGACACAATAAAGCTAAGAAATTTACCTAAAGTAACACCAAAGGCATACTTATTAGGATTTATTTTGACTTTATACTTATTTAATCTTTCAAATATTTTGCATAGCACTATTGGATGATCGGCCTTGGTCTTTGATTTTCAAGAATGTCAACGACATAGTCTTCAATAATGTCATGCATCATATCATGAAATATGATGGTCATGGCTCTTTTATAAGTGGCCCTTGCATTCTTAAGACCAAGTGGAATTATCTAATAATAGAATATTCCCCATGGAGTGATGAATGATGTTTTGTGGTCTTTTGGTGATATCCTGATTTTGTTTTACCTTGAAAATCCATCTATTAATGAAATCATTTCATAACCCACTAAGAAGTCGACTATCATGTCAATGTTTGGCAATGAAAAGTCATCCTTAGGGAAAACTTTGTTTATATCATGAAAATCAGTATATATTCTAATTCCTTCTAGATTTTTTCTATCTAGAACAACATTTGAGATCCACTTTGATTATTCAATCGACCAAATACATCTTACTTCTAATAGTTTTTCCAACTCTTTCTTCACTAATACAACAATGTGAGGATACATCTTATCTAAATTTTGTTTTATTGTTTTGGCATCAGGATTGACCACAAGGTGGTGTAGAAATAAGGTAGGGTATAAACCTAGTATGTCAAAATATGTCCATGAAAATATATCAATAAATTATCTCAAAAGGGATATAAGGACTTCATGTTCCTTCTCAATAAGAGATACACCTAGCTTGATCCACTTTGGGTCATCTAGGGACCTAATGTTAACCTCTATTATGTCTTCCATTAGAAGGGTTGAACCATCTTCAAAAATAGTGGGTAAATATTTGAACTGACTGGCAACATTAGACTCCTCTATTAGAACTGGCTCTTCGAGTTACCTTAGACATGATGAATTAGAGTCCCCTAATGGGTGGTTTGACCATGTAATAAAAAATGTTGGAAATTCCTGAAGGATTCAATCAAAAAATTGTTATTCTTTAAAACTAAACTCAAAATCATAGACAAGTTTACCATTGGTGGTCTCTTGAGCTATGTTTTGAGAAGGTTGAATACCCCTATCTAATGGTACCTAAAATAGGTTTTCAGAACTAGACTGGGCTTTTTCTTTACTTTTTCCCTAGTTAAAAAGTGCCTTAAAGAGGTTTTCACATTGTGACCTCAATGTTTTAAATATCTTCTTTTGGTTAAGGATGTTCATCTATTTTATAAAATAGGCTTCAAAATCCAACTTAATTAAAAACCCCAATTTATGCTCCCCTAATGAAATATTGTCTTTCAAGTTAATAAAATCATAAAAATCCTCATCATTTTGGAACCCATCAATCAACACATTTAATTCTTCTTGGTCCCAATCTATTAATTGGGGATAATATAATGGTAGAGGGTTGTGATGAATAACTGGTCTAAGGGTAAAAATAGAATGAGGATTAAATAGGTTCATCTTCTCTAAGTCATCAAAAAGGGTATGATTAGACTCTACTTCACTGTTAGTATCCTCATCACTAGTCAATGGTGATGGAACATGATTAAGGTATATGGGGTCACCCCCAAGTGATTTAAATCCAAGTCCATTGGTCCTTTTGTATTTGGTCATGGTAATTGAATCAAGTTCTCCTTATTGATGTGGTCCTAGGACACCTCCTTCATGGACCTGATTCTTCATGATCCTATTGGGAATAAGATACTTTATATTATCATAAAAATTGGCCTAATTATCATTTTATAATCATGATTCATCCCCTTCAAGAGGGTCTTGTTCTAGGCTAGATGTTGTTATACATGTGATAGTTCCTTTAGCTTTGCCCTTTTGTTACCATTATAGACGGTGTCTTGGATTTAGGTATTCCAAAGGACTTTGGGTTATGTGAAAGGTTTGTGATATGAAATGTATCATGGGTTAAATATTCTCTTAATCTATTGGATGAGATGGTATAATGATTAGATATCTTAGGAGGCAACATGTGGGAAAGGGAATCAAGGGTATTAAGATCAATGTAGTTATCTTTTAGCTAATCAAGGAGTATTACTTTTCCTTTATTTTGCTTGGCCACTAGATTTATGCTTAAATGATATTTATAGCTATTAAACTCAGCCTCTAGGTGTTTGCAATGCTCTGATGGATGTGAATCTCTTGGTATACAAACTTTCATTCCTGAATGAGAAAACTTGATATATTGGTGCAATGTCAATGGGACTAGATGAATTTCATGTAACCAAGGTCTACCCAAAATCATATTGTATGACAAATCAAGATCTATCACATGGGAAAGTGTATTATGGGTCAAGGGACCTAAGATAACTAGTAAATAGATGGTACATTATGATTCTTGTATTTCATTATCATAGGATTTGATTATTATTATTATTTTTGCTTGAAGACCTACCATCGTATACTTGAGAATATTGATGAGATTTAGAGACACTATGTTTAGACTATATACATTATCTTTAAGGACATGTTTCACTTTGTGCCACTTTATGCAAAATTCAATGTATAAAAAGTTATTATGTAGTGGGCCAAGGGATGGCATATCACTTTGGTTGAAAGTGACTTATTGGGATGGAGCTAGGTGTTTAACCAAATCTTGAAATTTATCAAGGGATATGTCACTTAAAACTATGGATTGGATAAGGAAATCATTCAAAATGTTTTTGTGGATTGTTGATGTATGCAAAAAATCTAAAACTGTGTAGTCATCTTTTGAAATTGCTCCACAATGTCAAAGTTCTTTTCTTAGTTAGTGTTAAATGGTTTGTTTTAAGTTATAATAATTGGTTAGGTGATGGGAAAAGTGGTAGATGGTTTTGGAACTAGGATGGTAATATTTGACCTCTTAGTTTTGATTGCACAATTAGGATTAAACATAAGACCATGATTGATAACAAATAATCGTGATGAGGGACTAGATAGAATAAGCCATGGTTACTGGTATGCATGTGCATGATCATGAGGCAATGATGAGTTATTAGTAGAGGGTCAAAAATTAGTAATCCCTACTTGATGTTATGTTGTATATGGTCCTAGGTCAAGGAAGGATTATCAATGTGAGTTGGTAGGTTGGTATTATTTACCAAAGACCTTGATTGATTGGTATTTGGTGTCAAATTGATGGAGATGGTACAAACATGACCTCTTTTAATATGACCTACAACCCTATTTTAGTCATGTGTAATTACATGGTAGGTCTATTGGTTGTTTCAATTATGACCTTGGTTCTGTCCATTGTTTGAAGGTTATTGGTTTTGTTGTTGTTAGTTATATTTATTTTGTTATTTTAGCCTTGGTTGTTATAATTATTATTGTCATTGCTATTTTGGTTGGTTGTTATGTTGGAGAAAGGGGTTTTGATAGATCCTAATGGTCTAATTAGAAGTTGAAGTACCACCATCCAATGTTATCTCCCCATTATCTAACATATTCTAAATCAAATGTTTGATTTTCACACAATGGCATAAATTATGTCTATTAACTTGATGATATTCATAGAATTCATTTTAGTGGTATCGATCAAGATAAAGGATGCCCTGAGGATAATGTTTTGGTATATTACAAGTAATTAGATTAGCAATGGTGATATTACTAAACAAAAATTCAATAGGATATCTAAGGTCACTAAAAATGTGATAAGGAGGCACGATTCTCCTTAGAGGAGAAACTTGTAATGACAAAGGTTGTTGCATTTATTGTGTGGGCCTGGGCTATTTCACTTACAAAATTTGATGAAAAAGTTGTGGGTTAGGCATAATTTACATATGATATGTATCTTGAATAGATAGTGTTTTCACTATTTAGACATGTCTCAACTCTATTACTCCATTTACAATAACATTTTTATTGTAATTAAATTACCTTGGTTTATCATTATTATTGGCTTATGTAGGTTGAGACGTTTGTTCTTGGACTTGATGCTAGTTGTGGCCATTTCCTTGATTCATACCTTGATTATAAAATAATGAAGTAAGCTTGATGATCTGTTTGTTAATAAAGGATCACTCAATCAACAAAACTTTGTCAATGATCTCTTTAAAGGTATGCATACACTACAGTTCTAGATGATAGGATATCTTACTATGTAATTTTTTTGTAAACATAGTGGCTGATTATTTATCCACTAAAATATGAGTGAAATAACTTTAAATCACTCTCCATCACTATAGATAAATTACAAAACTCTCATCAACCTCCTGTTTGGATTGCTTCAAGTCAACCAGTGATTTCTCATGCTCAATATTATATGAAAAGTGATACATAAACTTGTCTAAAAGATCATCTAAAGTAGATATTGAATTCTTGGGAAACTTAAAAAACCACTCCAAGGCTTGTCCTACGATAATTTTTTGGAATAAAAATAAAAGGTATATGTCATTATATGCTACTAGCTAGCATGCAATAAAGAACTCAGTCAAATGGGCCTTAGGGTCACCTTTCCCCTTGTATTTATCAAATTTTAGTGGTTCATATATTGGAAGAAATGGTATCTTCAAGCACTTCATGTTAAATGGATAAGAACACACATCATCCAAATTAAAATTTTTGGTTTATTTCCCAACTTGGATGACAAAAATTGTATCCTTCATTTGTTGTATTTCTTAAACTAAAAAACTAGAGGGAATATTGGCTTAAGGAAAAATATTGTCCTAGGTAGATGGTTGAGCAGTCACAAGTGGATCACTTTAACTAGGTTATGATGGAGGTACTTACTAGGTTATGCTAGTTTGGTTGGGGAATGGACTAGGAATACACATGTGTAGATTAGGGTTTAATTATTGGATTTGCATGTATTGTAGTATAATATTATGGTTTGGGTTAGGTAAGTAGGTCTATGTTTGGGGATTTTTGATGTTGGGATGGAGGGATATGGATATACTATTCCTACTAGGGTTGAATAAGGACATGTTATCAACTAATCAAACCTTGATGTTGAGGGGGTACTTATGAACCAAGACCTTGTCATTGAATGAGTGGTATATTTTGCATAAAAGTTAAAGTTTATCTAATTAGTACTTGAGGAACATAGGAACATATAGGTTACACAAATCCTTATTGGGATGTAGATGCTTGTAGAATATTCAATAATTATCTCTAACCAATATTTTTACATTATTGATTACACACCATTTGGCTTTAAATTAGTATATTTGTCTACAAGGTAAGAGGTATGTTCATTACTAGTTTGTGAGGTGGAACATTGGGTTTCCCTATTGAGCTGGCAATATATTCTACCTCTACTACATTGGTATGTTAGATTGTACCTACCATTTTAGAATATTAATCATTGCTTATTGAGTAATATTCATCACATTTTTCTATTATGACATGGCATTGGTCACTGGATGATTACCTAATCATGCTAGTTTAGTGTTTGAAGAAGTGGCTAGTTGAGGATTAGTGTCTATCTCAAGATGAAGATCTGTGACTAAGAATCCATTTAATTTTGGAGGCCAAATTCAATAAATAACCTCATAAATATTTGGGATAAAGAGGTATTAAAGAGGCATGGGAGGGCTTAATCAAATATTTTATGCATTTATGGCCTAGGGATGCCTTCTCAAGAAATGATGTCACTTGATGATGTAAAAACTCATAATCAATTTCCAAAAATAAATATTCAATAAGTTCCATGGAAAATTAACTTAATATTTTTATTCAAATTAATTAGTCTTAAACATGATTTATCAATTTTGGTGAAAATCTTGGCAATTGGTGCTCAAATTATTCAGAATGTTATATTATTGGCTTGAAATTTGACTGCATTAGAATTAGGATGAGATGTTAGATGCATTGGATTTGTTATTCAATTTATGATGTTTATAACACAAAATAATAAAGGCACGTGTCTTATGCAATAAATTTGGTAGAAAAGATCAATCTAGAGCACCCAAGTGTGAAAATATCATTTTGACTCAAAATGATCTTAAATTTAGCTATCTCATAAATTACACTACCTCATTTAATGATACATTGGCCAAAATTGGCACTTTTATATAATAATTTAAAATCATTTAATGTGTTCTAGTATTTTAGGCAAAATTTTGGTGCTTTCATAAAGATTGGTCAAAAGCCTAGTTAGAGTTCATTGGTGGCTAGTTGTAGGTGTCTATAGATGGTAACCTAAAAATACATCAGTAAATGTGTATATTTTGTAACCTAAGATGCCATCCAATAATTCATAAGTGAACAAAGTTAGGAAGGGGTCAATTATGTAGGAAAAGTTCAACATCCTCTTATCAACATAGATTTGAATATGCCCATCCTTTTTTATGCTGATGACTATGGGGCTGACCCATTCAGATTCCTTCACTAGGTAGATAACTCTTGTCACTAGCATGCCATCAATCTTATTTTTGACCTTGGAATAAATATTTGGTTTCATTTTGTAGGGATAATTTTTGATTGGTATCATGTCATCAATGATTTTGATGATCATATTCTGAAGGGATGAGTGGATGCCTTTCATATCCTTATATTTTCATGGGAATAGTTCTTAGATTTCTTTTAGTAGATCAAAAATATGTGTTATTTCCATGTTAGACCAATAGGTACATATAGTGGAAATTTTGGGTTCTCCCTCTGGGCTGATATCTACCTTGGTAGTTTTTAACAGTTCTCAATAAGGTTCATATCTCTCCTAATGGGAATCCATGACCTATCTATTGCCTTCAATTACCTCTACCTAAAGATGGGCAAGGTGCTCTTCTTCTAGGTTGCCCTCCTCAACTTGGAACACTAACTTCTTATCTCCAAAAAAATTCTTCTAGTTGTGTGATTTCTAAGTGTCACCATATTTATCACTTAGAATATTTTATTTAAATAAGGTTGCGATCACTAACCCATTTTTGCTACACATGTCCCTTACAAGATCTTCTAGTATAATAGTGTACTCAAACACTAGCCTTTGAACTATTTGTAATGGCTCAATTAGTTCAAGATTTTGTGTAAAAAAGAAGAAGGTATGAACAAACCATTCCTTAATAACATTCCAAACTACTATTTTGTGGTGCATCTCAATTACTATGTATTATGTCCACACCCAAGTATTTAAGGTTTTGTAGAAGGTGTGTACCCATAGATTTCTCAAAGAATTTTCACCATAGATAATCCATGTTTCTTCAAAATTTCATACATGTGATATGGGGTTAGAGTGACCAAATTAAGCTAAAATGTCCAAGTCCTCATTGCTTATTTCAAAATCTAGTGCAAATAACCACCTTTACATCTTGCCAAGTTGGCAAGCTAGGTTTCTATGCTACCCATCAAGGAGCAGAACTGATTTTTAATGTGTACACTAGTGTTCCCATTCTATCTAGATCCTTTAGGATGCATGACTTAATGTCTTGAACATATTTTTATACATGACTACTTCCTTCATGCCTTGGAAGCGCAACACATTTTCCCTTACTGATGTGAAACACTCTTTTTACCATTTTCATGGTGTAAAGGATCCATTTATTAGGAGTGTAATTAATCTATATCTAACCTATATTTATCAATTTTTATGCCTTTACTCACACCAAGTAGCAACATCAGCTAATTGTCTCATATTTTTCCTCAACCCATCGATCGTAAGAAACATCTTTGGTGTCTTAGGCTAATTGTCTATCCTCCCAAGAGAGGATTAATTGATTGTTTGCCTGTTGTGATGTTATAGATGTGGTTGATTTAATCCTCAATATCCATGATCTCAATATAAGGGTGTCCTTGGGCATTTGAAAGAGGTATGACAATTATCTCCTTTCCATTATCAAAGGCCATGTAACACCTTTTAAAATGCATATTTGTATTGTTATTAGAACACCAAAGTCTTTCTAGAAGCATCATGTAGTTGTCCTACTCTGTTAACTCTATTACTTCAAAGTCAACCTAAATTTTATGCATATAATATCTACAACTGTGATTTTTAGAATCTTGATAGGCTACACCCAATTCTTATTGGCCATAAAGAGCATATGATGGGAAGGTCTCAAATCTAGGCCACCTATTTTCTCCCAAGTATTTTTTTTCAAGATGTTGACCTCAGTGCCTATGTCTATAAGAACCTCATAGACAAATCAACCATCAATAATGGTATCTACTAAAAGTTCTTGGTCATATTCAACATTATAATTATGTTATACTTCTTATGCCCTTTCCATGTGTAGCACATTGACCTCACTTGATTTTATCCTACATGTTCTAGGAGTAAGTTCTTTAATATGGGAAATATACCCTCAGTATATAAGAGGCATACAATCTTGGTCAATTCTTTTACTTTAACCTCATGGATATCTTATTAATTTTTAGTCACAACATTTTGTGCTTCTAGGTCTCATGTTAATCGAATCTCCCCTTGTAAGTTTTGGATTTCACTCATAGCTTACTATAATACATCCTTATAGTGAATTAGGTTTGGATAAGGTACAAATTTTAGTTCAAGCCACATTATGCATTCATTTTATCCCTTATCCCCATAGTCAAGATGTAACTCAAGTATTGGCACAGTTAATGGCTGAGTGGTGAACCCACTTTGAGTAGTTTCTTGTACCTTGAATTATGATATGCATGTAGGCTACACCTTTGGCATATTTTTTTGTATTATAATCTCTTTTGATTATCCCTATGCCCTTATCTACACCAAGACTTCTTTGGGTTAAATTTTTATAAAGGTTAGGGATTCCTCAACCTTATGGGGCCCTTTATAATACACACACATGGGATGTGTAGGGAAGTCATTCTAATAATGTTATGTTGAATCACACTTATAATATGAATGTGATGGGAACATTCTACCATTACATACTCCTCCTCACCCTCTGGTACCTTGATGCATCCCAAACCCTACATTTTATTAGCCATATCCATCATTCCTTTAGTTTACTTACCCTCTAACTATTGTTGTAGCCTATCACATACCTCTTTCCATGTTTTTACATATTTCATCAATCACCTAGAAGTTAGTAGTGGTATAGGTATAGGAATCACACAAATGACAATAGATGGTTATGTTAACTTAGTTGGTGCATTGTAATAAAGGGTAGTTTCACATGTCATGCACTTCATAATAAACTTTATAGCTTATAATTAGAGCATGCACATTCCTCCACAAGTAATTATTTCTATTATGGCCTTTTACTTCATAGTATATGTACCATAGTCCACTTCAATCATGATACACATAGATGGAGGTAATATTTTGGAGTTGGGATGCCATAGATGTAATATTTATCTCCATAAATGAGTTGATTATGATGTTTGCACTTCTGACTACCTCAGCTTTGAGCATGGATTTAAGCACTTTTTGAGGGTTTATAAAAGTCTTCATGTAAAGTTCCCTATGGAATGTCATGAAAAACCCATAAAAAACTAATACACATATTGATAAGGGTGTATATCATATGATAGATTTAACTTTAGATTTTTTAATTTTACATTATACAAACACACACTCTTGGAGAGTCCCTGGGTAATTTCTTTCAAAATGATGTTGCTCTATTATTCAAACTCTAGGCTATTGAACTCTTTTAGGATGCATATTTTAGGGTATCATATTAATCATGGCCTATTTGGGTTCATAATTTATGTACTAAGTGTGGGAGTGATCAAGTAAAGTGGTCACAAATTGAGTAGCATTATGCTCTGACTAGATTATGCCTTGTGCACCATTATAGTTCACACTTCAACACATGTTTTGTAGTATTTTCCACGCCATGATATTTTGGAAGGTGCATAGTAATTTCATATTAGATCTATTATAGGGGTATTTGTTACTTTTGGTACTTATCCCCCCAATATTTTTACTCTTATAAATGGTCGTCCAACACCTCCAAACTTGATGATAGGTGTTAGTCCTATTATTCCTACTAGCATAGTTGATGTCGTTAGTGTTGTGTTACTTTTTTATGTCACCAAACCAATTCTTATAGGTTATTTCCCACCTTATATTGCTAATGATCACATTCAAGTTATAATATGATGATCTAGCACTCAACAGTGTAAAATTAGTTGTGCTTACCTCCTTGTGTGGAATAATCTAATCAATAACAAAGTTACAATTTAAATCTACAAAACATCTCAGATTTAAGGCATTGACAAGGTCAATAATCACTTCATTGCTATTTTTAAGTGGGGGATCCAACATGTGAGCATGTGATATAGGTTTAAAGGGGGTAGGTACATCATTTGTATCTATACTCACCAAATTATGTAGGAACTCAATGAATTCCACAACTATTAAGTGTCAATCTTGGTCCATCACTTCATTATACTTATCATCTTCATGCTGTTATTTTTTAAGAGATGCTTCCCCATGCCCTTCCTGTTCTCTATGGGTCCTTTTAACACTTCTAGGTTCTAAAACCTTCATCAATAGGTGATATATCTTATTATAAGCTCATCTTCTGAGCTATCATGTGTCAATTAACACATCCCCTTCCATCACACCTCACCTACACATCCCCCTCTTCCCCTTTTCACATCTCATATGCAAAAGGATTTTAGCCTTCCATCACCAAATTTTCAAAACCACAATCAACCATTAGTTTATTAAGCTCTATGTAAATCTCCTTCAAAAGTTTGCCTTTAGGATCATGTAATAACCACTACTCTACTTTCTCAATCCATAAATAAGTTGATATTATTGATTATTATCATTGATTATTGAGTTTTGATATTAATGTCATCATTGATGTCAAAGGTTCTTGTGAAGGTGCATGGTTAAATAAGCTTTGAGGTGTGTGTATGATGAGTTCTTTAACCAACATAGTGAGTGTTATTGATATATGAGAGCAGTGGTGTGAGAGTATTATTTGAAGATAGTTGATTTGACAGCTTGAGAAATATCATTGAGATCAATATGAGTAAGTATAGGTCAGTATGTCAAGTGTAAAACATCTCAAAAATCTTTGTCTAGACTATGTGAGATTGTATGTGCATTTGGCATGATGAAATGAGTGAGCTCCAAAGAAAAATTTTATGCTCTAAAGATATATGTAATAAGTTATAAATATGCTCTATCTTTAGTGAAGATCCAAAGAATACTTGAAAGTGTTTGGGAATGAGATAATTTGTTTAAATTTGTACATGAGGTGTTGAGGGCCTTTAAAATGATTAGAAGGTTAGCTTCAAAGATCTATGTATGCAACTTTGAAGATGCTATGAGTGAGCTACAAATATCCTTAGTTGAGCTTCAAATATCTATGTAAATAGATTCAAAGATACTCTGAATGAGCCACAAATATGATCTATTTAATATTCAAATGAGAATGAGTGTATTAGGTTATATTTAATATACATGAGGTGTTGAGAGCTTGGATAGTGGTTAGAAGGTCAACTTCAAGACCTAACATGACTTACAAGTCAAAGCCTTGAAATCAAAAAGAGAGGTGATGGCTAACATGGGTGATTGAGTGAGCATTGATAAAGGTGATTCAAGTTTTTTTTTTTATCATTTTAATGAAGTTTCAATTCATGGTTTTCAATAAAAGGCTTAAAAAATGTTTTGAGGTCTCTAGAGTGCACATAATGAAGAGTTATCTACACAAGAAGGGTTTTCAAGTAATCATTATCACATAAAAAATATGTATGATAATTTAAGTTATTCATGGTAGATAAGGAAAGGTTCTATCTCAAAGTTTCAAGCATTAGATTCTGAGAATAGGAGCTAATCCTGATAAATGATCGTTAAGACTAGAAGATGGTATAAACCCTCAAAGAACCCTAACAATGACCCAATGTTGAAGATATTATTATAAATAGCTCATAAAAATTTTATATATCTATTTAAGTGATTGGAGGTTAAATTAAACTCTCCCAAGCATCTCTAGGTGTAATTGGTTTCTCACGTGAGCGAGTAAACCCTACATGATAGTGCTTGTTTTTTAAAGATTTATTGTAATAAACAGAGTTAAATAAGTCATAGGTGTTAAGTGGATGAAGGAAAAAGTGTAAGAATTTTATTTATTTTATATGAATATTTATATATAATTTATATCCCTTAGTCATGAAAATTTGGTGATCCAAGTTGACCAGCCACTAACAGACCTAGTGATGCAGATAATAAGAAAACCAAACAAAAATAAGAAGATGATTCTTGATGTGTTTTCATGAAATAATGATGGATTAAAGTGCATGATGATGTTATTTGAGACTTTAATAATATATACATGTTTTTTTAATAATATTGGAGTTAGAATAATAGATTAAAATAGTAAATCCAAAATGGTTTATTTGACTAAGTGAAGTCTATGAAAGAGAAAGTCAACAAATTGGTCTATAAGACCAATAGTTTCCATTAGATATTATGATTTATTTGGTTGAGGTTATTATAATAATATTATAATATCATGTTCATGGATTTAAATAATTTGAGTATGTTCAATCATGTGTCATAATTTCATGTTTCCTTAACTGTGTTTTGAAGTCAGTTGGTAGTTCTGAGTGACCATCTTGTAGAGAAGAATTTTAAGCCTATCTGCCCTAAGTTGAAGCACATGATGAAATTTATGATGATATTTAGGTCATTATTATTTTTTATATATGATTTTTTATATGTTTATTTTTCAAAATTAAGTTTATTCTTCAGATGTTCAAAATAGTTTTTCTATGTATGCGTAGGCTTATTGTGAACAGTGATTTGAGAAAGGGTTCAAATGGTGGTTGGACCTAAAAGGTGTTGTGAAAATAAATTGAAATTTTTATAAGGAATTTTGTATTAGCATATGATGTTTTATTTCTATATGATGTGTTTTTAATATGCTTCAAAAAAGAACAAAGGGTAACATGTTGTTAAAAAGGCCTATTAGGTCTCAATAAGGCCTAAAAGAGGAGTAAGGGCTAATTGAGCTATGAAAAATCAATGTGTGAATAAATTATGATGAAATTTTATTATTATAATATGATAAGATATATTTCATGCCTGACCTAATAGGTTTTAAGTGTGTTTCCTATTAATAAGGATATTATCAAGTGTCTTGTATAAAATCAAGGCTAATTAGGCCTATCTATATGACTAGAGAGACAGAGTAAAAAGAACAAGTGCATGTAATAGAAAATTTATAATTATAATAAGGTCATGTATACCATCATATTAATTTCATGAATATCATATAGGATTTCTAAATATTAGGATCAAGGTCAGAATACCTAGTCAAGCCATAAAGAGGGCTGGTTGAGCAAAGAAGGCTAGAAGCTAGTTTGCGAGAAATAAAAGTATACAGATAGTTGAGGAAGAATATAATCATTTATTTTATAATAAATATTTATATTTTAATGTGATCAAGTTTTTCAATTTACTAAGTTGTTACTAAGTCATCTAGGGGGTTGGTGCCTCCTTATAAGTGGGTGCTTGTTAAAGCCTAGTTGAGTTGGTGCTTAGCTAGCTTGTGTTGGAAATCCATGTGGAGATGGTGATTCAATAAATATTGGTGTTTATATAATAGGAATTTATTTAATTTTAATCATTAGTTTGTTTTCTTCCTTTTAAGGTTTTCCTATGTATATGTTATGTTCATGTGTTTCATGCTCTTATGATTTGGTGTTTATGCTTAATAAGATGTACATGCTTGTTAGAATGGTTCATGTATGTTTAAATGGAATTGAATAAAAAGTTTTTGAAGATTGATTGACCCCCCTATTATTAATTTTACTTCCAATAATTGGTATCAAATCCTGGTTCCTTAAATTATGTTTAAAAACCTAAAGTAGATTTTTGAAGTAAAGATGGCTAGTCAGCAAACGCATGGTGATTTATCTATCAGTAAGGCTCCATTGTTTAATGGATATAATGATGCATTTTAGATTTTAAAAATTAATATATATTTAATTTAAAAATTACATGATAGTTTTCAATTAGTTATGGATGGTTATATTACATCTATTATTCTACCAACAGATTTAGCAGGTAAGAAGGCTAGTGAATATAACTCCAAGGCAATGAATGTCATTATTTATGGCATATTAGAGGTAGATATTGTGAATTAAATTCATTGTGAATCAACCAACCAAATGTGGAGAAAATTTAAGACTATCTATAAAGGAGACACCAAGGTGAAGATGGCCAAGTTGTAGACCCATTGAAGATAGTTTGAAAGCTTGAAGATGAATGAAGATGAAACCATTAAATATTACCTATTGAGGGTTTATGAAGTTTTAAATATCATTAGAGGATTAAGAGAAGTGAATAATCTACTATTTTACAAAAGTTGCTAATATCACTAACTCTTAACTTTGACTCTAAGGTGTTTGTAGTAGAATAAATGGAAGATTTGGATAAGCTAGAGATGGATGAGATCCATGGAATCTTGACTACTTATGAGATGATAAAAAATGAAGCAAGACCTCCCAATAAGGAATCAAATTTCAAAGTTGAAAATAATTCAAATGCTAACAAGGTCAAAGATGAGGTATGTTTAGATATTGATGATGATGAACTCATAGTTATGTATGCTAATAAGCTAAGTTTTGGCTCAAGTAAGTATAAGGGTAAGTTACCTTTCAATTTTTTTAGCTGTGGAAATATTGGTCACTTTGAATCTAAGTTTCCTAATAAAGATAAAAATGAGCATAATTAAGGATATTATGAACATCATGGAGATAACAAAAAGCCTATAAGTCTAATAAGAATAAGAGAGATTTAAAGAAGAATGAAGATAGGAAAGGGTCACTCAAAAATAAGAATAATTTCTATACCAAAGAAGATATATTAACTGATGTAAGTGATTCAAGCACATTTGATAGTGATGATAAGAGTAATGAACCCAAACATGATAGTAGTGAAACCTTGTTCATGGACATAAAACCAGATAATGAGGGTTGCTCAAATGGGGAAGGCCCTATGGTTGATGTAGAATTAGATGAAGAAGTATACTATGGTAGTGAATAAGGAGAAGTAAAAGTTAATTTTGAGGTAGAGCTAGTAAGTTCACTGGAAGATTTGAAGTTTTAAATAAGAAAGAATCACAAACTAAGGTCATTAGTTAAGGACTATGAGGAACAAATTGGCTTATTTGAGGATAAATTGAGTAGCACTTATAAGGAGTATGATGAGATCATAAATAAAGTTGAGGCATGGATGGAGGTAGTAAACACAAGCCTAAAGTCCAAAAAGGAAGAATGCATCAGGTATGAAACTAAAATATAATCCCTAAAATCTAAGCTGGGTCAAGAATCTAGCAAGGTGAAGAGCTTTGTGAAGTTTAAAAAGATCACTGAGGCTATCGATGATATTTTGAGTAGCCAAAAGTCTAAAAGTGACAAGATAGGTATTGGTTTCAAAGAAGACCAAAAGGAGGCACCTCAGAAAAAGTAAGACTATTTAAGACAAGAATGTCAACATGAAAAGACCTATCAGATAACCCAATGCTATAAGATATGATAGTTATTTTAATGGTTACTATTTTATATGTAGTCAGTTTAGTCATAGAGAAAAAGAATATATAATACCCTCTAAAAATGAGTACTCATGAAACTATGGAAGGAGTCACAATTTAATCAAATAAATTGTATGTATAAGGTGGTCTGTTACAATTGTCATAAGATAGGACACATTTCAATATTCTATCCTAACAGAGTTAGAAATTAATCAAGTCAAAATAGGAAGTTTGGAGATCCTAGAGTGAAAGAAAGTATACAAATGAATGCATGAAAAATAAAAGAGTTAAAGGTAAGTCATGATTAGTATACAATCTCAAGTGTAATACTTTCTAAGATAGATCATTCTTCAAGTGTGAAATCAAGATAGGAATGTTTGTTGTCAACTCACATTGATAATCAAATGGTTGATGATGATTTCAAGCCTATAGTTTTAATTAATATCAGAAGGATGTTGAAGAATATTCAATATTGTGAGAGTATGTAGATATGGGAATCTCTTAATTTCATGATGTTTTAGTTCCCTATGCAAAGGGGTGGCTTCATTAAGCTTCATGGAGACATTCTTCTATCAGTATAACCATGTGGTTGCATTCAAATAAGTTTTCATCTTAAGAAGATTCCTAGTTTTTTGTGTTTCAAGCTAAGAGATGAAGATTGATATTATTCATTCCTATATTTGTATCTCTAAGGTCAAAGAGTAGTCAATGGGTATATGAAAGGCAAGATTTTTATATATATTTTTGTGATTAGTTGAGCTTAATCTATGTTAAGAAGGGGTACTAGTGTCAAGATGCTTAAAGGAAAATGAGGATGGCTTAAGAATCCTATTGACTTACGTGTTGAGATGTAAACACAAAGGAGGAGTCCAAAATTCTAAATTTTAAGTCAATAATGGGATAGACTCATGTGTGGTTAAGAGCTTGATCTTATTCAATTATGTTAAAGAAGGCAAGTAATCTTGAGGTTCTAGTTCATTTAAAGGAGATATGTTTGATCTAAGGGGGATTTTGGTAGATTTGAGTTCTTTATAAAGAGAGTGGTTGATTTTTAGATCAAAATAGAGGTATGCATTAATTTAAGGTGAGTATGTGTTTGAGATGATTCATAGGCTCTGTTTGTTGATTTTTTTATGGATCAGTGTGGAGAGTGACCTAATTGAGAGAAGTTTTTGAGAATGGTGGTCATGGGTTGTTGTCATAGAATCTAAAGACTAGTTTATTTGAGAGGTAGTATCATCTTAAAGGGATAAATTATGATTTCATTAGTTTAAGGTGACCTTTGATGTCTACTATTAGCATAAGCATGGTGAATGCTTGGTTTGAGGGGGAGTTATTCAAGTTGTTAACTACACTTAATCTATGTTGAAGTGGTCTTATAATCTGAGTTCATTCTGAAAGAGATGATAATTTTTTAATAACTTTTTCATTAATTTTGAATGGGGAGAAATATAAAAAAGGTGAGAAAATTAAAGATAAAAAGGGTGATAAAATGTAAGAACCAGGTCCAAGAAATGATTGCCATCAAGAGTGGTTGACATAATTTTTTGTGTGTGTTTATCATCAATGATAAAGGAAGATATTGTTGAGAATTATGATTGATTATTGAGTTTTGGTATTAATTTTATCATTAATGTGAAAGGTACTTATGAAGGTACATGGTCAAGTAAGCTTTGAGGTGTGTATATGATGAGTTATTTTTATAGAATAGTAAGTGTTGTTGCTATATGAGAGTAGTGGTGTGAGAGTAATATTTGAAGAATGTTCTTATGTCAGCTTGAGAAATATCATTGAGATAAACATGAGTAAATACAGGTCAATATGTTGAGTTTAAAGAATCTTGAAAATCTTTGTCTAGACCATGAGAGATTGTATGTACAGGTATCATGATGAAATGAGTGAGATTCAAAGAAAAAAGTTGTATACTCTAAAGATCTGTGTAATCAGTTTTGAAGATGCTCTAAATGAGCTATGAATATCCTTAATGAAGCTTCAAAGAATAATTAACTATGTTTAATCATGATATAATTTGTTTGATTTTATACATGAGGTGTTGAGGACCTTGAAAATGATTAGAATGTCATCTCTGAAGATCTATTTATGCATCTCTGAAGATGCTCTGAGTGAGCTATAAAGATCCTTAGTTGAGATCTGAAGATTTGTGTAAATAGCTCCAAAGATGCTCTAAGTGAGTCAAAAATATAATATATTAAAGATTCAAACAAGAGTGAGTATATTAGGTTTCATGGAACATACATGAGGTGTTGATATCTTGGATAATGGTTAGAAGGTCAACTTCAAGACCTAATGTGATTTACATGTTAAAGCCTAAAAAGCAAAAAGAGAGAGATGGTGGCTAGATGGGGTATTAGGATCAATTTCCATGACATATGTGAGTAGGTGAAAATTTAAATAGGTGATTCAAGTTTATTTAGCATGTGCATGAAGTTTTAGGTCATAATTTTCAAGAAAAGGCTTGAAAAGTGTTTTGAGGTCTCTCGAGTGCACAAAATGAAGAGTTATCTACCTGAGAAGTTTTTTCAAGTACTTTTTGGCATGTAAAATATATGTATGACAAATTAATTTTTTCATGGTAGATAATGAATATTTTTAGCTCAAATTTTCAAGCATTGATTTCTAGGA
This sequence comes from Torreya grandis, assembly GCA_037957365.1. Lineage (NCBI taxonomy): Eukaryota > Viridiplantae > Streptophyta > Pinopsida > Cupressales > Taxaceae > Torreya > Torreya grandis. Next base: position 1,606,682 of record JARHVA010001122.1, on the reverse strand, counting down.
ATAGGAGGTAAGCCTTATGAATGATCATTAAGACTAGAAGATGGTCTAAACCCTCAAAGAACCCTAACAATGACTAGATGTTGAAGATATTATTATAAAGAGCATAGAAAAGTTTCATATGGATATTTAAGTAATTTTAGTTTGTATTAAACTCTCCCAATGATCTCTAGGTGTGATTAGTTTCTTAGGTGAGTGAGTAGACCCTATAGGATAATGCTTATTTTTTTGAGATTTATTGTAGCAAGTAGAGTTAACCAAGTCAAAGTTGCTAGGTGGATAAAGGATAAAGTATGAGACTTTCATTTTGTGTCTATGAAGGTTTTTATACAAGTTATATCCCATAGGCATGAAAATTTGGTGATCCAAGTTGACTAGTCACTAACAGACCTAGTGATGTAGACAGTAAGAAAACTAGGTAGAAATAAGAAGATGATTCTTGATGTGTTTTAATGAAATAATGATGGATTTAAGTGCATGATTATATTATTTATGACCTAAATAATATATACATTTTTTTATAATCTTAGAATTTATTATAATGTATTAGAACATTAAAGCCAAAATGGCTTATCTGACTGAGTGAAGTCTATGAGAGAGAACATCAACATATTGGTCTATAAGACCAATAGTTTCTCTTAGAGATTATGATATTTTTTGTTGAGGTTTTTATAAGGATATTATAATATCATTTTTATTTATTAAAATTATTTTTTTAAGTTGAATCATCTATCATAAGTTCATGTTTTCTTGACTATGTTTTGAAGTCAGTTGGCAGTTCTAAGTGAACATATTACAAAGAAGAGTTTTGATCCTGTATACCTTGAGTTGAAGCATTTTATGAAATTTTTGATGAACCTAAGTTCATGAGGCTTCTATATATATTATTTTTTCAATGTTTTTTTGTAAAAATTAAGTTTATGCTTTAGTTGTTTAAAATATTTTTTCTATGTATGCACATGCCTATTATGAGTAGTGATTTGAGAAAGGGTTAAAATGGTGGTTGGACCTAAAATAAGTTATATAATGATTATTGGAGTTTATTATGATTTTTTAATACCATATGAGTTGGTTTTAATATGCTTCAAGAAATATTAAAGGGTAACATGTTGTTAAAAGGGCCCATTAGGTCTCAATAAGGCCTAAAAGAGGAGTAAGGGATAATTGAGCTATGACTAAACAATGTGTGATTAAATTATGATTTAATCCTGTTATTATAATATTTTTAGATATATTACATGGAAAACCCTAAGAGGTTTTAAGTGTGTGTCCTACTAATAAGGATATGATCAAGTGTCTTATATAAAACCAAGGCTAATTAGGCTTATTTGTATGAGTATAGAGAGTTAAAATAATAAGCAAATGTAATAGAAAGTTGGTAAGAATAATAAGGTATTTCATACCATTATAGGGATGTCATAAATATTATATATTAGGTATAAATATGAGGATTAAGTTAATAAAATATAATCAATCCAAAAAGAGGGCTAGTTGAGCAAAGAAGGCTAGAGACTAGTTTGAGAGGGATACAAGTGTGTGAAGAGATGAGGAATAAGATCATCATATATTATATGATAAATAATGGTATCTAAATTTGATCAAGTTTTTTGCGTCAATGATTTGGTTTCAAGCTATCTAGGGTGTTGATGCCTCCTTGAAAGTGGGTGCTCGCTAAAGCCTATCTAAGTTGGTGCTTAGCTAGTTGGGGTTGGTGATCCATGTGGATTTAGTGTTTCACTATAGATTTGTGTTTGTATTATAGGACTATATTCCATTTGAATCATAAATGTGTTTTCTTCCCTTTAAATGTTTCCAACATATATGTTGTGTTCATGTGTTTCATGCTCTTGTGATTTGGTGCTTATTCTTACTAAGATGTACATGCTTGTTATAATGGTTCATGTATGTTTAAATGGAATTGAATGAAAAGTTTTTGAAGACTAATTCACTTCCACCTCTTAGGTATTTTTCTTCCAATGGATATTTTGAACTTAATCACATAGCTATTTGGAGATCCTTGCCACCATTTATCCACCACTCTAGTTCAAGTAACATACAAGGTCCCAAGCCTCTCTAGGTGCTCCATTGTCCACTCATATTGTCATACATATTTTATTCTTATATGGGTTGAATATGCATCAAAACACTTTTACACATGCTTAGGTAATGTATAGAAAAAGACCTTGTATAAATCATCATATAGGTTGTCCTGAACCCATTTTCCTATCTTTTATCCTTTGCAGGTTGGATGCTTTTGTGTAAAGTATTTTCCACCTAGTTTAGCCAATGCTCGATGTTTGAAAGAGAGAGATGGTACATCATTATATCTCATCATCACAGTAAAAAAATTCAACATGAGTCCTAGTAGGTGAACTAAAATTTTGTTAAATTTTAGGGGTAGTTTTATGCAAATAAGCACAAACATAGGAAAACTCCTTTTATACTCACCATTTAACACTTGGCTATGTTGGAGTCAATTCACATAATTCATGGGCCCTATGTGCTCACATGAATCATATCTAAGAAGGAATCTAGGCTTGTGATGGGCTAGTTGTACCATGGCATGAGGCTTAAAAAAAGGGGAGGACTCAAATAATGTAATGTTAATTTAGATAAAGGGTAGACCCATAGGCATAGGCCTTTTTTTGGGTAATTCAGGGGTCATATAGGCATTAAGTGGGTGACAAGACAATAAATTCAAGTTATTTCCCATTCTTAACATATGCAGATTAAACAAGGTTTGGGTTCATAGACACAAATCTATACTCATTTTGCATGTAGAATGATGATGATGATGTCATGAAAATATAGAGACTCAATTAAAATGTGAAACTAGCATGAACTTTAAATCACATAAATGACCAAGTTGAATGTAACCCACACACTTGCATCCCATAGAAATACTACAAAACATGTGAACCAAAATAACCATAAGTGTATTTCATAGAATCACCATAACTAGTTGTTCAAATTCTAAGATAAGTGTTTAAATTTAAAGTCATACGATTAACAACCTAGAGGCTCATAGATGAGATTTTATCACATACAATTGGAGCTAGAGTGGCCTCTATTCCATATCTAATCCTTAATGGCCACTAGAAAAAAAATTATAGATCATAGTTCCAAAGTCATTCTGCTAAAGCTTGGTTATCATTCTTCTCTTCTTTCATTCTTTGGCTCAAGTTATTTATATAAGCCTTCAAGAGCATCTTTACCAAGGTTTATGTTGAGTGTTAATTTGGAGTTCTTTTCATCATAACCACCATCTCTATGATCTCATTATTCCTTCACTTCATTTTCCATCCTCTTTAGATATTTGTTGATGTCCTGCTTATCCAAGAGATGGTTAGTGGTTGACTAGTTAGTGCATGTTTTGCATCCTCTAGCTAGCTATCAAAACCATTAGGCCAACTACTTGTCAAAATATCTATATGTGCTAAGGTGAAAACTAGGATGGCATGAAAAATCCACATAAACTATATTTAGGGGTCCAAAAAACACTATTTCCCTTTTTTAAGTTGAGTTGCTTGACCACCTAACTTGGATTTTATTTTACTATCACTTGAGTTGTGTGATTGAGACTCAATGATCTCAATGGCCATGTCACAACTCACCCTTACACAAGACTAAGAACATAATTGCCTTCCAATAGCCATCTTAAAATCTCTAAGGTTAAATTTTGAAACTCTCTCAACTTCAATTCTTTACAAGGAAGCATATTTACCAATTCAAAGTATCAAAGGAAAACATGGTTACATCAACACATATGTGTACTCCTTCCTTGCTCTCATTTTTTAAACATTTAAATTATGTTAAATTTTAGATTATATGCAATAATTTATACTAAAACATTGTCTTAATTATATTTCATACACAAAAAAACACTCAAAGTGAGCTCGATCAATGTCAAGGTGTGTTTTACACACCTAGGTACACATTTATTTCCTTTAAATAGTAATTTCATCCTTATGGATTATGATAGTGAAAGGTAAATGTAGATACTAAAATCATATTTGTATAGCTTCTTAGTCTTATATACTTGAAAAATACCTATCAAGGATCTACCCTTCAATTATATACCTTCCTGTTACTGAAAGACTTGCATTTCACATCTCACTATACCTAATTATTTATCTTATGGTCTGACTCTATCATTTTTGATGACACAAATCTCGTGTACTACACAAAAATCCTAAAACTAGTATATATCATTTGTTATCACTTTTAAATCCTTGGAAACTTCATATCCTATTAAACACTTGTATCCCACATAGGGACACTTACATCAATACAAGTTTCTAGATTCTTATCAAGTGTCTAATCCTAAAAATTCATCCAAACTAAAAATATTTAGAAATCTATGGGTTGACCTTTTGTCTTATTTAACCCTACATATTTCCAAAATGTATGGTTTAAATATAAATCTGAGCCTATTTATTATTCATTTAGTAAATACCAATAAATCACATATTCAAGTTCACTCAATCACTTGCACAACTATGTTCTACTACCCTATTCTTCCCTATTTTCATATCATTCATAGGATCAATCATATTATAATTCTAAAGCACTCAAAGAAAAACCCATGAGTAGTGTTTGTCAAGTTAAAATTTATATCATTTCATGCTCTTGCATATAGTATATTTCACTCTTGTAAACACACAAGCCAACACCTAGGGGAGAAACACATATGTCTGAGGCCCTCCTTGGAGTATTTTCTATGTAGGTATCACTCATTATCAACTCAAAACCATGAACCCACTAACCTATTTTTGTAAAGGTACAAAGACCTAAGGTGAAGAGATAGTGTTTCATCCATGAAATTTCATCTATATATCTTGTGTATGTGATAAAAATACATCAATAGAAAGGAGATGAAAACCCATAAAATTATAACTATCAGATATAGAAAAAGAATCTATATTTTGGGTAGTAAAGAAACATCCATAAGAGGACACTAACATTGATGTAAATTTTTATGTTTTGATGAAAGTGCCTAGGTCTCTAGAAAGAATATTTATATAATCTAACAATGTGATCCTGAGCATCAGTCTGCTTGTATTTACATATATACATCTCATATCCACCTAAACATCAAAACATAAGCTAAGTATTATCTCTTCTTTATGTTTCAATTATCAAATTATCAATTAATATTGTATTTTATATAGTTAGTAATTTTATAGATTCAACATATTGTAATATATAAATAAATTAATTCGCATGTTGTAGAAAGTTTTATCCATCCTTATATTTAGGCTATTCTATCCTCTAACCCTTATCCCAAAAATATTATCTAAATGCAATTAGATAATTTTACCTTGTAAGAAGGCCTATTTTGTTTAAATAATGGTGGGTACACTTTATGAAGGGCATGCACCCTCTATAAAGGGTGTACAACTTTTTAATAACTATAAATTTAATTTCACACATTTACCTCCAAAATTTCCTCAATTTTAATTTTTAGGATCCAATCCCAGTCCAAAACCCTACCATAGACCAACCAACATAACTTTTTCTAATCTATATGCTTTTCCTACATTCATGGACACATTTGAATAGGAAAATTAATTAGTTTATTAAAAATTTATAAACATGTAAGTGGGAGAACCTGGTTTTCTAAATATGTAATTTTTTTTAATGTTAAATTATTTTTAAAAAATTACTTAATGTATACATAGCATACTCATTATAGTTCATGCATATATCATTGCAAATAGTTTAATAAAGGTATGATCATTGACCAAATTTTTATAAAACTTATATGTCAAAAATCTACACATCATTGGATATGCTTTAAAAAATATTTTTTATGAATTTAAGTGTTGGAAGAACAATTAGTGGGGGTGAATTAGTGTTTAAAAACATTCTTTCAATTATACTCAATAATTCATGAACTATGAAAACAACATAAAGATCTAGCAAAGCATAAAGAACTATTTAGATGAGCATGAAACAATATAACACATATACGAGTGGGAAAGCCTCAAGGGGAATAAAAACCACTATGATATCTACAAATATACTATAGTCCTATAAAATAAACTAATATATTATTTTGAGCACCAACTCAACTTGGAGCACCAACTCAAATAAAGTCAAGCACCCATTTTACTAGGCTTTAGCAAGAACCTACTTGCAAGGAAGCACCAACTCCCTAAGTGAATCATAACCAAATCAACCACATCATAAATTTTGATCACCACACATTTGATCTTCTATTATGGTATCATTTAAATACCTCCTTATTCTCAACTATGCATGATTTTATTCATTTGATTTCCACGCATCTAAATAGGCCTAAATTGGCTTGTATATATACTAGTCTCATGGTCACACACTACTTGGTTAGCCACACACCTTCAATATTTTAGGACAGACACATAATAGGTCTTAATACATTGTAATAACATGGTTCAATCATGATTTGAACCCATTTTTGGTATACCACAACTCAATTAGGCCTTATTCCTCTTTTAGGTCTCATGGAGACGTAATTACATTAGGTCTAACCTCTTAACACCAAAACCTTATCTTCTTAGACCTAAATGGCTTTCTCCAATAATAAAAAACCATTCAAACACTTAGGAAATGAATAATTATGACCTCCTCCATGCTTTATTATAATTGTATCCTTAATTCATAGCATGATATCTCTTTTAGGACAAACTACCATATTAGGTTTGTGTACCTCAAAAGTTTGTCTTATAATAAATAAGCTTACAACACCCTTAAGCTACTCAACTATGACAAATAAAACATGTAAATATATTATCCACTACATTAGAGTCATCACCAAATGCTTATAACACCTAATACACTAACCTCCAAAGCCTATCCAAATAATTATCATAAGTAATAAATGACTTCTTCATGCACTTTAATACTTTAAACTATCATGCACAAATCGTCAAATCTGTCTCTTTATCTTTGTCTAGGTTTTACACTATTAACACCATTAGGTTTGTCTATGAATGGATTAATTGGATGACCAAATTAGAACAATTTAATTTTATTAGCTATCTATAAATCATAATGTACATGTAAAATGAGTCTCTAGCTTCTTCTACCATCAATTTGCTTTTCTGGACCAATTCAACTTTTTAGAGCTACAACAATTTCTTAATGAATTAGCTAGTATCTATGTATTTTCTCTCTCATCTATCTAACCACCACCACTTAGAGGTACCTAGGAAATTTTAATACATGATCCAATAGCTTATATAGGAATTTGAATCCATCCTAATCTATTTTGAACAAAATATTTCATATTGGGTCCTTATTAGGGTTTTAGGGAGGTTTAACATAGGTTTTGGTGTTAATGATTATTCATAAAGGACTAACACTTGAATCCAAAACTAATTCTTAGAGATATTATCTAGGAACCTTATCCATCTATATTTAATAACTCAGACTCCCATGTAGATATTACACATGCCAATGAATATCTAAAAGTTCTTCTCAGGTTTGAGACCTCATTTTGTGAGCTTAAGAAGGCCTAAAATAGTGATTCATGTAGTTTTTATTCAAATATTGACCTCAAAATTTATGATCATATGTGAAACATCTTATCTTACCTCTATCCATGATCACATGTGCATACTTACCTTGAAATCTAATCTTCATACCTCATTAGGCCAAGTAGGGTTTAAGAGTGATCTAGGTGAAAACTTAGACTGGATATTCTACCCCTATAGGCTCACCTTGAAACTCTCATGAATGATTTTGTACCTTATTCACATGATCAAAAAATTACATAAAACCTTCACATTCTTGTGTTCATTTATTGCACCATGCACATACCTCTTCATGTTATGACTTGACTTCATATGCACTTGACATCAATGACCTGTACTTTCTATGCAAACATAAGACATTAGTTACCTTCAAATTATTTATTTCTCTTTCCTTCATGACAAAAATCTATCATGAAAACATTATTTTATTCACTTTTTCACATCACACACTACCAACTATCCTTAATCACCTTTAACATCAACCTACATAAGATGCATTTTTGACATCTATGATAATACTTAACAATCTCCTCCTTTATCATTAATGGAAACCATTCTCAAAAACTTATCTCAATAGGATATAACTCCCCCATTCTAAACTTTATCCCCATTTGATATTAATGACAAAGAGATACCTACAACTTCTTAGATCACATCTCTTACAACTAGACAACTCAACATAGTATTTGAGTCAATGAAGCATCATACAAACATGCTCCCTTTATTTCCATGCATACCTTATTGGTAATACTCACCTATTTTGGAGTTAATGAACCACCTAATTATCTCTCCCTAGGAAATTAACATCCTTAATGACCACTATGGGTAGGAATTACACCTAATTCCTATCTTAGATGTTCAAATGTTGTCTTTAGAAGTGGCTTGGCTAGAATATATGTAATATGATCCTTAGTATATATATACTCAAGCTTGATTTTGTGTTCACTTACCTATTCTCCTAGGAAATGATATGTGATGGGAATTTGTTTAGTCATTGATATACTTATAGCATAACTAGGTTCTTTGATACACTTATAACACTTGTATTATCATAAAAGATAGGACTAGGACTATCATACTCTACTTTTCTATTCCTTTAAGGTTTTCCTCATCCATAGGACTTGAGTTCAATAGGAAGATATTACATTATACTTAGCCTCACAAGTAAATAATTTCATTGATGGTTTCTTCTTTCTTATCCATGATACTAGGCACTCTCTTAAGAATAAATCTCTTCCACTAGTGTTCTTCCTATCATCTAAAGTCCCTACCTAATTTTCATATGTATAGGTTGTCAAGTTAAACTCCTTGCTCCTTGCATACCACATCTCAAAATCAATAGTTCCCTTCAGATACCTAAGTATCCTTTTCATTTTTTACAAATTATGTTCCTTTGGTTATGATTGAAATCTTCCCATAAGACCTAATTATTGTATGATGTCAAGTCTAGAGGTAGTATTGTATATCAAACTTCCAATAATTAACCTATATAATGTATGATTGACATTTGGAGATTCATCCTCCTTACTTAACTTACACCTTGTGATCATAAGTGTGATACCATACTATTAATATTCCATCTCAAATTTATTCAACATCTCTCTTATGTACTTATATTTTTAAATGAATATACCTATTTCTAATTGATTGAGTTGTAACCCAAAGAGGAATGGTAGTTCTCCTAGCATGGACATCTCAAACTCCTCCTTCATCATATTTGCAAAGGCCTTAGTCAAACTCTCACTATTTCCACCAAATATGATGTCATACAAATATAAAACCACTATAAATTGATTATAATTTTATATCTTTATGTATATATTATTATTTACAACTCCTCTCTTGAATCCTTGGTCTAAGAGCTCTTAATCCTTTTCCTAATACTCTGCCTTTGTCCCTCATTCATTCATTCATTCATTCTTCCATGTTCCTTTTAGACCTCATGAATAATTCTCATAATATTTATCACTCCTTGGTATAATTTATAGACTTCTCCCCAAACTTCTTATAGCCCTTTAGTTCATCCATAATTTTCTACTTGATTTCTCAACCCTTTTCACAAACTTTGCACACTCTTTAACCTTGACCTTTTAGTTCATTCTTCAAAATTTGGTTTATTGATTCACATAGTTTATTTTGTGCTTTTAAATTAAATTTATTTTGTATTTGTATATATTTTTTAACCTTCCTTGACCGTATAACAACTCTATCAATCTTTCCCAACTCTCAATCCTTTCTTTTACATAATTTGCTTACACTTTTCACACTCCTTGTATCCCTATTTATGGGTTATCTTGCTATGTGAAGTTAAGTAAAGACAAAAATATCAAAAATAATCACCAATATGGATAATCTATTTACATTTATACCTAATTACAAAATTTCAAACCCTCACTCAACCTTTGATCATCCATACAACTCCTTTTAGGTCTCTGTTCACCTCAATTAGGTCTCTTAGGTTTATTTTGAAACTCAATATCCAATTTTTGTACACATAGGTACATTATCATAGGTAAAAAATCAAGATATTTTTGAAAATTCTATTCCTAATATATCCATAAAATTTCATCCAAAGCTCATGGTAGAATCTATCTATTATAACAAACCCTAGTTTTAGGGTTTCCTCATTTAGGTCTCAGCTAAGAGCACTTAGGCTGCTATATCTCCCTTCAAGAAAAGTTTCAAAGAGTTAATATAAATTTTTAAGGTATATATATATACCCTCTCCACATTTTACAAATAATATGAAGATTTGAACAATATTCACTCCACATCTTTTAAATCAATACATGTTTGATTTAGTTAATTATCTATAGGCTTGGGACCCTATATAGAAAAAAATAATACATACAAAGTATACAATATGGAAAAATAAATTAGATAATATTCAAAATAAATTACCAATATTCCATAATCACTTAATATTTGAGCTAATTAACCTTTCCTTTCTTGGAATTACATACAATTCAAACTTAATATTATCCACTACAGGAAATAGGGTCCGTTATTTCCCTATTTGAAGAAAACCAGACATCTTTCTTGTTAAATCTTATATCCTTTATCTCAATAATGATTCTAAAAAACTATAAATAAACATTCAAACCATTATTCAATCCATTTTATCACCAAAAACTAAAAACTTGGTTTGTACCAAACTAGGCTACTTATGAATAGGGTATGTTTATGGTAATGTCTGCATATTAGATGATTTAACACTTTCCCTTGAAATATATTATATAAAACAAGTTTTTTAACCTTTCAATAAATAATTCAAATAGTTTAAAACTCCATATGACTATTCCTTTTATAAACTCAATCTTTAACAAATAATAAATTCTAAATAGGGTCTATTTATTCCAAATTCTTTAACATGGGTTCTATTTCTCTATGCCATTCAAGTCTTATCACATCCACATCACTAAATAAATTTTAAATCACATTTTAAAACCATTTTAAATATCATTATTTCATTAATCAAACATGTATTCATCAAGGAAACAATATAACATCAAGATGAGAAATGACCTTCAACATGGGTCTGCCTTCATATTCCTAAAACAAAATAGGGGTTAACACCTCACATTCCACTTCATATAAGTTTATTAATTCTCCATTCCTTTACTATTAATCTAATCACATAATAAAATTTAAAAACTAACTCTTTTATCCCTAAGATGGACACATAATTGTTTCTTATTTCCTTTTCCCACATGGAGGTTTTCTTGCATCATAAAATTTTCTTGATTTTTGCACACATAAGGTGTCTTAAACCATGAAAACAAAACTATGACATTATATGAACCTTTTTTAATTCCCACACATGTATACAAGTTTGCTACATCTTTCCACTTTCCTAATTTGTTCAAACGTCCTTATACATGGCTTCACCATATTCAAATTTTTAAATATTACTTTTGGTGGGAAAATATATTTTAAATCCTATGCATCTCTAAACATCCTAGAATTCACAAATTTACTTCAACTAACCTATAACAACTTTAAGACTAATCTAAGAAAAAATTGACAACTTTTGGGTCCTTATAGGGTGCCCCTGCATCATCATTTTAGTCCTTATGCCCTTTTGAGTCATTACTTTATGGTAACATCTGCATATTTGATGATTTAACACTTTCCATTGAAATATATTATCTCAAACATGTTCCAAAGCCTTTCAAGAAACCATTCAAATAGTTTACAAGTCCATGTGACTATTCATTTTATAAACTCAATCTTTAACAAACAATTAATTCCAAACAGGGTCTGTTTATTCCTATTCTTCAATAGGGGTTCTTTTTATCTATTCCCTTCAAGTCTTATCACATCCAAATCATTCAATAAATTTTTTAATCACATTTTTTAACTATTTCCAATATCATTCTTTCATTCATCAAAAATTTATTCATTAACAAAACAATATAACATCAAGATGATGAATGACCTTCAACAGGGTTCTGCCTTTATATTCTTGAAACAAAATAGGGGTTAAAAAATCACATTCCCCTTCATACAAGTTTGTTACTTATCCATTCCTTTGCTATGAATAGAATCACTTACTACAATTAAAAAACTAACTCTTTTATTCCTAAGAGGGACGCATAACCATTTCTTGTTTCCTTTTCCCACATGGAGGTTTGCTTACATCATAAAATTTTATTGATTTTTGCACACATAAGGTGTATTGAACCATGAAAACATAACTATGACATTTTATGAACCTTTTTTTAATGCCTAAACCCTTAGACAATTTTGTTACATCTTACCACTTTCCTATTTTTTTCAAATTTCCTTATACAAGGCTTCACCATATTAAAATTTTTAAATATTACTTTTGGTGGGAAAACCTATAGTTCAAATCCTATACATCTCTAGACACCCTAGACTTCACAAATGGACTTCAACTGGCCTCTAACAAATTTAAGACTGACCTAAGACAAAATTGACAACTTTTGGGGTCCTTATAAGATTCCCTTACATCATACTCTTAGGGGAGATAGAAAGTGAGCTCTAATGGATTGTTGTGCTTCTTCCTTCTCTTCTAATTCATCTCTCTCAGATCATCTTCTATTTCTCTTGTCTCTATATGCTTAAAATATTCACTTCTCCTTTCATTTTTGACTTGGGTAAACGCTATCTTGTTTACCTCATCTTTCTGCTTACTTGCATGATCAACTTTCACTCCATGTGCATTCTCCTCTTCCTCATTACCTATCTCATGTGGGCTATAAATGCCCAATTATACTATTATAAATTTTTTCCTTTCATATTCATTTTCTCCCATATTCATACCTACAATCAATAGAAAAACAATGTCTTACATATCTATTGTCTCAATGAAATTTAATCCTCCATAAGGCTCCACATCTTCCTCCTATTGTACTACTACTATCATGGATTTTCCATGCTCTTTTCCTTCATTTATGTGAGATTCATCTATTTCAACTTGTACTATCTCATCTTTTCTCTCACTTCATCATTTAATGCTCTATCTATGGTTGCCGCCTCTACTTCTTGTTTTTCATTGCTATCATATATGAACTTGTAATCAATTTCCCTATTTTTATCCATCAGCTACATTTCATTTCCCAAGCCTTCTATGAGGTTGTCAAACTGATCCACTTCACTTAGATCTTTCCTTTCTTCTAGTTGGCTACAATTTTTCTCTTTTGATTCATTCAAACTCATCTCATCCACATCAATGTGTTGTTATTCCTCTTGTTTCTCATGATGTCTTCTCAACCAAAGCATTTGCATTGCTATTTTCAACTACTTGCATATAAACTTCTTTTGTTCTCTCTCCTCTCTCTTTGCTTATACCTTTCTTTTCTTCATCAATAATTTGATTGGACAATTGAGTGTCTTCTTATTCATTACCCATCCAACATGTGGGATTTCTATTTCTCTTATTTTTCTAACATAACTAGAATCCTATCCATCTATTGTCTCACCTCAACCATCTCTCTTTCTATCTCTATCCTCTGCTTGGTGTCATCTTGCACCATCTTCTTATTTTGGTAGATTCTCTCATCCACTATTCCCTATTTATTATTACCTCTCCCTTTCCTCATTTCTTTGAAGATCAATATCAAATCCTTGGCTTCACTTGGACCTATTCCTTTTTTTGACAAGCCTTCACTCTCTTACCACATCTTGACCTCACTTGGTATATATTTATCTCTCATGACCTTGACTAGGTCTCTTCTTGTCCACACCTAGGACTTCTCCTCTTGTCCTACCTATAGGACTCTTTTATCTCTCCTGAGCTCTACTCTCTCACTTGAGCTTATTAATAGCTCTATCACTTCTCTTTAAGCCTCACTTGGTTGTACAACTAATACCAACTTCTCCCAAACTTCATGCACACTTCAACACATCAAATCAAAACAAAATTAACCATGTACCTAGGTTCTTGTTGTTATCCTTTCTCTTTCTAAAGAATTTTTAGGCTTTGAAAACCAAAATGATTTAGAGCTCTTAATCCTTTTCCTAAAACTCTGCCTTTGTCCCTTATTCATTCATTCTTCCATGTTCTTTTTAGACCTCATGCATAAAGGTCATAAGATTTATAACTCCTTGGTAAAATGTATATACTTTTTTCCAAACTTTGGATACCACTTTACTTCATCCAAAATCTTCTACATAATTTTTCAACCCTTTTCACAAAATCTGCACACTCTTTAACCTTGAACTTTTAGTTCATTCTTCAAAATTTGGTTTATTAATTCACTTAGTTCCTTTTATTCCTTTCAATTTAATTGATTTTGGATTTTTAGAGGTTTCTTAACCCTCCCTACCCTTAAAAAAAACTCTATCAATATTTCCAAACTCTCAATCCTTTCTTTTAAACAATTTGTTTACACTTTTCACACTCCTTATAGCCCTATTTATGGGTTCTATTAATCTATACAATTAAGTATGGACAAAAATATCAAACCAATCACCAATATAGATACCCTATTTACATTTATACCTAATTACAAAATTTTAAACCCTCACTTGACCTTTGATCATCCATACAGCTCCTTTTAGGTCTCTATTCACCTCAACTAGGTCTCTTAGGTTCCTTTTGAAACTCAATCTCTAATTTTCATACACAGATGTACATTAACACAAGGTAAACTTAATTTAAAATATATATATATATATATATATATATATATATATTCCTAAGATTTTCATAAAATTTCATCCAAAACTCATGATGAAATCTTTCTATTCTAACAAACCCTAGGTTTTGGGTTCCTCATCTCAATCTCAATCGAGAGCACTTAGGTTGTTATATCTCCCTTCAAGATAGGTATCAAAGAGTTACAAATTTTTTTTTAGGTATATATACACCCTCTCCATTTTTTCCAAACAATATGAATATTTGAAAAATCTTCACTCCATGTCTTCTAAATCAATATATGTCTGAATGTGCAATATGGTTAACTATCTACAAGCTTAGGACCCTGTATAGACAAAAAGAATACATAAAAAGTATAAAAAATGGAAAAGGAACTTATAAAAAATTCAAACAACTTACCAAGATTCCACAATCACTTAATATTCAGGATAATGAACCTTTCCTTTCTTGGAATTGCACATAGTTCAACCTTGATATCATCAACTACAAGAAACAGGATCCATTATTTCCCTATCTAAGAAACACCAGATGTCTTTATTGTTAAATATTATAGTATTGATCTCAAAAATTCTTCTAACAACCTTTAAATAAACTTTCAAACCATTATTCAATCAATTTTATTTCCAAAAACTAAAAACTCAATCTGCACAAAACCAAACTACTTATGAATAGGGACTGTTTATGGTAACATCTACATATTAGATGATTTAACACTTTACCTTGAAATATATTATCTCAAAAAAATTCAAAAACCTTTCAAGAAACCATTAAAATAATTTACAAGTCCATGGTATTATTCATTTTATAAACTCAATCTTTAACAGATAATTAATTCCAAATAGGGTCTTTTTATTCCAAATTTTTCAACATGGGTTCTATTTCTCTATTCCCTTCAAGTATTAACAAATAAAAATCATTAAATAAATTTTCAATCACATTTTGAAACAATTTTCAATATCATTCTTTCATTAACCAAACATATATTCATCAATGAAACAATATAACATCAAGATGAGCAATGACCTTCAACAAGGGTTTGCCTTCATATTCCTGAAACAAAATAGGTGTTAAAACCTCACATTCCACTTCATAAAAGTTTTTTAATTCTACATTAATTTAATATTAATGTAATAACTTACTAAAATTCAAAAATTTACTCTTTTATTCCTAAGAGGTATGCATAACTGTTTCTTATTTCCTTTTCCTAAATGGAGGTTCTCTTGTATCAAAACATTTTCTTAATTTTTACCATAGCAACACAACTATGAAATTTTATTAACCTTTTGTAATGCCTACATCCTTATACAGGTTTGTTGCATCTTGACACTTTCCTAATTTGTTTAAATGTCCTTATACAAGGCTTTACCATATTCAAATTTTCAAATATTAATTTTGGTGGGAAAACCTATTTCAAATCTTATGCATCTCTAGACATCCTAGACTTAAAAAATGGACTTAAAATGTCCTAAAAACTTTAAGACTAATCTAAGACAAAATTGACAACTTTTGGGTCCTTATAGGATGCCCCTATGTCATCATTTAGTTCTTATGTCCTTTTGAGTCATTACTTTATAGTAACATCTACATATTAGATGATTTAACACTTTACCTTGAAATATATGATCTCAAACACATTCCAAAACATTTCAATAAACCATTCAAATAGTTTACAATTCTATATGACTATTCCTTTTATAAACTCAGTCTTAAACAAATAATTAATTCTAAACAAGGTCTGTTTATTCCAATTCTTCAATAAGGGTTCTTTTTCTCTATTCACTTCAAGTCTTATCACATCCACATCATTCAATAATTTTTCAATCACATTTTGAAACCATTTCCAATATCATTCTTTCATTCATCAAACATGTATTCATTAATAAAACAATATAACAACAAGATGATAAATGACCTTCAATAGGGGTCTGCCTTTATTTCCCTAAAACAAAATAGGGGTTAACACCTCACATTCCCCTTCATACAAGTTTTTTACTTATCCATTACTTTAATATGAATGGAATCACTTGCTACAATTTAAAAAGTGACTCTTTTATTCCCAAGAGGGACACATAATTGTTTCTTATTTCCTTTTCCCACATGGAGGTTTTATTGCATCATAAAATTTTATTTATTTTTGCACACATAAGGTGTATTGAACCATGAGAAAATAACTATGAAATTTTATGAACCGTTTGTAATGCCTAATCCCTTACACAAGTTTGTTACATATTGCCACTTTCCTAATTTTTTGAAATGTCCTTAGACAAGGCTTCACCATATTCAAATTTTTAAATATTACTTCTAGCAGGAAATCCTATAGTTTAAATCCTATGCATCTCTAAACACCATATACTTCACAAATGGACTTCAATTGACCTCTAATAAATTTAAGACTAATCTAAGACAAAATTGACAACTTTTGGGGTCCTTATAGGATGCCCTTACATCATACTCCTGGGGGATATAGAAAGTGAACTCCAATGGATTATTGTGTTTCTTCCTTCTCTTCCAATTCATCTCTCTTAGATCATCCTCTATTTCTCTTGTCTCTATATGCTTCATCTCTTCACTTCTCCTTTCATGCTTGCCTTGGTCAAACACTATCCTATTTACCTCATCTCTCTACTTACTTGCATGATCATCTTACACTCCATGTGCATTCTCCTCTTCCTCATTACCTCTATCATGTGGGTTATAAATACCCCAATATGCTATTGTAACTTTTATACTTATATCTTCATCTACTCCCATATTCATACCTACAATCAATATAAAAATAATGTCTTGCATAAATATTATATCAATGAAATTTAAGCCTCCATAAGGTTCCAGATCTTCCTCATATTATACTACTATCATGGTTTTTCCATGCTCTTTTCCTTCATTCATGTGAGGTTCATCTATTTCAATTGGTATTATCTCATCATTTTCTCTCACTTCATCACTCAATTATATCTCTATGGTTTCCACCTCTACTTCTAGTTGCTCATTTATATCATATATAAACTTGTAATCAATTTCCATATTTTTATCCATCAGTTGCATTTCATTTTCCAAGCCTTTTATGAGACTATCAAACTGATCCACTTCACTTAGATCCTTCCTTCCATTTGTCTGGCTACAAGTATTCTCTTTTGATTCATTCAAACTCATCTCATCCACATCAATGTTTTTATCTTCCTCTTATTTCTCATGACATCCTCTCAACTAAATCATTATCATTTCTCTTTCTAGTTGCTTGCATATCAACTTATTTTGTTCTCTCTCCTCTCTCTTTGCTTTTACCTTTCTTTTATTCATCAATAATTTGATTGGACACTTGAGTGGCTTCTTATTAATTACCCATACAACATGTGGGATTTTTATTTCTCTTATCTTCTATAACATAACCAACATCCTATCCATTTTTTTTCTAATCTTATCCATCTCTGTCCTCTTCTTGGTGTCGTATTACACCATCTTCTTCTTTTGGTAGCTTCTCTCATCCACTATGCCATGTTTCTTCTTACCTCTTCCTTTCCTCATCTCCTTAAATATTTCTATCAAATCCTTGGATTCACCTATACCTATTCCTCTTTTTGACAAGTCTTCACTCTCTTGACACATCTTTACCTCACTTGGTCTATCTTTCTCCCTCTTGACCTCAACTAGGTCTCTTCTTGTCCAAACTTGGGACTTCTCTTGTCATACCTATAGGACTCTTTTCTCTCTCTCAATTGAGATTATTAATAGCTCTATCACTTCTATTTAAACCTCACTTGGTTGTATGACTACTACCAACTTCTCCCAACCTTCATGCACACTTCAACACATCAAATCAAAACAAAATGAACTATGTACCTAACTTCTTATTGTTATCCTTTCTCTTTCCAAATAATTTTTAGGCTTTGATATCAAAATGATGTAGAGCTCTTAATCCTTTTCCTAATACTTTACCTTTGTCCCTTATTCATTCATTCTTCCATGTTCCTATTAGACCTCATGCATAATGGTCATAATATTTCTCATTCCTTGGTAAAATGTATAGACTTTTATCAAAAATTTAGATACCCCTTTACTTTATCCAAAATCTTCTACCTAATTTCTCAACCCTTTTCACAAACTCTACACACTCTTTAACCTTGATCTTTTAGTTCATTATTCAAATTTTGGTTTATTGATTCACCTATTTTATTTTATGCCTTTCAATGAAATTAATTTTGTATTTGTATAGGTTTTTTAACCCTCCATACCCTTATAACAACTCTATCAATTTTTCCCAACTCTCAATCCTTTCTTTTACATAATTTTCTTACACTTTCCACATTCCTTGTATCCCTATTTATGGGTTTTATTGCTCTGTACAGTTAAGTACATACTAGACTATCAAAAATAATCACCAATCTAGATACCCTCTTTCCATTTATACCTAATTACAAGATTTCCAACCCTCACTCATCCTTTGATCATCCATATAGCTGCTTTTAAGTCTCTGTTCACCTCAAATAGGTCTCTTATGTTTCTTTTAAAACTTAGTCTCCAATTTATATACACAAAGGTACATTAACACAAGGTAAACCTCAAAATACTTTTAAAAAATGCTATTCTTAATCTCTACATAAAATTTCATCCAAAACTCATGGTGGAATCTCTCTATTCTAACATTCCCTAGGTTTAGGGTTTCCTTATCTCTATCTCAGCTGAGAACACTTAGGTTGCTATATCTACCTTTAAAAAAGGTTTCAAAGATTTTTAAAAAATTATTGAGGTCTATCTACACCCTCTCCATTTTTTCCAAACAATATGAAGCTTTAAATGATCTTCACTCCACATCTTCTAAATCAATATCTGTCTAACTATGTAATATGGTTAATTATCTACAGGCTTGGGACCCTATATAGACAAAATGAATACATAAAAATTATATAATATGTAAAATTAAATTATATCATATTAAAAAAAGTTACCAATATGCCATAATCACTTAATCTGAGGGATAATTAACCTTTCCTTTCTTGGAATTACACATAGTTCAACCCTGATATCATCTACTACAAAAAATAAGGTCCATTATTTCCCTATCTGAGAAAAACCATACATCTTCATTGTTAAATATTATGGTCTTGATTTCAACAATTATTCTAAAAACATTTAAATAAACTTTCAAAACATTATTCAATCCATTTGATTGCTAAAAACTAAAAAACTCAATCTGCACCAAACCAGACTACTTATGAATAAAGGTTGTTTATAATAACATCTATATATTAGATGATTAACACTTTCCTTTGAAATATATGATTAAAACACATTCCAAAACCTTTCAAGAAACCATTAAAATAGTTTACAAGTCCATGTGACTATTCATTTTATAAACTCAATCTTTAACAAATAATTAATTCCAAATAGGGCCTATTTATTCCAAATTCTTTAACATGGGTTCTATTTATCTATATCCTTTAAGTATTATAAAATAAAAACAATTCAATAAATTTTAAATCACATTTTGAAACCATTTTCAATATCATTCTTTCATTCATCAAACATGTATTCATCAATGAAATAATATAACATCAAGATGAGCAATGACCTTTAACAGGGGTTTGCCTTCATATTCCTAAACAAAATAGGGGTTAACACCTCAAATTCCCCTTCATAAAAGTTTTTTAATTCTCCATTATTTTAATATTAATATAATTACTTACCATAATTCAAAAATTAACTCTTTTATTAGTAAGAGGGATGCATAATTGTTTCTTATTTCCTTTTCAACCATGGAGTTTTTTTGGCATCATAACATTTTCTTGATTTTTTCACACATAAGGTGTTTTGAACCATGAAAAAATAAATATGAAATTTTATGAACCTTTTTTAATGATTACACCCTTATAAATTTTTTTGACATCTTTCCACTTTCCTAATTTTTTAAAATGTCCTTATACAAGGCTTCACCATATTCAAATTTTTAAATATTACTTTTTTGTAGGAAAACCTATTTCAAATCCTATGCATCTCTAGACATCTTAGACTTTAAAAATGGAATATAAATTACCTATAAAAACTTTAATAAAAATATAAGACAAAATTGACAATTGTTGTGTCCTTATAGGATGCCCTTGCATCATCATTTTAGTCCTTATATCCTTTTGAGTCATTTTGGGGGTCAAAATAGAGAATTAAATGACTTGTATGACCTCATAGGGAAATGTGAGGGTTTAAAAAGATTATGTCATGTAATATGTGTCTTAATAAGTCTTTAGTAACTGTTACTAACTGAAAAGTGATAGGTTATTTAGAAAAAAGGTAGTTTTCTTAAAAAATGAGTATTTAACAAAGTGTACAGAATATAGACTCCTATAGCTGAGGATATTTTAAGAGTATAACTTGGTATTCCATACACTCATTATAGTGATTATAAGTTCAAATAAATGAATAAAATTACTTCTCTCTCCCTTTACTTGGCTTGGCAAGTAAAAATGGTCTTCAGGTTTATACTTGGTATGATCAGCAGGAGAGGTTTTAGGAAAAATGATCTTGGGTGTTTCTTTTAAACTTGGTCATATTAAATTTTATGTTTATTTGTATATGAATGGTTTTATATACTTTATTAACCATTCTTAGGAAGTTAGACTATCTAATTTGCTTGATAGTCTGTGCACCCTATAGGTTTTGCCTTGGTTTGAGCAAGTCCATACAATACAACTAATAGGATTGATTTAATAGGTATTGTAAACTCATATAACATGTTCCCCATAATTTTTTTCAAGTTTATATTTGGTTTTAAGATCCAATAAATTTAGTTTTGTAGACTAATCCCATTCTATGTAGCAAGCAGGTTTCCACCACTCCTAACATTTTGATGTCTTGGTAATGGTGTTAAAAGATGGTGATGATTTGTATCCACATTTAAAATATTGTTTTACTTTTATTATAGGCTCATTATCCAAGAAATTATCCATGAATTTTTATTCATAAACACCATATAGTCAGTCTGCCCTATGACTATCATATATAATTAGCTAGGTGTTATGAAAGGAAGAAGTAAAACATTGAAAATGAGGCGTGAAGACTTGTATTAAGATTTAAAACATCTTTATTTTTAATTTAAATTTCATTGAAAGGATATAAATTCACTATGTAGGAAGATTCCTTGAACATATGAACCTTTCTGCTCATTGCTTGCAAGTATCTTATAATGCACCTATATATGCCCTCATAGAAGCTAATAATATTAAAAAGGAAGTGTCTAAGCTAAGAAAGGTTTTGATATTGAGGAAAGTTTATTTATAAAATTTTTATAAGGCACAAAAATCATCTAATCTCAAAAATTATGCATAATATTTAAGGCTTCCTCACTACTTATATACTAGAAAAACCACATATAGGTGGCTTAACAAGGAACTAAAGTACTAGTATAGAGAAGATTAGATAGGTGTTGAAACTCATCCTAAAGTCCTAACATGTTGAGAAGGATCCTAACATACATATTTGTAAGGATAGATTTTTATGAAAGGTTGTGAATCACCTTCCAAATATCTAATGACTATGTTTAGGGAATAAGTCCCCAAAAGTGTAGAATAAAGATCCAAAGCATTTTGTGAATATATTGTAGTAAGGCTATCAAGAGTTATAGAGAATTTAGATAGGTAAATATTATAGAATATATCATGGATAATATTTATTCCAAAAATGGAGGTCATAAAGTTAGTGTAATTTAGAATTTGGATGTCCTAAAGATGAGTTTTAAAGCACTAAAACCCTGCATTCATATCCACAGGAATTGACTTGTAGGTGACCATTGACATCTTAAAGAGTAAATAAAACATACCTTCATGTTTGAAATGACCCTAGTGATTGAATGGTGAACCAATAAGAATTAATATAAGGTTTTTATGTAGTATTTAAAACCTCAACAACACCTGTAGGTATCCCATCATGTAAATGCATACATACAGTTGATTGTAGGAGTACATGGTCTAAAATGAAAACTTGAACCTAGGATAATTAGGGTTGAAAGATGGTTGAATGTTTATAAATAGTTTAAAGGAATGATTATGACCTAATATATCATATAAATAGGATTATATACTATTCTTTGAATCTCAAATACACCTATAGGTGTCTTAATCCTTGAAATACCCACCTACAACTGGGTAGGTAGACAATGACCTAGGCATGGTGTATTGATAATGCTTTAGCTTATAAAAATTGAATTAAGGTATAAAATAGATGATATATAACCTTAATTTTTCAAATATGGCCTCTAAAAGTCATGATCAAGGTCATATTAGATAAATATGCACTTTTAGGAATCATTTTGGCATAGTATCAGAGTCAAGAGATAGACTCAGTATCATGAGCTCAAGGTGCATGTAAAGGGTATAGGTAAAGTTGAAATGATGAAAAAAACTTATGATAAGATCCATCATTAATATTATAATATATATAAGA
The DNA here is from genome assembly GCA_037957365.1 of Torreya grandis. NCBI lineage: Eukaryota > Viridiplantae > Streptophyta > Pinopsida > Cupressales > Taxaceae > Torreya > Torreya grandis. Next base: position 1,583,615 of record JARHVA010001122.1, on the reverse strand, counting down.
TTTTTATATTGTATATAGAAAAAATAAGGGCTCTAGATAGGTAATACACAATCCATATGATGAAAACCCTGTAGACAATACCATTTTCCAAGTTTGTCTTAGGTTTTTATGATTTTGGGAGCTTAATTGGAATAATAAATGGAAAATATTTATATATATAATATTTCACTCTTGAAAAATTTCATCCAAATTTTAGTTTGTATGATGAAATAGGGTAAGTACCCTCTATTTTGACTCAAATAGAGGTTACTTCCCCTTATGCATAAATTGGTAGGTTTGAGAAAGAGTGAAAAATGGATGATATAGGATATTATTTACCATTTAGGATGGGTTTATAAATTTTTATATCACCTAAAACAACATTTTAGACCAAACAATAAATGGTGAAACTTAATAGGTGTTCTAAACCCACAAGAGTTGTAATCAGGCCTAGTAGGCATGGTTAGACTTAGATTTCAAATGATATGTCAATTTAATTTATAACCTTAGTAAATATTTATAATTTATTGGATAATTATTATGTAGTCATAATAAACATATTAAAATTTTTGGTATGCATATAAACCCTTAGGAAATCCACTTTTAGCTCAGAGATAGTCCAAACATGTAGGAAATGTGAAAACAAGCTCGATAAGGTGATTTTAAATGCTTGCATATTTCATGAGGATTTTCATAGAGGTCAAGAAATTTTATAGGGTTTAAAAAGGGTCCTAAAATATGATCTAATGATATTTGTTTTAAAATTCAACATCAAGTCTTTATGAACAAATCTTAAGGACAAAATGGACCTAAAATCCTACTAAACCTAGGTTATAGACTTGATGAAGGAAATAGAGATGGAAAGCTAATATAATGACATAGTTTTAACATGAATTTATTTGAGGTTGTATAATAATTAGTCAATATCCCTAACATTAGGATTAATTATGTAGAATTATATGAATGGAATATAAAATAGGGGTTTTTTGACTATTTTGTGTATTATGCAGGTTATAGGAGGTTTCAAGAGATTTCAATCACATGGAATGGAATATTAAGAATTAACATAACTACCCATGTCAATTTAATGCCTTAAAACAAATCCTAAGTGTTCAAACAATAGATCTCATCTTAGCCAATCAAAATTGGCATAATGAACATGGTGGTGAGAAGTGTGAAAACTTTAAGTGGAAGTGATTTTAAGGTGTGCCCAATGACTAAAATGCCATGTAAGGTCTTTAATAGTGTCATACACTATATTTTATGAGTTTTCATTTAAAATTTATGCCTTTTTAGAGGCCAAGTGTGTAGGGTGTGTGAAAGAAGAGTTATGTTGACTACAGATTGTGATAGCTCATTTTGGGAAGATTATATGTAATTAGGACTACAAAAAATTCATTAAGAGGCATGTAGGAAATCCTTCGCTCTCATTGTAGTCATCAGACCTATCCTTATTTAGTTTTGGGATGTTCAAACAGAGCTAAAAGATGAAGGTAATGTTTTGAGCCAATCAATGGAATTCCACACTAGTTTTCATGAGTTTCATGACTTGGAAAGCCACTTGTCTCTTCTAACCTTAGATGGTCAATTTCACACCCTATCCTCATACACAAGTAACTCACTCTCTCATCATGACAAGTGTCCTTGTGACTTTATAGTTATTTCTTCTTCTTCTTCTTCTTCTCTCTCTCTCTCTCTCTCTCTCTCTCTCTCTCTCTCTCTCTCTCTCTCTCTCTCTCTCTCTCTCTCTCTCTCTCTCTCTCTCTCTCTCTCTCTCTCTCGTTTTATAATAAATAGCCATTTTGGCCTTTGTAAATCATGTTCCACCTAAGTATAGAAAATACTTACTCATTTACATACCATGGATCAATAAATAATATTTATTTTTTCCTCTTCTATGACTATTCATATCATTTTCACTTGGATGATTGATTTTGCTTAGTGATGACTTGTTTCCTTAACATTATTATTTCATTCTCTCACCTATTTGTAGTTGGAAAGATTTTTTTTGTAGGTCATGTGAAGTTTTATAGGAAGTGTTAAGGTTGAGCGAGTTATAATATTCAATAATGACATTTTAGACCTCTTTTCTAGTCATCCTAGCTTAAACATTCATCCACAACCTCATAATGAAATATTGATGTGAGAAGATGCAGATTAGAGAAGTGTATGTTTGGTTAGTCCCTTGTTCTCATGTGTAACATGAAAATGGTTAGTATTCATCAACTAAAATAGTGTATCACTTCCCTTAGGATAGTTTACTTTCAATTTTCTCTCCCTTTTCCCTCATAAGTTTAGGTGTAGTAATGATTTATAAGTGGTACACCAAGGAAGCTAGACCTATCTAGAGATTCACCTCATTCTTAGGATCACCCATAGCCTATAGGTGTTTTAATTATGCCACTTGGATGAGGAGATTTGAGACAACTCCTCAAAGGGTGCAAATTCAAGTGATAATATTTTTTGGCATGCCTAGTGGGCTATTAGTACAAGAATTTGAAAGATTTTTGTTGTTGTTTTTCAACACATATACCTTTGGAGGCATCTATCTAAAAATGAATTGTGAATTCAAGATTACATCAGTTGGTCAAGCACCCAGGTATTCCTTTTGAATATTTTTGATAATCATTCCATTTTTTCTTGCTTCTTAATTTAGTTACATGGTTGAATTTGGTGTTGAGTATTATTTTGCATAAGTTGGTGAGGTTTATTAATATTATGAAATTTCATATAATCCTTGCCATGATCCTTACCATCTCTAATATGATCTTTACCATCTTCAATATCATTCTTCCTAGCCTATTAGTGAGTTACATCAGTGCTCTTGTACTCCTTATCCTCATGAATATGCCCATCAACTTCAAGAGAGACTTTTCCAAGAGAACCTAGCTAAGAAAATTGAGGAGTTAGAATTGATAGTGAAATTATTTATTCAAGGTGTGATGGAAGGTTTAGAGCTAGAAGAAGATCATATGATCAAATACACCCCATCTAACCTTCCTCAAAAAATTCCTCAAGATAAATCATATTTCAATGAAGAGATTACCAAATGGAAGGAAGAAAACCAAGGTATTTTAGCCCAAGGTCTACCTCCCCTTATTCAAGAGTTTCCAAAAGGATACCCTACAATTAATTCTCAATTTGATTTTGATTTATATGTTCCACCTTCACCAACTAGTTCATCTTATCTTCACCCTATCACCCTTTGCCCTAATGTACCTATGGTGTGGGAACCTAAATAAGATCATTTTGTTGAAATAAATTTATAACTCTTGATTGAAGAAAGTATCACTCCTTGGTATCCTCATTGGGCTGTCACCTAATTTTAAGATGCCTAGTCTGAGCATCACCAAGAAGGTGAAGGAGATTGAATATCTTGAAGCCCTTGAAAATAAAATTTAGGTTATGATAATTGAGATGCAACTTGAAATCCATCAAGAGGTCCTATATTCTAAATAAGAGGCGAGTCCTTGTTTTGATTCTTCTTGTTGTGTTGATAATGAAGAATGCCTTCTTTGTGTTAAAGAATAAATCTTGGATGAAGTCCTTTTGGATTATAAATAAGAGGATGAAATAGATTCTCTTGTTTTTCCCCTTCATGATGTTGATATATGAGGACTTGTGACAGAATTTTGTAAGCATTTTCAATGAGTTTGAGTCTCTCAAGGATTCTACAACTTCCTTAGAATTGATTGGAAGTGATCATAAGCAAGATGACATTTTCAAAATGTCATAGATGATCAAGAATAAGCCTATAATCAACCTTGGTATGACTTATTTTTAATAATTGGATCAAGTTACACTCCTCTTCAAGGAGATTATGATTTAGTCAAAATGGAGAAGGTAGCCTTGACACTCAAGAAAGTATTCAAAGGAAAAGCAACTTTTCAAATTTGTCCTTTCAAGAGACATATGCATCCCATGATGATATGTTTGAAATCATCAAAATGGGATATCATCCTCTCAACCAGTTTAGAGAAACACATAATCTCTTTAAGGATGGAACTATCTTCTATTAGCCTTAATCTTCTAAGGAATAAAAAACTACTCCTCTTGAAACCATGCCTACTAAGAAGATACAAGTTGATCATGAGATGAAGAGTGGGAGAAAGTATGAGGTATGTGTACAATACCAAGAATAATACATCTACATTGTATTTATATTTTAATATGATCTACTTGATATCATATCAAGTAAAGTGCTAATAAATAGGTTTGATCCATCAAGTATCCAATCCAAAGAGCAACATGCTTGGCACTATGATTCATCTTATGTAGAAGGAGATGTAAGAAACTTTCCTTTTTATCTTTCAAAGGGAGGTATGATTCATTGTTAATTGTACACAGTGGTTTATTTTCTAGTTTTCCTAAGTTTTTTGAGCACACGTGTATGTATCATTAGTGTGTTTGCTTTACTTTGTGTGTGTCCTTTGTTTTGTGTGGTTAAGGTAGTTAATTGGTCTTATCTTGATCAGATCTTGTTGTCAAGTATTAGGTCTTACTTTTGTTTTTAAAACTTTAGATGCCTCTATAAGCCCAATGGACTGATAAGGATATTGGTCTAGTTAGCATAGCAGACATGCTACCCCTATGAGTCACCAATTTGTTGACCAAATTTAACCCTACAGGTCAAATTAGGACCCCTATTGGTAAAAAGCTGAATATTTATATGTTTTATGGGTCTAATATTTTTAATAGGGTGTATTATAATCTATTTGATCTAATTTAATGCCATATTAGTCTGGGTCATTGGTCATTTTAGTCCTTATGTCCTTTTAAATCATTTTGGGGGTCAAAATAGAGCATTAAATGACTTATACAACATCTAATGGAAATTTGAAGGTTTCAAAGGATTATGTCATGTCCCATGTGTCCTAATAAGTGTTTAATAATTTTTACTAATTTAAAAGTGGTAGGTTATTTAGAAAAAGGGTAGTTTTCTTTAAAAATAAATTATATGGACTCATGCAACTAAGAAAATTTAAATAGTGTACCTTGGTCTTCCATATACTCATTATAGTGATAATTTTGATCATAATCTCAAATAAATGAAGAAAACTACTTCTCTCTCCTTTCACTTAGATTGGTAAGCCAAAAAGATCTTCTGTTTATACTTAGTAGGTTAACAAGAGAGGTTTCAAGAAAAATGATCCTATGGGTGTCTTATACACTTATTAAAATACCATTTTATGTTTTGTTTTTGAGTAATGGTGGTTTTTTCTTTATGAACCATTCCTAAGAAGTTAGATTATCTAATTTTCTTGCTAATCTATGTACCCTATAGCTTTTTTCTTGGTTTGAGAAATTATATATAATCCATATTTTTTTATTTATTATAGAGGTATTTTAATCTCATCTCACATGTTCCCAATCCTTTTTTTCAAGTTTGGAGTTTTTTTGAAGAGACAATCACTTCAAGTTTGTAAACTGGTCCCATTCTGTGTAACAGGCAAGTTTCCACCACTCCAAAAATTTTAATGTATTGATAATGGATTTAAAATATGGTGATGGTTTGTATCCATGTTAAAAATAAATCCTTACTTTATATGTTTATTCTCCAAGAAATTATCCATAAGGGTTTAGTCACAAATACCATACAGTTAGTCTACCCTATGACTGTCATACATAGTCAACTAGGTGCCATGAAAAGAAGTAAAACATTGAAAATGAGGTGTGAATACTTATATTAAGCTTTGAAACATATTTATATTTCATCTAAATTCCATTTAAATGAGATAAATTAACTATGTAGTCAAATTCCTTGAACATATGAACCTTTCTACTTGTTGGCTGCAAGTATTTCAAAATGCATCTGTAGTTGCCCTCATATAAGCTAATCATATTGAAAAAGAAGTGTTTGAGATAAGAAATGTTTTTATAATGAGTAAATTATATTTGTAATTTTTTAAAAATGAACAAACATCATTTAATCTCACAAATTATGCATAATGTTTTAGGGTTCCTCACTGCATGTATACTAGAATAACCACCTATAGATGGCTTAATAGGGAACTAAAGTATTAGTATAGAGAATATCAGACAAGTGGTGAAACTCATCATAAAGTCATAAAATTTTGATAAGTATCCTAAAATACATATTTTTAAGGCTATACTATTAGTCAAGGTTGTAAATCACCTTCCAAATATCTAATGACTGTGTTTAGGGAATAAGTCCCCAAAAGTGTAGAATAGAGATCCAAGGCATTTTGTGAATATATTATAGTAAGGATATCATTATTTATGAAGAATATATATAGGTAAATATTTTATCCTCTATCATGGATAATATCTATGCCAAATATTGAGGTTAGAAAGTTAGTGTAAGTTAGAAGTTGGAGGTCATAAAGATGCCTTTTGAAGCACTAAAACCCTACATTCATATCTATAGGAATTCACTTTTAGGTGACCATTGACATCCTATTGATTGAATTTATAACCAAAAATAATTAATATAATTAATATAAGGTTAATATTGACTATTTAAAACCTCAAGAACACATATAGGTGTCCCATCATGCAAATGCATAGCTATAGCTAATTGTAAGAGTACACAGTCTAAAATGGAAACTTCAACCTAGGATCATTAGGGTTGAAAGATGGTTAAAATTTTACAAATATTTTAAAGGAATTAATATGACCTAACATATAATCTAAATATTATTATATATTTTTTGAATCTCACATACACCTACAGGTGTCTTAAGCCTTGAAATACCCATCTACAGCTAGGTAAACAGATAGTGACCTAGGCATGGTGTCTCGATAAAGCTTTAGCTTAAAAAAAGTGAATTCAAGTATAAAATAGATGATATTTGAGCTCAAGGATCAAATTAGGGCCTATAAAAATCATTATCAAGGTCTTATTAGAGAAATACTCACCTACAAGAATCATTTTGGTAGATATCATAGTTAGGATATAGACTCAGTCTTGTGAGCTCAAGGTGCATGTAAAGGGTATAGGGAAAGTTGAAATGATGAAACAAACCTATGATAAAATCCATCATGAAAATGATAGTATATATAGGATTTTGATAGTGGATATAGAATAAATAAGGGCTCTAGATAGGTAATAAATAGTATATATGATGAAAACCCTACAAACATTACCTTTTTCCAAGTCTATCTTAGGTTTTTATGATTTTGGGAGGTAAAATGGAATGATAAAGGGACAATATTTGGTATATATAATATTTAACAATTTATTAATCTAATTTAACTTTAATTTTCTATGATGAAATAGGGGAAGTAGCCTTTGGTTTATCTCATACAAACGGTACTTCCTCTTATGCATAAACTAGTAAGTTTGTGAAAGAGTGACAAAGGGATGGGATAGGAGATTATTGAGTAATACTTAAATGTTTGTAAAGTTTTAAATGACATAAACCAACATGATATACCAATAAATAAAGGCTAAAACTGAATAGGTGGTCCAAACCCATAAGATTTGTAGTCGAGCCTAGTAGGGATGGTTAGGCTTAGATTTTAAATGATAGGTCACTTTCATTTATAACCTTAGGAAAGATTTATAATAAATTTAAGAATTATTATGGGGTCATGATAGACATAGAAAACTTTTGGTATCCATAAAAACCCCTAGGAAAGCCACTTTTAGCTCAAAGATAGTCCAAACCTGTAGGAAATATGAAAACAAGCTCGATAAGGTGATTTCAAATGCTCACATATTTCACGAGGATTTTCATGGAGATAAAATAATTTTAGAGGGGTTAAAATAGGTCATAAAATCTACTTGAATTATATTTTTTTCAAATTTAATGTCAGGCCTTTATGAATAAAATGTAAGGACAAAATGGACATAAAGCCTTACTAAAACCTAGGTTAAAGACCTTATGAAGGAAATGGAGATGGAAAAATACTTTGATGGAATATTTTGACCATGAAATTTATTTTAGGTTATATAATACTTATTCAATATACCTACCATTAGGATTAGTTATACAAAATTATACAGATGGAGTACAAAACAAGGTTTTCTTGATTGTTTTAGGCATTGTGTAGGTTATGGGAGGTTTCAAGAGGTTAAAATAACATGGAAGGGAATATTAAGACTTAATATAACTCCCCATGTCAATTTTATGTCTAAAAACATATCCTAAGTGTTTAAACAATAGCTCTCATCTCAGCTAGTCAAAACTAGCATAGTGAACATGGTGGTGAGAAGTGTGAAAACTTCAAGTGAAAGTGATTTTAATGTGTGATTAATGTATATAATTAAATTGAGGGTCTTAAAAACTATCATACACTCCCATTTGTGAATTTTCATGGAAAATTGATGCCTATTTGGAGGCCCAGTGTGTAGGGTGTGTAAAAGAAGATTTATTTTGACTATATATGGTGATAGCTCATTTGGGGAAGATTCTAGATGATCAAGGCTAAAACCAGTGCATATAGAGGAATGTATAAAATAATTCCCTCTCATTACAATCATAAAACCTATTTATATTTATTTTTGGGATGTTTAAATAGGGATAAATCATGAAGGCAATTTTCTAAGCTAGCAAAGGGAATTCCATGCCACTTCTCATGAGTTTCATGACTTGGAAAGCCACTTATCTCTTATAACCTTATATTTTATAAGCACAAGTAACTCATTATCTTATAATTACAAGTGTCCTTGTAACCTTTAGACTTTTTTTTTCTTTTCTCTCTCAAGTTCTATAAGAACTAACCATTTTGGCCTTTGTAAATCATGTTCTACCTGAGTATGGAAAATCCATACTCATTTTCATACCATGGATCAATAAATAATACTATTTTTAACCTCTTCAATGACTATTCATAGTTTTTTCACTTATATGATTAATTTTTATTAGTGATGACTTGTTTCCTTAGCATTGTTATTTCATTCTCTCACCTATTAATAGTTGGAAGCTTCTTCTTGTAGGTCATGTGAAGTATTCTAGGAAGTGTTAAGGTTGAGTGAGTTAGCCTATTAAATAGTGTCATTATAGAACTTTTATCTAGTAATCCTAGCCTAAACATTCATCCATAACCTCATAATGAAATATTGATGTGAGAAGATGCAGATTAGAGAATTGTATGTTTGGTTAGTCCCTTGTTCTCATGTGTAACATGTAGCTAGTTGGTAGTCATCAAGTAATTTGGTGTATCACCTCCCTTAATATAGTTTACTTTTGGTTTTATCTCCCTTTTCCCTCATAATTTTATGTGTAGTAGTGATTTATAATTGGTACATCAAGGGAGCTACCCCTACCTATAGATTCACCTCATTCTCAGGCTCACCCACAGCCTAGAAGTGTTTTAATTGTGCCACTTGGATGAGGAAAGTTGAGACATATCCTCAAAGGCTGAAAATATAAGTGACAACACATACACCTTCAAAATTTTATGTTAGACACATAATAGGTCTTAAGACATCTTAACAACATGGTTCAATCACAATTTGAATCCCTTTATGGTCTACCATAACTCAATTAGGCCTTTTTACTCCTTTAGGTCTCATGGAGACCTAGTTACATTAGGTCTACCCTCTTAATTCTAAAACTTTATATTCTTAGGACTAGATGGATTTATTCAAAAATGATAAACCATTCAAAAACTTATCCAATTAACTCTTCTAACCTCCTCCTTACTTGATTATACATGTATCCATCATTCATACCATGAAGTATCTTTTAGGATAAATTACCCTATTAGGCCTATGTACCTCAAAAGTCTATCTTACAATAAATAATCTTAAAAACCCTTAATCTACTCAACTATGACATATAAAACATGTAAATAGATTATCCATGACCTTAGATTCATCACCAAATTCTTGTAACACCTTCACTTAGGAGATAAAGGCCTAAGAACATCTCTGCAACTCACTTACTTAAAATTGCCAATTCATCTAAGAAACCAATCATAATGAATTAGACCTCCAACACCTATGTAGACAATTTTCATGACTTTTGATACATAAAAATGGTCATATGAGATCTCTAGAACATATTTAGATAGAAAAGTAATATGGTCTAAAGGAAAATATTGATCTTGCAGACCAATTTCTTGAACTTATATCTCATTGTCCTATCTAAACTAGGTGGGACATTTTGTGAGTAACTTTTTAACCATATACAATGACCTCCAAAACTTATCCAAAGCATTATCATGACATACAAGTCATAAATTACCTCTTCATGAACTTTATTTCATTAATATATCATGCACAGACCCTCAAAACTATCTCTTCATGTTTGCCAAGATTTTACACTATTCACATCATTAGCTTTGTCTACAACTGGCTTACTTGGATGACCAAATTAGAACACTTAAAAGATATAAAATATCCAAAAATCATCATTGACATGTAAAATGATTCTATAGATTTTTTAAAAATCCATTTGCTTTTCTTGACCAATTCATCTTTTAAGAGTTATAACAACTTCTCAATAAATAAGCATGTATCTATGCATTTTATCTCTCATCTGAATAGCCACCACAACCTAGAGGTACTTTGGAGAGTTGAATTGATAATATCATAGCTGTAGAGAACCAAACACTCAGAGACTAATTAAAAATGTTGATATAATATTATTCACACTCTCATTATTAAGCAATACGAGACATTACATATATATAGGAATATTATTCCTATAATCATGGATACTATATCTCCATAATTATCTCACCCAAATCCCTCTAATTATGAAAACTCTATATATGATAAATTTTTATAACTCATAACAGTATATCTAAAAAATAATATATTCTAATCTATTATCACAATATTATTAATAACAATATTCTGATAACTATATACTAGCAAAAAAATAACAACCATGCTATATATAGTAATGAATTATTACACATGTAACTATTCATATTACAACATACAAATTAATATGAAGACTAACTATTCCCTAAAATTTCCCCCCTTAGGCCTTACTTGGTAATTTTTGTTTCACAAGACTTAATGAAAGTAATGAAGGAACACATCAACTTCTTATCTACCATTCATTATCAATAACACATCAATCAAATTAGTTTGGGAACTTAGAACAAGGATATCTACCATAAACCATTTTCTAAAGGAACCATATCAACCTAAATAGTGTGGAAACTTACTAGTAGGAACCATCTTTTCAACTTTCATTCCTATCTCTCTAAGAACTGGATCGAACATAATTATATGCCACTATATACTCTTAGGTCTACATAATACTGAGGCAATCTTGTTGCACATGACCACTACTATACAAAGGAATGTATCCCACATTTACTTTACATGACCATACATACATGTCACTGGTGGATAATCTTCATAAAGAATTAAGGTAGTCATGGGATCTCTATAATATCTACTCTCCTAAATGTTTCCACATTTTTGTTTCTTCTAAACACCTTTTTTATGCAATGCCTTATTTCAAAAAAATAGGAAATTCACCTTTGATTTATCACACACAAACAAATGCTGAAAATGTGTGTGTGTGTGTGTGCGCACGCGCGCGCGCTACTATTTCAATAAGTTCCCATTCATTAGTGTCTAATGACAAGCATAGAAAACCTCCATCCTCTAGTATCCTCCAACCCCAAATAGGTTTTTGCTTCACTCAGCCAAAGTGTTGATGAAGATCAGATGCATGATTTTGTCGAGAAAAAATCTACCCCTCAATGAGAAATAATACATTTACATAGGATGTCAAGGTCACCCAAAAATTCATCTTTTTATTTGACTATTTGACAAATACAACACACTTATAAATTGACTCTTTTGACATTTTAAAAAAATTTGTTGACAAAATATTGACATTGACAACATACTTGATTTTAATGACAAAAATGAATTTTTGACCAATAAAAAGAATTTTGACACTTTAACTCATTTTATTTTGATGTACAGTATTTATTTTCATGAATCAATAAATATACCTCTACTATTATTGATCTAAAATAAAACAATACCCTTGACCACCTTAATACCAATATTGATGCCTAAAAATATAAAACAAGTCCATACAGGTTTTTTTATTTTTAAAATTTTTAATAACTAAAAACAACCTAACATTAAAGAACAAAAAACTTATAATCATAAAAACTAAAATTATTGACTTATAAACAAACATAAACCTAATTGAATAACTACACAAATTAAATTCACTAATGTAGTGACTTTTTATTTATTTACTAATGACACTTGATAACAAAACATATAGCCATTTTTTTTAATGAGACATAATATCAACATCAATAAAATGAATAACCTAATAATAAATTAATACAAAATAAAAACATTTTTTGTCATAAGATTATGAGATGGAGGTCATTAGGATGGTAATATTGAAGGTCGAATCTAATGGCAAGGTAAGCAGAGTGGAGCAGAGAGTGATTGAAGTTTGACCTATAAAAGAGACTATGTATGAAATAGCTAGAGCACAGAAGATGAAGATTAAATGGAATGCCATTATATTTGTGAATAAAATGCCAATATGAGTGGGATTTAATGTAGGAGAGATTAATGATGGATAATGATTGAACACAAAAATATAGATGTTGGACTACATAGGTTTTAACAATAAAATGTCACACATAAATCAGGACCAATAATATGCATAGGTTGAGGTATAACAAAGGTAATATTACTATTTTTTAATGTAAATGAGACAAGAAAACATAAATATATTATTGTGCCAATTTTGGATGCCTTTATCGAGCTATAACAAAGCTCATATTTGTAGGATGTTTCTTCTATTGTCTAGGCACCATTGATTTATATTTCCATGCTTTGTTTAGATGTTAATGCCTTTTAATCAGAGTAATTTATACTACCAAAAATTAAAAAAACATAGACTTGGGGAAAGAGTACAAACTATGGTTTTGCCCCTATTACCATCCTATCCATCCATAACAAGCGCAAAACTAGTATGGATCTAATACCAGATATTTATAATATTAGAGTTGCAAAGAACCATACATAGAGATTAATTAAAAACATTGATATAATATTATTCACACTCTCATTATTAAACAATACAAGACATTACATATATATAAGAACATTATTCCTATAATCATGGAGATTATCTCTCCATTAATCTCTCACCCAAATCCATCTAATTATGTAAAGCCTATATATGATACATTGTTATAACTCATAACAATATATCTAAACAATAATATATTCTAATCTATTATCATAATATTATTTATAAAAATGTTCTGATAACTAACTGCTACCAAATATACCTAACAACCAAGCTATATGTAATAATGAATTATTACTCACATAATTATTCATATTATAACATACAAATTATTATGAGGACTAAATATTTCCTAACATGACTACATGATCCAATAAATTATCTAGTAATTTGAATCCTTCTTGAGTTATTTTAAACAAAATATTTCATATTAGGTCCTTATTAGGGTTTTAGGGAGGTTTAAAATAGGGTTTGGTGTTAATGATTATTCATCAAGGAATGCCACTTGAATCCAAAACTAATGCCTAGAGATCTTATCTAGGACCCTTCCCCATATCTCCTTAATAGCTCAGACACCCATGCATAGGTTACATGTACCAACAAATGTCTAAAAGAGCTTCTCAGGTTTAAGACCTCATTCTGTGAGCTTGAGAAGGCCTAAAATAGTAATTCATGAACTTTTCCTTTAAATTTTAACCTTGAATATTGTGATCATACCTAAAACAACTTATCTTTCCTTTTTCTATGTTCACATGTGTATAATTGCCTTGAAATATGATCTTCATATCTCATTAGGTTAGGAAGGGTCTAAGAGTGATATTGATATAGACGTAGACTAAAAATTCAACCCCTATAGGCTTACCTTAAAACTCTCATGAATGCTTATATACTTTATTCACATGCTGAAATAATGCCATAAACCTTCACATGCCTCTTTTCATTCATTTCACCATGCACATACCTCTTCATGCCATGACTATACTTCTTCTACACTTGACATCAATAACATGTACCTTCTATGTAGACATAAGACATTTGTTGACTTCAAATTATCTCTTTCTCTCTCTCATGAAAACACTCTCTCATGAAAACATTATTGCATGCACCTTGTCACATCACACACTACCAACTATCCTTATTCACCTTTAAAATCAACCTACACAAGATGCACCTTTGACATTAATGATAATACTCAACATTAAGGTTAAAAAATTGTGTTTGTACACTTGTTTCAATTTTTAAAATTTATTAACTTTTAAAATTTATTAAAAAACATATATTAATTAAAATCTTGAGGTAAAATTATTCTCAACAATATTCAACATTCTATTTATCTTTATGTATGATTTTATTTAGAAAGATCATTCATTTACTCTAAAAAGTGTGTTCGTACACATGTAGTCTAATTATTTATTCATAAAAATTATTGTAATTATCAGATATCCATCAATTTTGCATAATTTTCTCATCTAAGTTGTGTGTGTGTGTGTGTGTGTATTCAAAAATAACCTTTGTACATTATCATAAAATTATTTTTCCAAGTGTCTTAAAAAGTCTCTCCAAGATCATGCATTTCTATTTTTATGAGAGAGAAATTATTGGCACCTTAATCCCCCTTCCCCTTCCTTTCCTAACCCTTCCTTATCTCTCATTACTTTGTGTTCACACAAAATCAAAACTTATAAAAATCATCTCTTAGGGGCAAAGGGTTATGAAACCTTAGGTTGAGAAGGTCAAAAAATAGAAAAGTTCACCAATTATTTTTAACTAAGTATAGTGTTGAAATAAATACATAATGTAAAACAAGATAAAAATAAGTCCCAATATATATATATATATATATATATATATATATATATATATATATATATATATATATATATATATATATATATATATAACATAATAAATTATAGGTCAATATTCATAATTGACTTATTACCTACATCTATTTTAAAATAATACAATGATCCAAGAAATAAATACAAATAGTGAAAGGAAAGAGAACAAAGATCAAAATGACTAAACATGTTCATCATCTTTATATTTTAAGACCAAAATAATCTTTTGAAAGTGAATTTATAACAATCTTGACAATTGAGAACTAAACTATTCAAAAGTTGTTATTGATGGATGGCCAATAGTGTCCAAGACATAATCAACATGTCACAAATAGTGTCTTTGTTAATTATGATGATTGTATCCCTAGTTGAAAAATGTGTCCCCTTCATTATTTTAGAAACTAAAATTTTTGAATCCACTTTTTAATCTGATAAATAATAGGCTTTTATTTTCATTTGTAGAACTACTAGGTAGATCTCTCTAATTTACCTTTCTTTGTTCTTAACATAATCCTCCAAAATTTTCTATGATAAATAATATGTTTAGGTTAGTCTCTTGAGAAACCTCTATTTAAGTTACAACTATATATCTTGCATGCTTAAAATTAGAGCTAATGTATCTATAGTTTTTATGATGGAACCCAACCCAAGTGTGAAAAGGGGATTCAAATCCTCTCTTAGATAATGAAATGCCATTACATGCTTGGCTATGATCTTTTTTTATAAAAAATAGGTGATAAATTAAAATATTGAAAACCCTTTTAATTATTTGAAGAGCATAGATAAATTATTGAAAGTGTGTGGTGATAATCAACTACCCTCTATTCCCATAATGGAGACCCTCCTTTCTTTAAATTTTGAAATGCCTGAGATGCCAAACTTTCTAAATCATTTGGTTGTTTATCGATATGGTTTAATTTACCAATGCTTGTGCTTCTATAGTTTTTGGTCAATTATTCATTTTAAAATATAGATTATTACTTGGAAATATTTTATTTATGACAAGTTCTTCAAGTTTTATTCAATCAATGAATTAATTAAACATGGAAGGTTCAATATGTGCAGACGGGATTTCATTAAGGAAAAACAACTCAAATGTCTAATAGGCATGGACACAAGCTTCACTAAAAGTCTTATTGAATTAATATATATATATTTTCAAAGTATTTACTTAAAAAAAAATCTTTAAACTTGTTTTAATTTGATTGAAATAGGCATTTGACATTTTCATAAGTCTAATTTAACTTCTCACTTAACTTCATAGGATGTTAAAATTAAATTAGTGGTTCATAATGCCTCAAAGGATGTCAAAGTTTAGAATATGACATTAAATTGATATGTGTCCATTTCATTGGGCTTAAAAATGCTTTAGATATTCATTTCACACTACATAATATACTTGGAGTAAATCTACCAATTTTCTGAGATATATGGTGCCATCTAGAGAGATCACATGAGGACTAGTCATTAGAATTCAAATCCAGAGGCTGTGTCATAATCTTATTTTTTTCAAGTAAGCCCACTCAATTTGAGCCACCACACATCCCACTTCAATCCAAAAACTCATGATATGTTACCATATGTCTCAATCATGACCAACCAAAATTGAGAAGCCTTATAAGGCAATGTATGTCTCTTGAGGGTTCACTTGAAACCGATGCATGTCCACACTATGTTGCATCCATCTAAATCTCACAAGATCTCACAAGGTATACATCTAGGTTTCCCTAAGATATTAGATCAAGGCTTAATGGTATACAATTATTTGAATATCCTTTTAGGAATGACAAGAGGCATAAGAATGAATAAAACCCCATTATAATGATGTGTGATATAGTTTAATTGGGGTTTTAATTCATTTATTTATGGGATTAGGAACTCATTTAGTTATCCAAGTCAATTTTGGACTTATTAAAACTTGGCATGAATGTATTATATCCTTGTAACACTCAAAATTTATTACTCAACTATGTTGGCATCAATTCACATAAGTCTCAAGCCTTATGCACTCACCTTAAGCACAACAAATAAATAATTGAGGCCCATGTTGGGCTAGTTATATCATGGTGCAATGCATCATATGTAATACTTGGTCATTTAGTGAATGATTTTATAGTATTCATTGGATTAACCCGTTTCTAGGTGGAGTTTGATAGTCTATAGGCATGAAGCATATTTAGGGACTTAGTTCTATTCATAAGAGCACAAGCCTATATTGAGATAGGTCTATGATCTCAAGGGGTCAATCCTTTGTGTTACTAATATTAGCATCATTCAACCCTTTTAGGGGTTAATCAAATGACTTAGATCAATTTCATACTATATCTTATGCTTCTTTTAAGGACATCAAATATTAGGCACACAAATTTTATTACACTTCGACTATTTTGAAAAAGTATGATGATGATGTCATCTTTTACATAGGGATGCCATTAATGACCTAGACCAAAACTTCACTTATAAAATCATTCATATATTGAAATTACAACATTTTAACTATTAATATTAATTATGAAATTTAACAAGTGAAATAAATTCAATCAAAGGACATTATGTATTACAGAAACCATTCTTCTTTATATACTTAAAGCTTCAAATACATAGTATAGTTCATATTGCATAAAAATAAAGTACATAAGGTAGAGCACAAGTTTCACTAGATAATTATTAACCTAGGGATTCACAAGCTAGCTTGGGTTTACATAAAATGGATCTTTAGTGTCATACATGCTAAATCCTATGCTAATGGTGTCCATATCTAGAGTCAAATCTGCATAGTTTTTTTACATTAGTTTGCCTCCTCCGTTTTAACTAGTTCAGGCTTGTCTTTAAAGCACATAGAAATATCTCCATGATAGGGTAGATAACACACATTGGGTATTTATATGGATCCTTTTTTGATAATTTATCTCATTCCATCACCTTATGTCCATTACATTATAGTCACCATGTATAGCCACTCATGAGGGTGTCCTAAAAATTTGGGCACTGGTTAACTGCTTGCTAGTTGACACTAGGTATGTGATGATTCCTCCAGTTAGCACAAAATATACCAAAATAATAGTCATTCCAAGTGATTTCCTCATGCCAATATGTCTATCAATTTTTCATGAAACCATACTTATAGTAAATGGGGGCCCAACATTACCCCATACAAAATTGTTGGTCCACCCTAGACTAGGCTTTCAAAGATTTCAGTGCGTATAACTTGAGCACACTCTCCTTTAGATCAATGATAAAGTCCTAAAATACCTTGATGAAAATATTTTTTTCCTCAATATTTTGTACATCTCCATGGAGGAGGCACTGAGCATGAGCACATCTATCTTCTTTAATTCCTTCTTGAGGGCCTGAACACTTGCCTTAGAAATTTATCACTCCTCCATATAGAATTCCCCCTTGTTCATAGGCCTTAGTATAAAAGGCATGAAAGAGTGATTATATTATTTTATATTGGTATTTTATTTGTGTGATTAAGGCATTAACCTTCCCCATTATCTAGGTGTGCTCTGACCTGCTTGCAATATATACTTACACCATTAGCTCTTCCCTCTCCCCCTTTTCTTTCTTGAGGTGCACATCTATGACTGATGCTTGGTTGGAGAAGCTATATAATATGAAATAAAATAAATATATTCCCTCTTAAATTTTGGTGAATATTTCTTCTACTTCTTTAAGCTTTGTAGATATCTCCTTTTGTAGCACAATGCATGGGTCTTCTTCTTCTTGCATCAACTCTGCCTTCAACCTTGGATGTATCTACTCCACTATTATGCATCTTTTTTCAACCTCTAAGAGGTTCATGTTATAATTTTTCCTCTTCTTATTTAATCAGATCTTATTTCAAGGTGATCTTATTACATAATGTATTAATGACAAAGTGATAAGTTCCAAGTGGATTTTAGAGTGCATATCATGTGTGCAGGTCTTTAGGATGATAGATAATGTTGTTGATGTTATGTTCCTATTTTATAGGTAATATGAGGTGTCAATATTTATTTGTGTAATTATTTAGGTGATATTAATACATTTAAATGATTTTGTGCTTGTCTAGATCATCCGTGTTCACTTGTTAAATCAGGGTAAGTAGGCAGATTGATGGCATCAAAATTCACACATGTGAAGGTCTCAAGAATAGTTTGGTATATTGATGGATTACAATATGAGAGGATATAAGTTGGTCTAATTTTTAGGTCTTGAAATGATTTATATAAGAATTTATGGTAGTGCAAATTTGGTCGCATAGGCAAATTTCACTAGTTTCCATAGCCAAATTCACAATATCAAGTGACCTTTATACAAAGGAAAACTAGTCAATAGTATTTTGTTTTTAAATTTTGATAATGGATGAATTTTATGGTAGTGTAAAAATAAAATTAGTATATTAATTAAATTTATATCTATTAAAATTGATTAGGATGTTTGACTGGTCGTGTAATTACATTTATTGGACATGAGAGTTGACTATGTTTTTTCTGAATAAACCAAGTTGCAAAGAAATGATTGTAGAGGACAAAGTATTGATAAAATATTATTGGTATAAAAAAAATTAATTATACTCCATATTTATGATCCTAAAAGTGATTTTTATTTTTGAATTTCTGTATAGGCTAATTTATTTCAGGTCAAAGTTGACTTTTGTTCACTGTAATTATTACAAGTTTGAGTAGGCTTCTTATAGGGGTGTTCATGAGCTTTTGGATGTTGAATAAATGTGTATTAAGGATTATATGATGTTTATTAGGTTTTAATATTTACATCCAAATGTGTATCATACATGGAAAGTTTATATTTAGTTAGTTTGAGCCTCTTTTGTGAAGATAGTGTTTTTGGGCTAATTAAGCCTAATAAGTCTTTAAGACCTAATGGAGGTTTTAGAGTATGAGTGAAAGATTTGATATTATTAAGAATTTAAAATGATCATAAAAAAATTATTTAAATTTATTGAAGTTTTTTGGGTCATTGATAAGGGCCATATGGACCATAGAGGCTTAAAGTGTTACATGAAGGTGAATTAGGTCTCCATGGGACCTATTGAAGGCTTGAGGGCTAAAAGAGGTTTCATAAGGTGAGTGAGTGACTTGAAAGTGTTGTATTAATTGTTATAAAAAATATGAAATGGAATAAATTATTTTAAACTATTTAAAATGGTTCCATATTTGGTTAAGGGATATTTGTATCTAAATGTAATGTGTGGCCTAATGGAGGGTTAATTGCTTAGGTCTTGCTTAAGCCTAATGTGTTGTTTTGAGCCATTTAAAGGATGGCCGACCTAATGAGTTGATTTTTATTTTATGTAAGACATCCTAAGATATATTTTTATGTTTATCTAAGTGAGATAGAATACTTAATGGTTAATAAAAGTGTTGTGTCTGACCACGATTGATTGGAGAAATAATTGTATTTATGTAGTAGGCTATTTTGGCCTCATTGTGCTAATTAGAGAATTGGGGTGTCAAACCAACTATTTATGAATTTTAAAAAGGGTAAGAGAATATTAAAACTATCATAAACTAATTTTGAATATGTGACAAGGGTATAACATTATTTTTTTAGGTCATGATCAAGTAAGAAGATTTGTTTCAAGGCTATTAGGCTTATTTTATTTTGGTAACCTAGTATAAAGGTTTTGATAACTAAAGAGTGAAGATAATGGTATGAAAGTTTGAAGAAGTGTGTAATGGAATGAAAATAATAATAATAATAATAATAACATGTTTAACATGTTATTAATGGCATACATTGGTTTTGAATGTGGTGAGTTAATTGGATTGCTTATTTCAAAGCTAGATAGGTCTATTTATCTAGTTGAGCAATGTAGAGGAGGAAGAGGCTTGTATGAGGTAACAAGGTAGGTTTGCAGGTTTTATAAAACTAGAATGCCATAAATAGGTGTGTAAGACATTAGATAATAGGTGGATATAATTTTTGAGGTGATTGAGTTAGTGTTTGATTATCTAGGGGGTTGTAGCCTCCTTGTTAGTTAGTTCTAATTAAAGGTCAAGTGTGTGCTTAACTAAATTGAGGGGTGGGTCCTCCTTGATCAGTTGGTGATGATATAAATTGAAGAAATATATTTTTAGGAAATTATTTAAAATATTTTTTCAAGTTGGTTTTATCCCCCATGAGGGTTTCCCACATAATTCATATGTTATGTGCTTTGATCTTACATTGTTTTCTTTGTTCATTACAATGAATGATTTATATGCTTCATGAATGATTATGTTGAATGGTTAAGAGTTTGAATAATTGGAATTAAAGTTGATTTTATTGAATAAATGTTTCAACCCCATATTATTTATTGTGTTTCCAATAGTTCCATGTATCAACATCATCTAAGAGGGATGGCTCAGTTGTTTTTATATGCCAACTAATTACTACAACTTAAAATTCATGGCCTACACTTCCTCCTCTACATCCTGATAAATTTTATTCCATTTATTTTCCATAACATCATTAATGATTTTATTTTTCATGACTTCATTATCCATCTAGATAAGTGCATTGGTAGACTTGATTGGGTTCATGGTACAGATATTTAGGATGAGGGAGTCATGCCCCTCAAGTTTATCTGTGACCAATATGGCCTTCTTAGGCACCTTAAAGTGAGGCTCATCCATGTAGCTATCAAATTAAAATGAAATCTATTAGTGAGTATTGGTACTATAAAAATCATAGGGTATGTATTTAAACATGTATAATTCTTCCTCTATCCACCCCTTTTACATCTTTTCCCTGAGGCTTAATTCTACACCTTCTTCTTCTATGATGGCCATCTTTGTGTGTTATTATTCCTATTCATCAGTGTTATTACTCTCTTTAGTGATTTCCTCTAAGTTTTCTTATTTCTATTAATGTAGGATTTATTTTTTAGACTTTTCCCCTTTGTTCACTTTTTCTTCTCCCTTGGTGCTAGTTTTGCCTTCCTATTTTTGTTGGGTCTCTGTGATACTCTTTGTTTTTTTTCTAAGGTGCCAACATCTCCTTGCTTTTCTTTACGAACCCGTTCACTACTTGGATATGCCTATAGTGTATCTTGGTTTGATGTGTTGGTAGAATCACTAGGCACCTTTTCTTCACTTTATTAGTTGGTCGTGTGCTTGCGATAACCTCTTTCTCTTCCTTTTCTTTCTTGGATTTTTATTTTTGGGCCTTTTTTTTATCAGCCCTCCTCTTTTTCACTAGTGAATCCCTAAATTACTTCATGGAAAATGCATAAGGGAGTTTTAGCTAGCCCGAATGGTTGTCATCTATGAGATCCAAGATTACTACATAAAAGTGTTGCATGATGGTGAAGGTCATCATTCTAAACATGTTTTGGGGAAGCTCCTTGAGGATGTGCCATTCCATCCTGAATGCCTCTATATATTGGGTAAACCACCCCATTACTCAAGTATTATATTTTTGGGATAAGGTAGGTGGGACTAGGGAGTCCTTGTGTACTAAGAAGACCCAAAGATTGTTTTCATCACCATTTAACATGTCGATCTTCTCCATCATAATTAAAATCAACATTAACCCCCACATGAAGGTTTATCACATTGTGTGACACTCAAATTCATTCTTTACTATTTCTTAAACAATGAATTTTTCTATGTTGAACTTGACCCCCTACACCATGTGGTGGTTGATGCATAGGTAGGCCTTGGTGATGTCTATCCACCATCCATTTAATCAAAGTTTTAAACTTACAAGGTGAACTATTACGCTTATGCCAGGGTCCTTGATATATTTTATTGGGAACGTGAATCCTCTTTTGTAGTACCCAAGAATTTTCAAGACCCTCTCTACTTCAACATCATCTACCATTATTTGGTGGATGTCTGTGTTGGATTCTATGAGACTGGTGATTATACCAATTAGTATTACTAATAATCGCATGTGCCATCCTAAAAATTAGAATTTATCTCCATAGACATAAGAGAGGAGGAACTACATGAGTTTCTCAATCTTCCTAAAACATAGAAACTCATAGAGCTGAGTTATGTTGGTGGTTATAAGTCTATCTCAAATGAATATATCAAACAATGTTGTGCCTACTTTTACCTTCACCCCCATATCAACCACAAAATCTTATGCTAGATATTGCACATTGCTTGAGGTCTATTGGTTGTATTCTTTTCTCTCGAAGGTGTGCATGAAAAATTCCTAGTTCTCTCCTACAAGACCTCTTTGAGAAACTACATTTCCTAGTATGACATCTTTGTGAGCATACTAATATTAAGTGTTATGATACTAACCCATTCCATCAGCTATGATTTCTTCTTTTTAGTGTCCATCTCTTCTATCATCTATGCCCATTTGGCATCCTTCTACACTTGTAGTGGATCAAAATTCATCTATTTCTTTCCTAATTTGAACTAGCTAGAGATGAAGCATAGTCTAGTGATTTTGTCAAATCCTCTAATGTTTCTTAGTACTCTTCACAGTCATGGGTTTTGTGATAACAACTTCAAATTTTGAGCTTTTGGTTGTCATTAATGGTAGCCTTGGCATCACTAAAACTTTATCCTATCTGGTTCTCTCACAATTATTATCCCATAATCTTCCTTTCTAATCTCAATATTAATTTAATCTCCTCTTTATATTCTTTCTTGTTTAGTGGTTGGTGGGTACTCAGGGTTTTACTCTGGTAGAATTTGTTCACTTTGGCTCTGGTTCAACTCTAGTTTTATGATTAATTTTGCTTAAGGTTTGTAACTTAAACCATTTGGCCTTTTAATTATTTATACCCTTAAATAAAATACCATCTTAATTGTAGGTGAGTAAGGGCATGGTGGTGCCTATATTTCTTAGAATCTACCAAAAACCTATGAAATCCATGAAAATATACTACCACCTATTCATTCAATGTGGATCTTTATGCCTCCACCATCACCTCATTAAATGATCTAAATGGTATTTTTGAAGTGACATGTAGTTTAAATGGTCACTTCTCACCTAACTTTAGGTGGATGTCAGCTTGTCTTGATAATCTTCTTCTTATGTTTTGTTCACTTGGCATGACCTTCACCTTCTTATGGAAACCTAGGCATGATGCTTCACATATTCACAATTTAGCCTCCAAAGTTCCATCTTCTCTTCCTATTTTACTTTCATTTCAAGTGTGTTTTATTGTCTTTATTTATTTCCTTATGATTTTATTTCTCACCTTGGCTTCTCCCTATCCAATACAAATCCCTTACATTGGTAATCCAACACTTCACTCTCTAGGTGTCTTGTGTACTTAGCATCCTATGTGCCTCTCTTGTATCTTATGCACACTAACATCATGTGCACCACTCTTTTCCACTTATTACTCATATCTTCAAAGTTTGGTGAATTTTATGCACCCAAAAACTTAGGTGTCTAGCCTTAGGTGCTTATAAAGTAACCTCGCTCGACCCACCCAATTGGTATTATGTATGGAATCACCTAAATAGTTTGTTTATGGGCCTAAAAGTGCTTTGCTTATTCACTCATCACCAACACAATAGAAAACATAAGTGAATAAAAATTGACTTATGACCAAGAAGTGTCTGTTTGATGGTACAAGAATCATCCTATTACCTATAAGGTTTTAATAGATTGTCATTGAAATTCCTAGGGATCATTTCAACCAGTAATGTGTGAAGTTTGCATGCACCAGCTTCCAATATATTTTGGATGACATATGTACTCATCCACCTAATTTTTATCTTTCCTAGGTGTATGAGGTACTTGGAGTCATATATCAAGACCAATGCTCCTTTAGTTAGTACCTTTTAATTAATATGCTTATCATGCCACAACTTCTAGCATGATTTCTCTATCTTCTATCTCCACCTTGCTTGGGCATGCACCTCATCCAAGCACTCCAAGTCTTCCATCCTTGCACTCAATTTCTTTGTCATCTAAATGAATAATATACATAATGTATAATGATGGCACCATGAACTCTAATGTTATAACTACCTCAGTGCCAAACACCAGTTGAAATAGTGTAGCCTTATGTAGGTTCTTTTAGGTTGTGTGATATACCCATAATACTACTAACACTCGATCATCCCAATCTTTTTGACCAACATCACATATTTTTGTGAGACACATTCTCAATATCTTATTGAATGCCTCAATCGTACCATTTACTTATGGATGATAAAAGGTGGTCTTATACACCACCATGTATTTTTTTAGTAGGATCTATTGGAAATATTGTCATTGATGTCAAAGGTTTAGCATTATTGGTGATAAAGGCCCCATTACATTTAATGTTGTTTATAATAAATATATCTTGGCTAATATGAGTTAATATTTATTTAATATTAATGAATATATTTTTGGTTGCATATGACACAAAAGATGGGCCCATGGAGAAGTCAAAGAGCCATGGGGTAAAGACAAAAGAAGGATGGGATGCATTTTCCCATGAAGAGTCATCTTGGGGAATTCCAAGAGTCACCAAGTGAAGACAAAAGAGTAAGGGCACAATTT
This sequence comes from Torreya grandis, assembly GCA_037957365.1. NCBI lineage: Eukaryota > Viridiplantae > Streptophyta > Pinopsida > Cupressales > Taxaceae > Torreya > Torreya grandis. The sequence goes on along the minus strand of JARHVA010001122.1, from coordinate 1,558,399 downwards.
CTCATGAAGGGACACTTTAAGGAATACGAAAAGTCACCAAGATGAGGACAAAAAATGAAAGGACGTTTTTGGTCATGAAGGGTCACCACATGACTTTTCAAAGGCTTGAATATAAGGGTCATCCAAGATTGGCACCATTTTACATGAGGATTTATGGGTCACAAAGGGGGAAGGCCAAAGGTCATTTCGAAAGCTATAAATAAAGGCTTGAGAAGCCATTTATAATATGAAAGAAAGAGGTTGATTTGATATTGTATTATCTAGCTTAGAAGAATAATTGTGAGAGTTGAATATGATTTGTATTTGGTATATCTATCTTAGAAGAGCAAAGGTGAGAGAGAGGAAAGAGATGTATTAAACTATCATTTGTTGATATAGCAACATTGAGAGATAGGTGTGTGGTATACACAAAGGGGTTGGTGCTCATGTGGGTTGGTGCTCATGAATAATAGCTGGGTTGGTGTTTGGTAAAGGGGTATGGTGCTCATGTGGGTTGGTGCTCATGAATAGTAGCTGGGTTGGTGCTCAAAAAAGGGGTATGGTGTTCCTACAAGTTTGGCTTGAGAATATTGTTTGGGTTGGTGCTCATTCATATACTTGAGATTGTTCTCCATGGTTTTTCCCACATTGGGTTTCCATGTTATATCTAGTCTCTCTCTCTTTCTTGTGTGATGTTTATTGTTTGAGTTTTATTACATATCTTGAACATTTGATTAAGGGAAATTTCTATAATATATATGATATATTGATTCACCCACATCCCCTCTCAATATATTCTATGCTTAAAAATTGGTATCAGAGCAGGTTTCTTTTTGAAAAAGTTTTACAGCTTGAAGGTAGATCAAGAAAGCTCAAGGTGGCCATACATAAAGGTGCCACTGCAAGTAAAATAATAGTTCGTCAAGAAGATGAAGAGGATGAAACCAAAGTGAATATGGAAGGAGAACTCATGTGTGCCTTAGAAGATTTGAAAATTGTCGAAAAGAAAAATTGAAGATTGAAGCATCAAATTGAGAAAAATGAAAAGGAGTCAAAGGAGATAATTGAAGATCTACAAGCACACTTTGAAGAAGCCAAGAAAAATGAAGAAGATCTGACGGCATAGTTGGTAATATCAAGAAAATAATTTGAAAGGTATGTTACTGAAATTGCCTCTTTAAAAGAAGAGATTGAGAAAGCAGTCAATAACAAAATAGTCAATGATTCAAAATTTAAGAATAACACTAATATGCTGAATAAGATATTAGAAAGCCAAAAGGAAATATTAGATAAGATAGGTATCATTTTTGAAAAGAATAAGAGCTATGTTAAAGCTCTTACAAATAAAGAACTAAGAAGGGAAGGACTGAATAATACAGAGAACAAAGAAGGATGGAAGGAAATAAGCTATAAAAGGCAATCAAGTTAGGGATTCACAAACAGGTCCTATTTTTATGGTTACTATTTTTATTGTAATGGATATGGTCATAAGAAATTAGAATGTAGAAAAAGAGCTAACAATCTCAAAAATAAGGAAAAGGAAGGTCATGTAGAGTCAAGAAGAAGCTATAACTCTTTTGCTCATCTATCAAGCTTTGATGAAGAGACCATAATTTGTTACAAGTGTAACAACTTCAGACACATAGCTTAGTATTATAGAAGCGTGTTTGAGTCAGTCAAAAAGGACCAAAGTTTTAGGGCTCCATTCATCAAGAAAAAGGTTCAGACATGGTAGAAGAAACAATCTGAAGGTTTTATGTTGGTCCAGATAGCTTTGCATGCAAGAAATGAAGAAAATATATGGTTTATTGATAGTGGATGTTCAAGGCACATGACAAGAGACAAGATCAAGTTCATAACCTTGAAGAAGATCAATGGTGGCACAATGAAATTTGGGGACAATACTACTGCTAAAATTGCGAGAAAAGGTACACTGAGTTTAGATAATGGTAGAACTAAAATTGAAAATGTTTTATATATAGAAGGTCTTAAGCATAATCTTTTGAGTGTAAGTCAAATGTGTGATCAGGGGCACACACTAAATTTTTATGCAAAAGATTGTGAAATTAGAAGAAAAGATTCAGATGTATTGATTGCAGATGCTCAGAGAACAGGTAATAACTTACATATGCTATCAGACATCAAAAGTCAAAAATGTTATTTGAGTCAGATTAAAGAAAGTTGGCTATGGCACAAGAGAATGGGGCACATAAATTATGAAAATCGTGTCAAAATTTGTAAAAAGAAAGCAGTCAAGAATCTTCCAAATATCACAAATCCATCTAACACACTTTGTGGACCTTGTTAGCATGGGAAGCAGGCTAGAAGGCGGTTCAAAACAAAAGAGTACTCAACCACTCAGATGCTAGAGCTTGTTCACACTAATCTATGTGGACCTATGAGGACTCAAAGTACTCAAGGTGATAAATATTTAATGTTGCTTATTGATGATTTTTCACTTATGACTTGGATAATGTTTTTAAATAAAAAATTAGAGGATTTTAGACAGTTCAAAGCATTCAAAGCATTAGTTGAGAATGAAACTAATCTACAGATTAAGTGTCTAAGATCAGATCGAGGAGAAGAATTCATGTCAGATCAATTTATTGAGTTTTGTGAAGATCATGGAATAAAGAGACAGTATTCAGCAGCCAGAACTCCACAACAAAATGGAGTAGTTGAATAAAAAAATAGAATAATTCAGGAGATGGTAAGGACAATGCTACATGAATCCAAGATAGCAAATAAATATTGGAGAGAGGTGGTTGGTACAGTAGTGCATATTCAGAATAGAGATTTATTAAGAGTTAACTGTGACAATACTCCTTATGAGCTATAGAAAGACAAACCAACAATAGTTGATTTTTTTAGATTTTTTGATAGCAAATGCTTCATAAAGAGAACCGATGAAAAACTTGGTGAGTTTGATCTAGAGTAGATGAAGGTATATTTCTTGGTTATTATTACAAAAGTAAATCTTATAAATGTTATAACAAAAGAACCAAGAAAATTGGTGAAAGTTTAGGTGTCAGGATAGAAGAAGATGGAACACAAAAGATTAGTGATCCAGTAGACATTCCTGAAATAATTGAAGAGGAAGGCTTTGAAGAATCAAATGAAGATGAGGAAAAGGAGAAGGAGAAAAAGGGCACCAAGACTCCATCCAAATATGTTCAAAAAAATCATAATGAAAGTGACATCATTAGGGATATAAAAGAAGGAATTCACACTAGAAGAATGATGGTAAGTGAATCTGAATAAGTTAATTTCTCTTTATTATCTAAAATTTAGCCTAGAAATTTTTTAGAAGCTAGACATGATGAGCATTGGGTTGAGGCTATGGATGAAGAATTAGATCAGATAGAAAAGAATGATACTTGGGAATTAGTGCCTAGACTAAAAGATCACAATGTGATAGGAACAAAATGGGTTTATAGAAATAAGTTGAATGAAAATGGAGAAGTAACCAGAAATAAAGAAAGATTAGTATGTAAAGGATATGCTCAAATTGAGGGAATAGATTTTGAATAAATTTTTGCACCAATAGCAAGGTTAGAGACTATTAGAATGTTTCTTGCATATGCAATATTTAAAAATTTCAAAGTATTTTAGATGTATGTCAAATCTACCTTCCTAAATGGGAATCTTGAATAAGAGGTCTACATTGAGCAGCCTGAGGGGTCTATTCTCTTGAATATTAGTAATCATGTATGTGAATTAAATAAAGCATTGTATGGATTAAAACAAGCTCCCAGAGCTTGGTATGCAAGACTTGATAAGTACCTACAAGATCAAGGATTCAAGAGAAGGTTTGCTGATAGTAATCTTTACATCAAAATAGAAGGTGAGCACCGATTGATTTTGTGGTATATGTTGATGATATCATTTTTGGAGGAAATATTGAAAAGATGACAAAAGAATTTTATAATAGAATTCAAAAAGAACTTGAGATGTCTATGCTTGGAGAATTAACATTTTTCTTAGGATTACAAATATTTCAATCAAATAAATGAATTTTTATAGATCAAAGTAAATATGCCAAGGAAATGTTGAAGAAATTTAGTTTTGAGGATTGTGTACTAGTTGGCACACCTATGTGTATAGGAAATAAGGTGAGCAAAGATGAAGATTCACCTGTTATAGATCAATCTTTGTATAGATCTATGATTGTTAGTTTTTTATATTTGACAGCAATGAGACCAAACATCATGCATGCAGTAGGTATGGCTGCAAGATATCAGTCATCTCCAAGAGATAGTCATGTTCAATTGGTAAAAAGAATCTTTAGATATATCAAAGGGACATTGGATTATGGATTATGCTATCCCATAGGTAAAGATTTCACTTTAGTTGCTTATACAGATTCAGATTGGGTAGGGTGCTTAGATGATAGAAAGAGTACAAGTGGAGGAGCTTTCTTCCTTGGTGATAGCTTAGTATCATGGCCAAGCAAGAAGTAGAACTCAATATCACTTTCTACAGCTAAATCAAAATATATTGCAGCAACATTGTGTTGTACTCAAGTGCTTTGGATGAAGCAAACTTTGGAAGATATCAAGGTAAAGTATGATTAACCTATTTCCATTTTTTGTGATAACACAAGTGCTATAAATATTTCAAAAAATCTAGTAATGCATTCAAGAACAAAACATATTCCCATTAGATATCACTTCTTGAGAGAGCAGGTTGCATATCAATAGGTTAAGTTGGAATATATTAGTGCTACATAGCAAATTGCAAATATTTTCACAAAGGCACTACCAAAAGACACATTTGAGTATATGCGAGAGAAGTTGGAAGTAATTTCCTTTACTTCATGCCATTGAGGTTCAGCATCAATTGAGGGGGAGCTAAGTGTTAGCTCTAGGTAGGCCCTTTACCATTGATGTCAAAGGGGAGAATAATAGGTATAGGTAAAATTACAAAAAATAGGTAAAAGGAAAAGGTACAAGTTGCTACAGTAAGGGGGAGTTACTGTATGTTTTCAGATGATAGTATGTGTAGGTGACAGGATGTGGTAGTTTCAAGATTGAGGTTGCCATCAATGACAAAGGGGGAGATTGTTGGAAATATTGTCATTGATGTCAAAGGTTTATCATTATTGGTGATAAAGGCCCCATTGCATTTAATGTTGTTTGTAATAAATATATCATGTCTAATATGAGTTAATATTTATTTAATATTAATGAATATATTTTTGGTTGCATATGAGACAAAAGAAGGGCCCATGAAGAAGTCAGAGAGCCATGGGGTAAAGACAAAAGAAGGATGGGATGCATTTTCCCATGAAGAGTCATCTTGGGGAATTCCAAGAGTCACCAAGTGAAGACAAAAGAGTAAGGGCACAATTTCTCATGAAAGGACACTTTAAGGAATACAAAAAGTCACCAAGATGAGGACAAAAGATAAAAGGATGTTTTTGGTCATGAAGGGTCACCACATGACTTTTCAAAGGCTTGAATATGAAGGGTCATCCAAGATTGGCACCATTTTCCATGAGGATTGAAGGGTCACAAAGGGGGAAGGCCAAAGGTCATTTGGAAAGATATAAATAAAGGCTTGATAAGCCATTTGTAATATGAAATAAAGAGGTTGATTTGATATTGTATTATCTAGCTTAGAAGAGCAATTGTGAGAGTTGAATATGATGTGTATTTTTTATATCTAGCATAGAAGAGAAAAGGTGAGAGAGAGGAAAGAGATGTTGTATTGAACTATCATTTGTTGATATAGCAACATTGAGAGATAGGTGTGTGGTATACATAAAGGGGTTGGTGCTCATGTGGGTTGGTGCTCATGAATAATAGCTAGGTTTGTGCTTGGCAAAGGGGTATGGTGCTTCTATGGGTTGGTGTTCATGAATAGTAGCTGGGTTGGTGCTCTACAAAGGGGTATGGTGCTCCTACAAGTTTGGCTTGTGAATATTGTTTGGGTTGGTGCTCATTCATATACTTGAGATTGTTCTCCATGGTTTTTCCCACATTGGGTTTCTACGTTATATCTAGTCTCTCTCTCTTTCTTGTGTGATGTTTATTATTTGAGTTTTATTGCATATCTTGAAAGTTTTATTAAATGAATTTGATTAAGGGAAAGTTTTATAAGATATATGATATACTGATTCACCCCCCTCTCAGTATATTTCGTGCTTAACAAGATCTATAGATTTTCATTGTTGAAGTCTGTACCTTTATCGCTAGTTAGACTAAATGGGCACCCATAGTGACTTATGATGTTTTCAAATATGAATTGATAGATATGATGGTTTTACATTCTTTTTTTAATATTGCCTCGACCCATTTAGTCAAATAATCAATGGTCACTAGAATATATCTTTCCCCTATGTGCCTTATTATGGGAGTAATTAGTCTAATAAAATCAATGGTCCATTTTTTGAATGATGCTTGGGAAAGAATAGGGATGATACTAATTTCATCTTAGTGGTTGGGCTTCCCTATGCAATTACATATGTCACATGCCTTGGTGTAATCCTTTGTATCTTAGAACAAACCTGACCACCACAAGCCTAATTGTAAAACCTTACACATCATTACATCTCTATCATAATGGTAACCTATTATACCTTCATGAACCTTACATAAAATGGATTCCCTTTAATTTTCTAAGACACATCAACATAGGACTTCATCTTGGCTTAGTTTGTACAGTTCACCACTAAAGAGCTAAAAAGGGGTAACATGAACTATGAGTTATTTATTTTCTTTTGTTGTCATAGTCTAGGGTGTAAATCTAGATGTTATAAAGTGGATTTATCCACCAAGTCCTTAGGGACATGTTGGATTCTATAGAGTTTCACATCCAACATATCATACTTGATCAACACTACTACATCACTAGAGTCAATGTGGGATAAATGGTCAGGGGCCAAGTTCTATTTTCTAGGCTTGATGATAACTCTAAATTAAAATTATTGAAACAAAACTATCCATATACAAAAGTGCCATAAATAATAGGCTTGTTCATGAGGTACTTAAGTTCCTCATGATTGGTGAAGAATATGAATAGGCTCATCAACAAGTATTGCTTGAATTTTTTTAGGGCATAGACCATGTCTAACACCTCGTGCTCAATGGTGGTATAGTTATACTCTATTTTGGTCATTTTATTCCTTGTGAAGGAGATGGGATGATTCATTTTTCCTTTCTTAGGTTGTGCCAGAATGGCACCAATTGTAGATCTAGATGCATTGACATGGATCTAGAATAGGGTTATCTAATCAAGAAATTGTAAAATAGGTATGCTAGCCAATTTGAGCTTTAGAGTTTCAAAGGCATCCTCTTATAATATACCCAAATATAATGGACATCTTTGTTAAAGATATTATCTAATGGTGTTGTAATATTTTCATAGCTCCTTATGAATTTACTATAGTAGTTGTAATGGCCTATTAAAATAGGAACATCTTTTTGCATTGAAGGGGGGTTCATATTTGAATTATTATTATAATCTTTGTATGATCAATAAGTAGACCATCTTTACAAATGATACTATTGATTAAGGTTCCAAAGGGTGTTGCAAAGATGCACTTCTTGAGGCTCAAATATATCTATAGCTACCTGCACCTTTCAAACATTATGTGTAAGTTATCATAATGGTCCTTCACTAGCCCATATACTATCTAATCATCTAAGTACACTTGGGTGAACTTATGGATGAATTACTTAAATTTAATGATCACCACTTTGGAGAACATAACTAACACATTATTAAGTCCAAAGGGAATCATTTTATAAGTAAAACAACCCCATTTAGTTGTAAAGTTTGCTTTAGGCTTATCCTCCTCTTCAATCTAGACCTAATGGTATCTGAAGAACCCATCAGTGAAGTTGTAGATATCATAGCCTATGATGCCATCCAAGACATCATCAGTAAATGGAGTTGGCAAGGGTTCAGTGATGTAGGTGGCATTAAAATTTTTATAATCAATGTAAATGTGAATGCACCTATCCTTCTTGATGTTAATCACTATGGTGTTCAACCATTCATATTCCTATATTGAGTAGATAATGCATATGGCTAACATACCATCAATCTCCATCTTGACCTTGGCATGGAGATTAGGGTTAATTATATAGGGGCACTTCTTGAAAAGTCTTACACTAACCACTAGATTTATGATTATCATCCCAAGGGATGGGTGGGTGCCCTTCATTTTTTGATAATTTTGAGGTAACAAGTCTTGGAACTCCTTTAGGAGATCCATAATTCATTCCAGCTCCATGTCAAACCAATATGTACCTAAAGTAGCCATATTTGTTTCCCCTTCTACATTGATGTCTACCTTGGTAATCTTGAGTGGTGCAAGGTAAGGCTCATTCCTCTCTTTATGGGATTCCTCATCTTGACTACTCCCCTCAATTGTCTCTATGTGATTATGAGTTGGGTCTTCTTTTTTGGGGGTGCTATCCTCTATTTGCTACACTAGTTTTCTCTTGCTTGTTAAGGTCATCTAGTTGCACTCCTTTTAAGTTTCATCATCTTCTTCACTCAAATGATCATTGAGTTCCTATTCCTCAAATAAAATTGGGTGCACCAATCATTTTTCCCTAAACATGTCCTTTATGTGCTCCTCTAAGATTGTTGTGTCCTTGAACACTGCCCTTTGAATTACTTATAGTGGATCCATCAATTCTAGGTTCTATGAAGAAAAAAAGGTGTGCATGAATGGCTCCTTGAGTACATCCCAATTTTATATCTTATGGTGTATATCATTAAAGATATACCATGATCATACCCACATCTTTAAGGTTCTATAGAAGGTGTACACCCATAAGTTTTTTGGGGTATTTGTGCTTCAATTAGTCTAAGTTTCTTCACATAAGTACACGTATGATATTGGGTCTAAATCACTAGAGTATGTATAAATGTCTAGATCCTTGTTGCTTTTCTTGAATCTAGTGTATATTTTTACTTTCAGATCTTGCCAAGTCAACAATTTAGGCCTTTGTTTTGTTCAATAATGAGTGGCAATGCTCCTTAAAGTATACACCAGTACACCCATCTTATCTACCTCCTTTAGGATGCATGACTTGAGGTCACAGACATATTCTTCCATAAGATTATTCCACTCATACCTTAAGAGTGTGCTAAGTTTACCTTTTCTCAAGAAAAATGATATCTTTCATTTCTTTATATCACAAGGGTCCCATCTCTTTTAAGTGTGATCAATCTAAACCCAACAAGTTGTCAAATTTTTTTGTGTCTTCATGCCCCTTAAGTGGTACCTCCAACCAGTCATCTCATCACCTTATTCAACCCATTGGTCATAAGTAATGTTAGTGGTGTTTGAGGCTAACTATCCATTATCCCAAAAAATCCTTCCTTGATCATTGGGGTTGAGACTCTTGGTGTTTTGAATCATGATGTTATAAATATAGTTGATTTCATCTTCTAGATCAACACTTTCTACATAAGGGGTCCTTGGTCACTTCAGAGGGGGATCCTTACCCTCTCTTTACCATTTTCAAAGGTCATATAACACATCTTGGAACACATATTAGTATTATTTATGTAGCACCAAGGCCCTCATAGGAACACTAGATAATTATATTGTTTAGACAACTTGATCACTTTGAAGTCAGCACATAACTCAGCACCCATGATATCTACAATAGTGATTTTTAGAATTTCGGTTGGTTGTATCCTATATTTTTTGGCCATGAAAATTACATGAGGGGAATGCCTCAAGGTTGGCCTACCCATATTTTCCCATGCATTATTTTTTAACATATTAACATTGGTACATGTGTCTATGAGGACCTCACATATAGACCATCCATCAATGGTGGAATTCACTATAAGTTCTTGATTATAATCCACATTATGTGTATGTCTAACTTTTTTCACCCTTTCCATGTGAGGCATAATTACCTCAATTAGATTTTTTCCTACATGCTCTAAAATAAAGTTATTTAATAAGGGAAACATCCCTTCATTCTATAAGAGGCACAAGGTCTATGTTAGATCTTGTACCTCATCCTCTTGGCCATCTTGTTTCTTATAAGAGGTAACATCTTGTGCTTCTAGGTCTAGTACTAGTTAGACCTCCACTTTTAGGTTCTAAATCAAACTCATAGTCTATTACAATACATATTTATGGTTTACATGGTTTGGGTAAGGTGTATCTTTGGATCTAGGCCATGTTATGCGCTTAGTGTAGATTTATTCCCCATATTCTAGGCATAACTTGGGTACTAACACAACTAGAAACTGAGTGGTGAATCTACTATACATAGTTTCCTATACTTTGATTGGCTTCGTACAGCTTGCTTATGCCTTTAAAGTCCATTTCTCCATTTTTAGCTCATGTCAGATCATTCCTATGACCTTGTCTACACTAGGCTAGGCTTGGGTTAATTTCTTGTACAAGTAGGAGAATTCCTTGACCTTATGTGTTCTTCGACAATACCCATGTGTTGGATGTGTAAGTTAGTTATATTGATAATAATCTATTGAACCATATTTATAACATGAATGTGATGGGAATATTCCTCCATCACATCTTTTACCTCACCCTCTGACACCTCTTTACATTTTATATCCTACATTATATTGGCCATAACCCTCATTTCCTTGGGTTGTCTACCCTGTAGCTATTATAGTTACCTACCTAGTGCCTCTCTCCATGTTTTTGCACATTTCATTGATCATGTAACAATCAGCTATGGTATGGGTGTATGAATCACACAATTAGTAGTATATGGTTGTGTTAACTTGACTAACATATTGTAACAAAGGGAAGTTATGAACATCATGCACTTCATGATAAACCTCATAGATTAGAAGCAATGTGCACACATTCCTTCAAGGGTAGTTATTCCCATTATGGCCTTTTGTCTCATAATTGGTGCACCATAATCCATTTAAAGCATATTATGATGAACTAATGGTCAATTTATAGAGTTAGGAGGCCATAAACATAATCTACACCTCTATGAATAAATGGATTCCTGTATCGGCACTCCCAACTACCTCTGCTCTAAGTGTGACTTCAAGTGCTTCATAAGGGTCAGTGAATATCTTCATGGATAGTGATCATTGGAATGGTACTAGAAATCCTCAAATTAACCATTATGAATTTGGAGATGGGTGAATGTCATAAGGAAGATTGAAAATAAGTGTCTAGAATCTAGCATCATACAGGCGCATGGTTTCGAAGAGCCCTTGGTTAATTTTTTTGAGTGTGATGATGCTTTATTGTTCAAACTTAGGTATGTCAAATTCCTTTAGGAATGCTTCCTTCAAGGTGTTGTAGTCAATCATAGCCTAGTTAGGATCAAATTTACTATACCAAGTATGAGTGTGATCAAGTAAAGTTATCATGAACTATGTTGCCTTATTCTCCAATTAGGTGATACCTCAAGCACATCATTGTAGTTCACATTTTAGCACCTGCTCTATGACATTTTACATGCCATGATACATTTTTAAGTACATGGCCATATCATAATAGATCTATGGTGGGGGCATAGTTGAAACTTGAGGTACTTATCCCTTGGTACTTGTCTTATCAATGGTCCTCCCATGCCTCTAGCCACTGGGTTAGGTATCGGTTCCATTGCTCCTACTAGTGCCAAGGATGATAAAAACATTATACTACTACCTTGTGGCATCGAGCCACTTCTCATGCATTATTGCCTAATCTACATAGTTGATATTGGCTAAATTAGAATGTTTGTGCTCATGTTCTATGTTATCAATTTGATTCCTAAACATATAGAGGTATCCTCACTTAACTTTTCATAAGGAACAAATTATTTTATCATAAAATTATAGTCCAAGTCTACATAATGATCAAAGTTTATGTGGTCAATAGGGTCAGTTATCATTCTTCTTTCTTCACTTGGAGAATCCACTGCATGAGATAGCACTATAGGTTCAAAGGGGGTAGGCACTTTTGGTGCATCTTTAATGGTCAAATTCTATAGGGACCCAGGGAATTCTTCACCTATCAATAATTGAGATCAATCTATGGCTTCATTGTTCCTCTCCTTATGCTGCTAAAATTCAAAATATCACTCCCCATACCCTTCGCACTCTTTAAAAATTCTCTCATCATTTCTAACTTCCAAATATTCCATCATTAAGTTCATCTTCTTGTTATATTTCTATCACCTAAGCTCTTGGGTGTCAATTTTCTTGTCCCCTATTATTTCACTTCACCTATACATCCCTTTCTTCCCTGTTGTGCTAGTCATACAAAAAAATTACTTAGGATTCCATTCTCATGGTTTCAAAACCATAATCTATCATCAGTTTCTTAATCTCTATGTTGAATGCTTTCTCAAACATGCCTTTGTTATCATTCAAAAATTGATGATCTACTTCCTCAAGGTAGGAGTATGTTGACACTATGAACTCAAGCACATAACTATTCAATGTTCTTTACCACCATTTATCTATATCTCTATTCCAAGTGGTATCTAGGTTAATAAGCCTCTATAAGCACTCTTTCATCCACTCAAGATGATTTCTATAGCTTTGACTTCTGAGGGTTGCATAAGTAACCAACCATCAGTACATATGTTCAGGTAGTTCATAAAATAAGAATTCATATAGAGCATCATATATGTTGTTTTGAACCAACTTCCTTGGCTTTTATCCTTTATAGCATAGATGCCTTAACATAAAGCTATTATAGCTAGCACTCAATGTTCTCAAGGGATATTTAGAGTATTATTTTGTCACACCATTATAACAACAAAATTCAAAATGGGTCATAACAATGAAACCAAAATATTATAGTCTAATTGGGTTTTCAATTCATTCATTTATGAGGTTAGGCACTTATTCAATTATTCGAGTCAATTTTGGACTTATTACAATTGGGAAAAAACATAGTATATCCCCATAGTGCTTAACATTCATCACTTGAATACACTAGCATAAATTCACATAAAGCATAAGACTTATGCACTCACCTAAAGCTCAATATAGAAAGAACTAGGGCCCACATTGGGCTAGTTATACCGTGGCATAATGCATCATATGTAATACTTGGTTATTTAGAAAAGCATTTTAGAATATTCATTAGCACAACCCATTTTTAGGTGGAGTCTGATAGTTTGTAGGTGTGAATCATTTTTGGAAACTTAGTTCTAGTCAGAGGAGCACAAGCCTATGTCAGGTTGGTTCTATGATCTCAAGGGGACAAGCCTTTGTGTTACTAAGCTTAGCATCATTAAATGCTTTGAGGAGTTGATAAAATGCCTTAGATCAAGTTTATACTATATCTTTTGATTATTTCAAGGACATCAAAGCTTGGGCACGTGACTTTTCTTGCACTTAGGCTATTTTAGCAGAGTATGATAATGATGTCATTTTTTACATAGGGATGCCATTAATGACCTGGACCATAAATTTACTTAATAAATCATTCATATATTGAAATTACACCATTATAAATATTAACAGTAATTTCATTATTCAACAAGGAAGTGAAAGACATTCAAACAAAGGAAAATATGTATCATGACAACTATTCTAGTTTATATACTTAAAGATTCAAATAAAGAGTACAATTTATATTATATAAAATAATATACATAAGGTAGAGAACAAGCTTTTCTAACTAATTATCTACCTAGGGGCTCATAAGCAAGATTGGGCTTACAAAAAATAGAGCCTTAATGACATCTATGCTAAACCCTATGCTAATGGCATCCATATCTAGAGTTAATTTTATAGAGATTCACTACATTAGTTCACCTCCTCCTTTTTTTACTAGTTCAAGCTTGACTTTATAACATATAGGATAATCTCCATGCTAGGGTAAAAGAGTGAAAATTGGGTACTGAGTTAGAGCCTTTATTGATCATTTCTCTAGATCCATCACCTTGCATCCCTTGCATAGTGGTCACCATGTGTAGCCATTCATGAGGATGTCTTAAAAATCTAAGCACTAGTTAACAACCTACCTACTAACACGAGGTCTATGATGATTCCTCCAGCTAGTGTAAAAGATACCAAAATAACAACCATGTTAAGTGATTACCTCATATTTAGATGTCTATCAAGTTTGCATAGAACTATACTTAGATGAAATAGGGGCCCAATAATGCATATCCCCTTTGGACATGCATGATGATTCCACATGTCATTCTCATGCTAATTCTATTTGATATCCATTATATTACCTCTAAAAGTGATGCATATCTACCTTGGAATCATAAGATGATGTCTCATATCATTCCCATAAAGTTACATTCCAATATCAATAAGATCACCTTAGAAAGAGGCACATGTCTTCACCTGAGCCATGCGATTAGAACTAAGTTACTGATAATTGGCTAAAAGACTTTCAAAGGTGGCACCTATCAAGAAAAGCTTTGATATCCTTATGAAGGAAACACCTATCAAATCAAAACTCTGATTACTTATGAGAGTGACACGTGGTACTCTCATGACCAATCAAAACTAAAATTCACCTCCTGAGTGATTACCATAAATTAATATGATACTATGTAGTAAGGTATAAATAAGTCATCACACTAAGCTACATTTCAAGATTCTATGAGCAATCAAAAGGTGCCACATGTCTAGACTTCAAGCTGACTAAGCACCTTAGTCACATTCAAACCTCATGAATGCTTAGTTGGATTTGAGGTGGCATATCATGTGTCAAAATATGGAAATATTTATCTTTAAAGCTAAAATTGATAGTGGGTCAAATTCAAATTCGGACTAAATTTGAATTATAATGCAATTAAATGCCAAAATCAATAGCTTAAAGTTGTTCCAAGCATATGCAAAGTTGATAAGCTTGCCATTAATATGGCATGGACTAGAATCACCATCTATGTTACATTAATCAAATATATCTTTAAAAAGGATACTCAACTCGGTTATTATCAATTAAATTTGCATTTGAATCTATATGTGTTTTCCCTCTCTGCTATCTATGTTCTCCCAATACAAAAATGCTTGAATTACTCACAAATTTCACCCCAATTGCAATTTTTGGAGCTCAAAATTTGTAAATAAATATAGGACATTGATTACTACCCATAATATTGTAGAAATGACACAACCACATCCCTCCACCCCAAGTAAGACCACCTTTTAAAAAAATTATGACTTCTTATTCTAGTATGGTAATTCAGTTATTTTCAAAGATACATAATTCATTTTGAAAGCCATAAACTTAGGGGACATGTATTACAATAGCATCTACTCTAATGTATAAGAAACTAAGGTAGTTGATGAGGTCAAGACAATGCCTCACATAATTCAATTGGATTTAGACATCCTTATCATCCAAGCTATCAATTTCCACAAGGCCATAATGAACCCAAAGGTCATGCCATGTGCCGACCTAGTCTATGACATCTTTAGAAGGACTAGATATGAGGATAGTTACAAAAATAAATGAACAAATGGATCTTGATTAACTTCATATCAAGGCCAATATTTTAAAATCATTATGACCTACCTTTTCCATAAATGGATTATAACCAAGGGAAAATTGATGGTTGGTATGAGGTACACTCCCCAGAGAAATTCCTAACATCATGTGTGACTGACACATCTAGAGTGGTCTTCATGGATGACCAAGGGAATTTAATTACTCATTAATTATGAAATGGATTTAGGATTGGTATGGCCCTACTCAACATAATATATGGAAACCCACATATTGGGTATATATACATAAGAACTATCCCATTGCTAAATATAATCTTGGAGGATCATCAAATTCCTTCAATTAGGGATATTATTAGTAATAACCTAATGTATGCTATGAATGACACTTATAATAATAGTGACTCTTTTTATATGATAAACTACCTATTGGATGCCATCTACGTAAATACCTGACAAGGCCTAAATTTATGCTCTCCTAAGTGAGATGAATTAATGCCCCAATTAGTCTTTGTAATGCATATCCATAGCTTTACGCATAATATAAAGGTAATTATAGAATATTTCTACCCATTTGTTTACAAATAAATCACTAAATGTGAAATGTTGAGGGTCCCCTCAGAGTAGGGGTGAATAATGAGAACTAGCTATTTGAGGCAGAGCATGATGGAGAGAATTTAGAGATAGAGGAAACAAAATATGGGGTGGAAAAATACTTTTATCAAATCATATACTTCATAGAGATAGAGGATGAGATGGCAAAGAGACAAGACAAAGCTAGAAGATAAAGATAAAGACACCCATTAAAGAGAGGTGAGAAAGAAAAGAGGAGAAACAACAAGATGAGCTTCTAACATCAGAGGATAAATAATTAAAAAACAAGAAAGACATTAAGAGACATGGGTATTTTTAATTTTTGCAACCACATTGCATAATTATCTAGATATTGGGGTGATAGTGGCTCCCCTCAGGTTGCCAAGATATGTACCAATGAAATTGGCTAAAGAAGAGATAACTTATCAATTGCTACATGGATTTGATGCCATCTTAAAGAATAAGAAGAAGATAGTCCAACACAAGGTCTTATATAAGCTCAAGAAGACCCAAATTATAAAATGACATGATATTATTATGGATGTAAGGCATAGGGACTCATACCTATTTCCTAAGAATGAATTCAAGTTGTAAGATCCAATGGTGTCATTTCCAAACACCTACTCAAAATAAATAAGGATGTGGCAATGGAATATAAGCATCAAGAAGAGGTTCATGAATGATGAAGTGTTCCTTAATAATGCAACTAAGAATAATATTAAGTTGAAATTTAGGTTAGATAGAGAGAAAAAGAAAGAAGACATTATAAGGCCTCAACCTCCACCAACCCATGGAAGCATGTGTGATGCAGATTAAGAGGAGAGATAATAAGATGAATAAGATAAAATTTTTCTCATTGAGAATAGATCATGCAGACATTCACTATAGACCAATTCAAGTGGATAGGGCATGCTTCCAAACTTTGAGCTAAGAGGATCAAGCAGCCAACGTGACTTCTACCAAGGCATACATTTATCTCTACATCTTCCATGGGAGATTCCCTAGAGATCATAAGTCAACTTGAGTCTTATATCATTGATCTTGAAGAACTAAAAAATGGCATCTAACTCTCTATGGAAGAGTTATAGGCATTAGTTGGGAGTAATATAGAAAAAATCTACAAAATAAATAAGTCTACCAAGACTACGATGAGAGGGGCAATGCCTCCTCCATTATCTCTCCAAGATCCCACTATAAGTATAATACCACTACCTTATTTTTTAACTAATTCTACCTCTACTTCTACTTTCACTTCCGTATTTGCTCTACCCACCATTATTTCTCCATTGGATCCATTATCTTCAGCTATTTCAACTACCTCTACCCAATCCTTAATGGATATTAGCATGAGCCAAGATGATATCTCTTTTGGATTCACCTTCCACTAGTTTATTACTCATGCCATTCCACATATGGCTTATTCCTAGGCAACCACAACAAGTGTCTCACTTGTTATTGGTTCCCTTGTGCTTAAAAATCCA
Source organism: Torreya grandis (assembly GCA_037957365.1). NCBI lineage: Eukaryota > Viridiplantae > Streptophyta > Pinopsida > Cupressales > Taxaceae > Torreya > Torreya grandis. The sequence continues at coordinate 1,540,967 of JARHVA010001122.1, read as the reverse complement.
TTGAAACCTATCTCAAATCAATTCACCTTTCAAAATCCACTCAACATTACCATCTACTAAAATGAGTGTGCCTTCAAATTTACCTTCATTCATTCTTGACATGGGCCCTACTAAATCTCTATTTGATTCACTTATGCAATTATAACTAACAAAATTATACATCATTACTATAGCTTTGGACTCTTCCTCAACCCAGACACTACCATCACATCCACCTCCAACACAAATAATGCCTATTACTACTCCAAATTAGGTTAAAGTAATCATGTAAGGAGAAAGGTAGGATAAGCCTTAGGTAGTCTTCTCTACCCCCAAGACTAGCATGAGGTTTGATGTTACCATAGGCATGATGAAGAGGGTGGTAAGAAGATAGGTTGAGTAGCCATAATCAAGGTTAGTTTTGATCCATGAGAGTGAATATTCCCTCTTCACTTTAATAAGGAAGAGGAAGGCCAACCCTAGAGAGGTGGAAGAATATACAAAGGACCCTGTTTCTTTATTTTAAGCTCAAGTAAAGTCCATAATTACCTTGATGAAGGGATGCAACAAGAGTTGAAAAGGATGAAGGAGTAAGCATTGCCAACAATGCCAAATGGCACTATAATTCAAATGATAAACATTATCATCAATGTTTTTAACCTATATAAAGTCATGAAGAGCAGACAGGAAGATATGGTCCTACAATCTAAGGTGGTCATTGAACTTGACCAAAAGCTTTCACTTTATGATGCCAAGTTATAAAACTTGGATAGAGTTCTAAGAATCAATAAGTTCCCACACCTCAAGGTTTTGAAACTTAAGGATATAATTCATACATAGACCATACTAATGAATAGGAAAATGATTTTGAAGAGGTGGCTTGATCAGGTCAAAGATGCAACTACATCCTTCGATAAAATTGAATTCAAGATTGCCTTGCTGTTGAAGGATGCCATGGTCACTAGGGTGACCAAGCCTGATGGCTCCTTCATGGATGACCAAGAATTTATGGCTTAGATGAATGTGTTTATATCCAAATTCTATTAGGACATATCTAGAGTAATGAATAATACTAAGGTGATAAATATTGTGGCATTTTCTAATCAAAGGCTTAAAAAGGCAGAGGTAATTGAAGAAGCATTGAGGCCCTATGCTTATAGAACATGAGAAGCTCATCCAAGAGATACCTAACTTATTCTAACCTATGATCCTAGAATTCACCTAGATATATTAGGACTAATTAGCCTATGTAGATGTTTATACCAAGGAAGAGGTGGAGAAGAAATAAAGGCAATAGTAGTAAACCGGCCAATAGCCTCCTTCAAGACCTTAGAGAATATTTTACTATGTTTTGTAAATTGAATTAGTATATTATATTGTATGTAATAGTTTAGACACTTGGATATTTGGGTGCCTTTTGTGGGCTCATGTAAACTTGTCTTAGGTATTTTTTATGCCTATAAATAGGGGCTTCCCCCTCATTTGTAATCATAGGAATAGTTATTATAAGAATGAATACAAAAGAGCCAAAGAATTTGAGAGTTTGTTGGAAGTAATTTATTATGTGTTATATGATTTATTATTCTCACACTTCTAACTGACTAATAGTTTCTTTTATATAATTTCATTTGTAAATAACATTTAATATATGCATATGATAGTTTGATTTTGACACTAGGCTGACAAATCTGTTAGTACATTTGCTCTATTTTCTTCTCATTTATAACTAAATGTGCTATGTAATTATTGTTAATGAGTAATATTCATGTAATATATGTACTTAGATACATGAATTTCATTTCCTTTGAATCTTAAAATATGTTTAGTTGAATTTGAGTGATGCGCTAGAGTTGGTAAGTGTTAGTTTTATATGTTTTTCCATAGAAGTTAGAAGAACTGTTACTTTCAATCATCTTAAGTAAATTATATTTTCTACCTTACACTACCTAACCTTTCGATCCACCCATGAATCAATTTAGATTAATTCATTCTACAAATATCCATTATTTATTTATATTATGGGAAATAATTGGTAAATATTTAAACAAATTCACAAAGATTAGCAAAGTAAAGTGTTGTTGCATAACACCTATTGTTCCTATAGCAGAGTCTACTTACATACTTCTAAGTGGTGACCATATCTCTATTATTTATGTTATTTCTGGTAGTAATTATGTTAACAACTCAAGCCCTAAGTATTTTAGGACTCAAAATTGAGTTTCTTACTTTCTCCTTGTTCCTTAGTTACATAGGGAGCACAATATGTGCATCAACAAGAAGGGAATTTTTTGGTGCCAAAAGGAGGGTATTTATGAAATTAATTTCATACATCTTTGTAGAGTTTTAGTGTACTTCCTTAAATAATTTAACAATTATTTCAATGTAAAAGAAAAATTATTAAATAATACTAAGGATCTACATTATTTACATGAATCTTTGTATTATTTATAGGAATCTTTGAATTCTTTGAAGGATTTCATCAAATTTATTGTTCATTTGTGAAAATTTGGTAGTTAATCTTGATATTTATCTAAATATATGAAAAGATAGGTATAATACCCCATTCTTTGAACATATTGAAGGTTATTTTTATCATCTTTATGAAACTTCACATAAATTTGGTAAATAATCAGGATATTTGTAAGAATTCATGCAAAGAGTAACTTTTGGGACCTCATTTGTACTAGATCTAGGCATTAGAGATCCATATTTTCTCTATTTCATTTGGAATTAAGTTAACTTTTACATAAATTTGTGTTGGGAGATGTTTTAAAGTGCTTAATAACTCTTGTATTGTTTAATTAGATGTAGAGTTGCTTTGAAACACTGGTTTAACATTGATTTTTGCAAGCTAACATGCAGGACTAACAATATTTGTGCACGTACTTAAAAATTTTAATTTTCAAGGCTTGGATCTTTAAAGATTAAGTGAAAGCTACTTGATTTTAAGTTAGCATATAAAGTGTTGACTAATCTTTATATAATTTAGCACTTGTGAGGTTATCTTTGAAGTTCCTCTACTCTTAGTACCCCTTCTACATCTTAGAGTTACCTAGGATTATAAATAGATCTCATTTTGAACCCAAAATCCCTTTGACATCCTTAAAGACCCATATAAAGGATAAAAAAGATAAAGGTAGATGTAGGAAGTCTAGGACTCATCCAAATTCCCCCCACTAACCAAAATTTCTAACCCCTTTTTCCAATCATGACATGGTTAGCTAGTTCATCCATCAATGCCCCTAGACTTGTCTATGATCTACCAAGGAATCTAGAGAAATATTTTCCTCTCTTTACCCCCACTATTAGAATGATCAATGAAGAGCATATAAAGTCTTTTAAGTCATATTTTAGGATACTTAATTTTATCCATGAAGATGTGGCTTACCATCTTTTTCCTTTTACATTTCAAGATGCAGCTTATGATTGGTTCCTCAACTTTCCTAAATATTCCATCATGGGATGGGATTAGTTCAATGACATTTTTATTGCCTAATTTGGTAGGGTAGTAAGCCTGAGAGTTATGTACCAATAGTTTACCACCCTCAAAAGGGACATAAAGGAGCCAATTAGAACATTCAATGCTAGGTTACAAAAGATGCATAACCTAATTTCCCCACCATATAAGCCTACAGATGAATTAGATTTAGAGATATTCAAGAATGCCTTATACCCAATGATAATTATCTTCTTGAGAAGGGTTTTGAATATCAATACATTAACTTAGCATATGCTAAAGCCATTCATATTGGTGAATAAATGCACTTGTAAGGGTACCCTACCTTTATTATATCGAATCAAACTTTGACCTAATGATGCCTACAATAAACATCATACCCAACATGAATCATAATCACCCTACATTGAAATAATTTCTAGTTATCAATCAGTTGCCTTTGAGCCACATTGCACCTAACTAGTATTTAGGATTATTTAACCAAGCAAATGCTAGAGCACATCCTCAGAACAATGTCAATCAAATGATGGTGCCTATAAATAACACCAATGTTTATAATGCAACCCAAAAAAATAACTCAAAGTCTCCAAAGGGATAATAAGACTCAATACAAATAAAAACTGAGAAACTCATTAATTATCTATTAGATCTTAAGAAACAAGTAAGAAATATAAGTGAGAGTTCCAAAAAAAAATATAATTTTTAAAGATATAACATAACTTTCAATAGTTATAATAGTAATATTGATCCCCTTTGATAAAATTACATGAGATCAATATCTTTGAGATGGCCTTGCCCAACAGGTTCTGAGTGCACAATACAACTAGACATGGAGAGCTAGATTGCGATGAGTTATGCCATGCATTTAAAACCATTAAAATCCAAATAGAGGGGTTTGATATGAATCCCACTGAATAAAATAATGCTATGAGCCTTGATAATAGCAATGATTCCTCTAGGACTTCAAAAATAGTCCTCATGGTTGAGACCTATGACTTTACTAGTCAAGATGAAAATGATCCTAAAGACAATGTCTAGGAAATGCATGATTTTCAAAAATACCAAAGGAGTAACTATGCATTTATAAATAAATGTTAGAACCCACCTATGACAATTTATACTCTGCCTAATAAACCATATATACCTCTTGATGATAGGACAACCAATAATCATTGACACCCTAAAGGTAAGGAGAGTCATCAAACAACATAATTTCCCTACATAACATCAAGAGGTAGATACAACATAGTGGAAGACATGAAAAATATCAAGGCAAACATAGCATTGCATTAACTCACCCAAATCACAGAACAACGTGATTTTCTATTGAAATCACTAAATGAAAAACCTAACTCAAACAAAGCTAAATAAGTTCATGTAAATGTGGTAATGTATAAGATTAAGCATGAAGTTATACCATCTTTATTGACTATAAGAATTTTTGGTAAGAATATTCATAATTTATTGCTTGATTCTAGTGCTTTAGCTAAAATTATGCCTCTAGGAATTTGTGAAAAACTATGGTTAAACATAATCAAATTGAATAAGTTAGTGGTGTATCTGGTTAAGTCAATAGTGAAAGTGATGGGTGAATTATTAGATATTCACACACAACTCACCCAGGTGCCTTGAATTCAATAGTTCATTGATATTCAAGTCATTGCCATACCTAACGCTTATGGATTGATATTGAGTTATGATTGTACTAAATCCTTAAATGAGTATATATCCACTGATTGTTCTCACATATGGCTACCCTAGTGTGGGATTCCTAATCAAATTAGGATCAATCAAGAATATAAGATGAAATAAATGATTATTAAATATATTTCCAAGAATGAAAAGGTAAATTACCAACCCTTTGACTTGGGTGTTTACACTTTGGAAACCACTAACATTATTGTAGATGACAAGGTGAAGGAAGAAATCAAAGATCCCTAGACGTTGCACTTTGATGGTATATGAGCTAAGCAAGGTTCTGACGTTAGGATTGTTTTGACAAATCCTAGAGGCAAATAATATCTAGCTTATTATAGATTATAGTTATCTTACACTAATATTTTAATAATATAAAGCTCTTATTTTAGGACTTTAATTTACAATTAAACATAAGGTTAAAGAACTATTAGTCTATGGTGATTCATAATTAGTTTTTAATCAAGTTAGAAGTAGATAACAATGCGCACTCTCATGTCTAATAAAATATAAATTTAGATCTTGGAATTTAATTGAGTATTTTAACTCATTTAATATTGTTTCCTTGCCTAGAGAATAAAACTAATTGGTAGATGCTCTAGCTTTCATGGCAACAAACTCTATTCCTCGAAAACCTGAGTTTAAAAGAATTTACTTTGGAGATAATTTCATGCCCCTATGTGCTATAAAACATCAATCACTTCCAAGTTTTTGATGATGATCAGTAGATAATTGACTCCCTATGTAGTACTAGCATATTTGAGTTTCACATCATTGATGAACATGATGAAAATTATATGCAAGATTAAAAGGATAATGAGGATGGAGTGATCCAAATCAAAATAAAACTAGATACCCAAAGGCATGATCTCCTTAGAAAGGATGTTTGATCTAGATAAACAACCCAAGGTGAGTGTAAAAGACTATAAGCAAGTCAACTTGGGAAGTCTCAAGAATGAGCACAATGTTAACATTGGTGTAGCTTGCACTAATGAAGAACTAAGAGAAGTTGCTACCCTTCTGACCAAGTTCAAGGATGTCATTTCCTAGCCATATGATGACCTAAAAATATTTGATACTAATGTGATAACTCACACTATCACTTTTAAATAATCCTACAAACCCTTCAGGTAAAGATAGAGACTACTAAATCTAGTGATGAAACCTCTGATTTACAAAGAAGTAAATAAATTGCTAGATGTAAGGATAATCTTCCCCATATGGCACTCAACATGGGTTTCCAACCTTGTTCTAGTCTAAAATAAGAATGGAAAAATTAGACTCTATGTTGATTTTAGAAACTTGAAAAGTTCCTTGAGAAAGGACAATTATCCCTTTCCATGTTTATATGAGGTCATCCAAGTAGTGAGTGGGTCTGGAATGATGTTATTTCTTGATAACCTTTTAGGCTACAACTAAGTCTGAGTAAATAAGAATGATAGATTGAAAACTACCTTCACCACCAAGTCAGGAATGTTTGTCTACAAATGAATGCCATTAGGATTGATCAATGCAGGAATAAATTTCTAGTGAGAAATAGACCATGCATTCCATGGATTAATTGGTAAGTGAATCATTATCTACATGGATGATCTAACATTTTTTTATAAAAATAAGGGAGATTATATTATGCATTTGGAACAAGTGCTAGAGAAGTGCATAAGGTATGGCATTCATTTAAACCCCAATAAAAGTATCTTCTATGTAACTGAAGGCAAACTTTTAGGACATGTAATTACCCAAGAAGTTATGACTATTCACCCTAATAGGATAAATGCAATTCTAAAGGTATAAGTTCCTAATAGAAAAAAAGAGTTAAAGTCTTTCTTTAGCAAGATCAATTTTGTAAGAAAATTTATTTCTAGTTTTGTAGAGATTGTAAGACCACTCAAATCCATACTAAAGAAAGATTTTAAGATAGAATGGAATATTGAAGTGAATAAGTCCTTTCAATACATTAAGGATGTTATTTTTCAAGATCATGTTCTAATAAGGCCTAACTTTAGTATATATTTCTATCTATACTCTTTTGTTTATGATCACACTATTGCCACTATTTTTATATAGAAATAAGATGACAAAGATAACCCCATAGCCTTTATGATCACTAGTTTTAAGAATGTGGAGCTTAACTATCCTATTCTAGATAAGCAAGCCTACATACTAGTAAAGGCTATCAAGAAGTTTAGAAAATACATCCTAAAAAATATATATATGCCATAGTTTTTGATGTGGTTTTCAAGTTGATTCTAGGATAGAATGAACTTGGAGAATGAAGAGGGAAATGGATGACCAAACTCCAAGAATATGACTTAGAATAAAATATACTAAGCTGGTTAAAGGTCAAGGTCTAATCTAGCCTATTATAAAGATTAATCCATGTATCAACATTTTTTAGGTTAAATCAAATCAAATGCTTGAAGTATATTGGTACAAAGATATTATTCATTATTTGTTACATGGAGTGTGTCATCCACACCTTAAAAGGGAGTAGAAAAGGGCCCTTAAGATGAGATCCTCCCATTTTATGATCAAAATATGAGTCCTCTAAATGAAAAACTATGAAGGGATCTATTTTAGGTGAGTTTATAGAGTTGAAGCCACTAAAATCATGGAAAATTTCCATGACAAGTTGGGAAGTGGCTGTGATGTCCCTTACTTAGGGCCTCTCTTATCTGCTCGAAAGCTCTGATACCACTGTGATATCCCCTTCAAACAGGGAATATATAAACTCATAAAACTCTGATCACAATATAAACTTGCAGAATATATTCAAATAAGCATAAACAAATCACAGTATAATCTCTTAATAACAAATCAAGAGCTCATTACTTGTTCTTCTGGATGATTACACAATTGAGTCTCTGGCATACAAATTAAAGAATATTACAGTCTGGTCTTAAAACCCTGTGTTTTGCAAATCTGGGAGTGAAATCTGAATCTGGAAGGGTCTCGGCCTTTCTGTGTCGACACACAGACGCCGTCGTCGGTCGATATCTCACCGACGTCGGTCTCTGTCGGTCGGCTTTCTGCCGACGTCGGTCCTCAGTCGACCGATGTCGGTCGCTATAAGCCCTCTCTCTGCCGATGTCGGTTCCTGATCGGATCTGTACGGACCTGTACGGACTTAGTACGGCCGCCAACTCAGCACAACCTGTCTGTTGATCCCTGATCTGGAAATCTATTGTATCTAATACAGCAGATCTCTCTCTGTATAATTTATTGAAACCAAAAAAACATGAACTAAATCAAGAAATACCTGGAAAGCTCTGTGATAAACTTCTGTGTGAAGTTATCTCTCAAACCTAGAATTCTGTGATAACTTCTGGATGAAGCTATCTCTCAGATCTGTATCTCTGTGATAACTTCTGGATGAAGCTATCTCTCAATTTGGCAATAAATCAGCTGATATCTCACAGCCTCTAAATCACACACAATGAAGAGGGAACGTTCTCCACTGCAATGGAATCCTGGAACCCTAGGCTCAGTCTTCACAGAAGAAATTCTTCAATTTTCAATAATCAATAATCAATGCATAATCAACAATGGCCTCCATGAGAAACCCTTATACCCTCAAAAGATATGCTTGCCCTAATTAGGGTTTCTTAAATTAGAATTAGGGTTTCTAATAAAAAATAGGCTAAATAATTAATATTTGATTAAATCAATCAAATATTAATATCTCCCTCAATACATGTCGGATCCACGAACCGATCGAAGCTAGTGAATCAGGGAGTGATTTTGCACATAACCATACCATAATAAAGGCGCTCCGCTGCATATCAAATATCCCTAAAAAGTAGGAGCTCAGGCCAAATGTGTCTGAAATACCCTGAATGAAAATCAAATGAAGAAATCCTGTGAATCAAAGTCGATCCAAGCTCCATTATGACCCTCTATCCATCCTATTAGCCTACGAAGGTCGCATAATAGGCCAATCATCAAATCTGTCAATGTCCTCAAAAAAGGGGACATGACAGTGGCCATCCTTTAGGGTGCACCACTGTGAACAAGTTATTGAGAGTTTTCTGCTATTGTCTAACCATAATCAAAAACACCCACACTCATATGTGGACATTCCACCAATACCAAGTGTTTGATTATAAAGAGATAAAGGTAGACATTCATTTACAATTAGTGATTAAATAAAATCCATTTATATAATGAGGCCTCAACTTTATAAGAATAACAATACCAACTCCTTAGTGGGATATAAGTATGTACTCACCTCTACAGACTATTGTACTGGGTGGATTGAAGCAGTGGCCACCAAGAACAATAGAGTAATTAATGTCATTAAGTCCCTAAAATAAAATGTCATTACTTGATTTATAATACCCCTATCTTTAGTATGCAATAATGGCGTAACCTTTGCATCAATTAAATTCACTGATTGGTCATATGACAAATAAATAGTCATTAAGGTAGCTTCAAACTACAACCCTTAGGGTAATGGAGTTATTGAGTCCACCAACAAAAACTTGATGAATGTCATCAAGAATTATGCAAAAAATAAACCTAAATAATGATAGTCCTTACTAAAATATGATTTATGGGTAGATAGAACTAGATATAAGTAGGTGCTCAAAGCATATTCATTCCTGCTAGTCTACGGGTAGTAGTTAATTTTTCCTATCATGCTAAAGTTTCCCACCTATGATTATATGGCTAAGTACATGAAATATGATGAAAGAGTGAAAAAAAAGATATTAAACATCATCCAAATGGAGGATGTTAGAGATTAAGCATTAAATAACTTTAGGAAGCATCAGGATATTATTAAAATATGGATCAACAAGTGATCCAAATTTAAAGCATTCTGCATCTCAAACTTGGTCTTACTATGGGATAAAGCTCACAAGAAGAAAGGAGAGCATGACAAGTTCACCCCTCTCTATATTTTACCATACCAAGTAGCAAATATACTTGGTGAAAATGCATTTAGACTCAAAGACCTACAAGGGAATGACTTATCCTTACTATTCAATGGGCAATATATGAAGCATTATTTTTCTCTTTATCTATCACAAATTCTAGAAGGATAGTAAGATTAATTAGAATTATATTAGGTAGGAGTACAATAGTTTGATTTCTTATTTTTCTTTCTTTTTGTGTTATTTATTGCTTTCACTTTGCTTTATTGCTTTGCTTTTAATTTATTATTCATTTTCTATTACATGTTATAGCTTAGTAATAAGTCCTCTAGACAAGGATTCATTTGCTCAATTTTTTATTACATTGTTCTTGAAATAGGGAAGAAGGGATTGTTGGTTTGAAACATTAGTCATCCAAAGTTTAGAAACCTATAATAATGTCCCAATTTAGAAAATGTGGTCAAGGTTAATTAAAAGTTGGTTTTCTCATGAAAACCCTAAGTCATTTTAAGGCTATAATGTAGTTCATATGATTGATCATTCACTTGAATAGGAGTTTAAATATATGTGGACCATCATATTATCACTTAAATTCACAAAATAAATTACCATGGTAGAACTTGACATCTGAAAGTGAGTTTTTTAAAGAGTTATCAATTATGTCTCCAAGGTGGCCAAGGATGTTGATGAGGTGTCATGTGTACTAGAATGATGATGAAAAAGTGTGATTCAATATGTTTTAGTGTTCTTGCATGGTTATTTAGTGTTTGAATTAGTGAGGAAATTATGGCATGTTATTGATGGTATAGTCATGTTGTATAGACACTATAGAGTGTTATGAGTGCTTGTGAAAATGAAAAAAAATCATCAAAGTAGTCATATAAATGTCTAGGTTCTCCTAGTGATCTTGAAAAACAAGGCTGAGTAAGTAGTTTGATGATGTCAAAATTTACACATGTGTAAGTATTATAAGGAAATGATTAGAAGGTGGTGTTCATTCATGTGCCTGGTTTCTATGGTCCAAGTTTTAGGTCATGAGGTTATGTGTAGCAAAATATATCAAGGCATAAGATTGTCCTTCTAGGAAGATTGTAATATTTCCCATACTTAGCCAAAATTGAAATATTGAGTGACCTTTAAACAAGGATTATAAATTTTGAAACAAAATTTAATCAGATCAAGGATCTAATGGTGAGCATTCAATCGAATATAAGGAGATCTAATGGTGACCATTCAATTAGATCAAGGATCTAACAATGAGTATTAAATTGAGTAGATAAAGATCTAAAGGTGAGCACAAGTTCAATAAGTGATAGTAGTATGAGATTACATACACTGGTGACATGTGTCATAACCTATCTTGATTGATCTAATGGAATATGGGTGATTGTGAAAACAAAGATCAACTATACAAATCGAGTCAACAAGTCAATAGGGTACACAGATTACATGCAGGAGTTAAAAGTGGCATAAGCATATAAAGATTGATAGCAGGGTACATAGAATGCATGTGGGATTTCCAAGTGGTATAAATGTGTTGAGTAAATGGAGACTAACAATATGGTTCATAGAAGGCACATGGGACTGTCAAATGTCTTAATCTCATAAATTTAGATCAGATATCAACGACCAACATTGATAGTTAAAGACTAGGAGAATCTCAAAGAGATTAATGAAGTGTATTTGATCAAATTTATAGGGTACATGAGATGAAGATACGTATCTGATGTTTTTTGTATTACATAATTACCTCTAGAATTTGAATATTCAAATTAATAAAGGAAAACCAATATGTATTGTTTGAGCTATACGTTTTGAAGTATGATGAATTTGATGATGGTGTAAAAATAAAAATGGTAAAGGAATGTAAGGGATATTCATAAAAGTTAGTTATAAGGTTTAAATATTCATACAGTTGTAGTTATTGAGCTCTAAATTTGATTGTTTGTTTGAGCATCTTCTACAAGTGACTCGAGAAGAATGATTGAGTTTGTTTTGATGGTGTTTTGATGTTTCATGATGATTTAACTATTGAAGAGTGTTTTAGACTCCATAATGACCATATTTATGGATTTTAGAGGTTTGACCAATCCATATTTAGTGTGAAAAGTGCTTTTAAGTTTATTTTTTGTTTTTTAACAGTGTTCTTATGTATAAAGCCAATGTTTGAGTAGACTGTGCATAAATAGAGGAGTGTAGTAATGGATGTAATTTATTGAATGTGTCTTACAAGTCATTTAGACTAGACCTAGGTATTTTGAAGTGGTAATATGTTCCTAATTTTATTGATGAAGTGATAAAGAGGTAAATATGTCTCCATAAGACCTATAAGGGATACTAAGGCCTATTTGAAAGGTGTAGTTGCTTAAGGGTGACCCATGGATGCTATGGATGATCTATGAGGGTGGTATTGGGATATGTCTAAGTGTGATATGGGAATTAAGGGTTAATTCATGTCTAATTTTTGACTAATAAGATGATTTCCTTGACTAATCTGTAAAGATTGAAATCAAATGTGATGGTTTCTAGAGTTGAGTATGGAGAGTTGAAAGGTGAAGGAAAGAGAAGTGTGAGTGTGCCTAGTTAATGGATTGATGAATAAAGAAGGTTAAGGATTATGTGTATGAATTTTATGTCATATTTTTTATATCATATGAGTGTTCATGTAGGTTTAAATATTGAGGATGAGTGAAGAGGTCTAGGTTGATCCAAAAGGGTATTTTGGATGCTTTGAGTGTGAACAAAGAATTGGTGATGTTTGTGTGAAATTAGAAGATGAATTGAGAGGAATATCAGAGTGTGTAATATATATATATATGACCCCATGGTCATGTTTCTAATGTTTTTAAGATATACTTGAAAGTTTATTGGTTGTGTATGTGCAAAGAAGTGTAGAGTGATTTAAAAGGTGTTTTTGGACACATTGAGAGGGTGTGAAAGCTAAAGAGTGTGTAGGGTTGAAGAGAGATGTTATTCATGTATCTTAATTATATTTTTATGATATAAAATATCATTATATGTTTAGTTAATATAATTTTCAAGGTATCTGAGTGGGTTTTTGGTTTCATAGGAGTTTGATTCATCGTTGCAAGGTAAAGCTTGTAAAAAATCTAGTTGTGTGGGTGCTCAGCTAGATAGGGTTTGGTGTTCCTTGTGAAGTGGGTTATTTAATAAAGGTATCATGTGTTTGATCATTTTATAGTATAATTATTCCACTTTTTTTAGGTTTAAGAGTGGGTTTTATCTCCTAAGAGGGTTTTCCACATAGATCTTGTGTTATGTGTGTGATCTTGCTTATCTTTCTTATTCTTTGCTATAAATTATGTGTATGATCCATGAATGTTATTGTTATTTGGATAAGGGTTTTAAAGGATTGGAATTGAAGTTTGGATTATATCTTATCACTAATTCACCCCCTCTTAGTGATTATACCTCTAACAATTGGTATCAAAGTAGGTCTTTTGGTAAAGGCTTGATAGCTTGAAGGTGATCCAAGATACAATATGGGTAGTCATCAAATGCAAGGAGGTTTTTACACTAATCAAACACTAATATTAAATGGATCTAATTATGTTTTTTGGAGTTTTATGATGAATACCTACATCATGTTAATAGGGTTTGACATTTAGCAATCTGTTGTGGATGGATATTCAACCCCCAAACCCCTCAAACTAGTGAAGCTGATAAAACATTGTGTGAGAGAAATTATAAAGCAATGAATGCCATCACTTGTGATCTTTTAGAGACTTGGCACACCAAATTAATCCATTTTAAATATGATAAAGAGATATGGGAAAAAATTTAGATCATTTGTGAAGGGGATTCAAATGTCAAGTTGGCAAAGTTATAGACTCATCGAAGACAATTTGTGAGTCTCAAGATGAAGGAAGAAGATTCTATGGCATCCTTTTTGCAGAGAGTTGATGAGATTATGAAAATTATTATAAGTCTTGGAGAGAATCTTGAAGAATTTATTTTAGTATAAAATTTATTAAGGTATCTCTCCCTTAAGTTTGATTTTAAATTATCTATTGTATAATAAAATCATGATCTTACTCAGATGAAGATGGATGAATTGCATGACATCCTTACTTCCTATGAGATAAGTGTCAGTGATGACAAACTAAAAAATAAGGAATCAACATTCAAGATAAAAATTAAGCCAAAAAATAAGAGAAATCATGGTAATAAATTCAATTATGATGAGATAACTAATAATGAACTAATAGATTTGTTTACAAGTAAATTAAAAATAGGATCAAGGAAGTATGAGGGTAAACTACCCTTAAATTTTTTTAATTATGGATAAATAAGGGACTTTGATAATAAGTACCACCATAATCATAAGAATAATGATGATGAAGAGCATGGTTAAACCCAAGATGAAGGAAACAAGGCATCTAGGTCTGATAATAAGAATTAAGGATTTATAAAGTATGATAACAATAAGAAGTACTTCAAGAACAATAAGAGTCTTTACACCAATGAAGATTTCAATTCATCAAATGAGAGTGAAGACATGATTCTAAGTTTGATATAGAAGATGTTGGTCATGTTGAGTATGAATCCCTCTTCATGAGAGAAGAAAGAAGTTTCTCATATCAAGAAAAGTCTACTTGTAGTGATACATATGATGAAGAAGACAAAGAGGACTATGTGACTAAATTAAGGAATGCTCTTGAAGAACTAAAGATTGAGAAGAATATTAGTAATAATATGAAGTCATAAATCAAGGAATATGAGGAAAAATTTAGTGTGTTTGAGGTAAGAATGAATTAAGACATCAAGGAACATGAAGGTATAGTCAATCATCTCAATTATCAATTGGAAATCATGTCTACAAGTTTGAAAGCTAAAGAATATGAGTGTTCAAGGTATGTGATTGAAATTGAGCAATTGAAAACTAAGTTAGAAAAGACATCTATTAAGGTAAAGTCATTTAAGAATTTTGAAAAGATCTCAAATGATCTTGATAATATTATGAATAGAAAAAATCATGAAAGTGATAGAACTAATCTTGGATATAAAGAAGAACAAAAGAATGTAACTCAAGATACCATAAAGACTAATATTAATAGGGACAATCAAACCTTAAATATCAATCATTAGTCAAGGAATGAAGGTGTTGGAAAAATGAAGACAAATTAGATTAGATAACCGAATTTCATGAGGTATGCAAGTTTTAATGGTTATTGTTATACTCATAATCAATTTGTTCATAGGAATAGAGACTGTAGAAGAACTACTAAGAATGAATGGAATCATCAATCAAATATCATGAGTAAGGTTGAATATTCTAATTGTCATGATGTGGGACACTTTATGAAACATTATCTAAATAAAGT
Source organism: Torreya grandis (assembly GCA_037957365.1). Classification (NCBI taxonomy): domain Eukaryota; kingdom Viridiplantae; phylum Streptophyta; class Pinopsida; order Cupressales; family Taxaceae; genus Torreya; species Torreya grandis. The sequence goes on along the minus strand of JARHVA010001122.1, from coordinate 1,525,617 downwards.
AAGGCAAGTTGAGTTTCCTTCAAGAAGAGTGGTTTGCTACAACTATGATAATATTTGTGGTCACATTGTTAGGTTTTGCAAGAAAAGGTTATACAGTCAAAATAAGTTCTCTAAGGATCCTAGAGTGTAAAGAAGAAGGCTAGTTAACTCATGGAAACCAAAAGTGGAAAGTGTGAGTCATGATGAGTCTATAGGTCCAAGTGGTCTATTTGTGATGGTGGAGAATGCTACAAAGGTTGAATAATGCCAAGAGATCTCATTGTCTGCTTATATTGTGAATGAAGAGACCAAGCTCAAGGAGAAGACCCAGGTGTTAGTTGAGGCTAGTTCTAAGATGTGTATGGATATAAGTGAACATCATGTTGTTTTTAAGTAAGTTTCATGTAAATAACATTGGTTATTGATGCCTAGTGATGAGGTTATGAACTACAAGACAAAATATCTAATCAGAAAGGTATGTTATGAATCTATGTTATCTCGATGTGTTGTCAATAAAAATCTTAGAAGAGAAAATAATTTTCTAGTGGATGAACAAGTTGTTTCTATTAAGAATAAGAAAAACAAGAACAATTACCACTTTTAGATGTCCAAGAAGGAGAAGGAATATGAGGAATTATGGGAAACTCCTAATTTCACATTGTTGTTGGACATTGTGGGTTAGGGTGTCTCTACCTATGCTTCTTAGGAGACATCTTTCTTGTGGAGAAGCAAGTATGTGTGCTCAAGGTATATTAAGGGTTTTTGATCTTGAAGGTCTATAAGTAGAGTATTTAGGTTTCTATGTGTCAAAACATAAGTAGTTAAGATGACATGTTCAAGATGTCATGATCTAGGTAGAGCATGGAGTTTAGGGGAGCTAATATAGATAGTTTGAAATGTTTGAAGAGTTGTGCATGATGTGAAGAGGAACATATGTGAGATGTTCCATTCATGGTGGAGATATGAATAAATCTACTAAAAATGTGAACTCAAGCATGTTGATATGATGAATTGATCAAACCAATTCAATGTTAGGTTGTGGAGCTAAAAGCTTCACTGATGCAAACAGGGGAGGAGGTTGTTGAAGGTTGCTGAGTTACAGAGAAACCGGTGTCAGTCTGATCAGTCGACGTTAGTAGGATTAGTGAAGAGAAGCAACTGACGTTGGTTAAGGATCAGTTGGCATCAGTCACCTCCAGGCAGATAAGGACTGACATCGATCGCTTGTGCTATTTAGAAGTGCAAGTTTTACGGGCAGTTAGTTAATGAACCAAGTGTTTGCATGTTAAGAGCCAAATTTAGACTAGAAGCTATGGATCTAATTATTGTAATTAGATGTCTAATTATTGTTTACATGAGATCTATTTAAGAGACTCATAGGTTGTATTGTAAGGTGTTCTAGTTTGAGTTGAGCAAAGTTAGCTCCTTCTGTGTGTGAGGTGAGCAAGGGTGTTCTCCTAGTTCCACAGTAGTACCAAGTGTGGGTGCTATTTTTGGAGAATCAGTAAGATTCTTTAGGGGTGTAGGATCTTGGTCAACAGGTGTGCATGGCTTCTTTAGGAGATCTACATGGTAAGTAAGATCATTAATCTACAGGTGTATGTGTGTGCATGATCCAAGTTTTTAGGTGTGTAGAACCATATTGATTTTTAGGTGTGCAAGATCAGATAAGACAACAACACAACAGGGAGCAAGATCAGGTGGGATCTACTTGGAGTACAATATGTACTCAGAAAGAGAGCAAAGAGGAAGGCAAGGTAGTTCCTTCCATAAGTAAGATCATATTGGGTTGCAAGTTGTTGCAGTTTAGGGGAGATCTACTTGAAGTATGATTGTGTACTTGTGGAGTGCGTGGAACACTTGTGGAGTGTGTGGAGCATTGGAGTACTGGCAGTAGTGGATACTGACTGGTTGGAGGTGAACACTAACTCTGTGTTTGAGTTGTGTGTTGGGACCGTAAGAGAGAGAGATATTTGAGGAAAGATGTACTGTACACTTGAGGTGTGGGAAGCCTTTGTAAGGTGGAAGAGAGTGGTGTCTCTTTATTGTATTCTTTTCTGGATGAGTATTAATACAAGTTGTGTATTGTCTCTCATATTCTGTGTTATTTCTGAATTTTAGTTACTTGTATATTTTGGTTAATTTCCACATCTTAAGTTGCTTGTATATGGTAATTAATTATGTGCTTTCATATTTACCAACAAGTGGTATTAGAGCTAAGGTTATAGGGAGCAGGTTTTGTGTTTAGTTATAGGTCACTCTCAGGGGTTTCTGATTGAGTGGGAGTAGAGCAATGGCAGAAGAAAGTAAGCTAAGAATGGAGGAATTGAAAAGCACGAATGGTCACTTACGGTCCTATGGAAAGAAAGAATAGGGAAAAGAATATTGTTGGTTTGTGGAAGATCAGCATGAAGGAACTGAAGAAGTAGATGTTGCAGGTGTTGTTGTATAGGATGCTCTGGTATGTTTCTTGGATAAAGTAGAATCTTGTTTTATAGATTCTGTTGCCTCTTTCCATGCAGTCTGAAATAGAGTATCTTTTCATGGTAAGGTCTTTTGAGACTTTGGAAAGATTTATTTAGGGGCTGGTGTGCCTTGCCAAAGAATTGGCAAAGGGGAAGTGAAGCTAAAATTGTAGGCGGCCAACACATGGGTGTTGAAGGAGGTCATGCAGGTCCCAGTGTTGAAGATATGGCTAATTTCTTCAAAAAAGTTGGGTGATGAGAGATGCACAAGAACTCTCACAGCGGATGCACTTGAATTAGTTGGTGGTAAGAAAATAGGTACTCTTTATCTACTTGTTTATATTACTGATTCTTATTTTGTTGTGGAGACGTGGCTTTGTAGGCTTGGTCACATGAGCAAGAAGGAGATGCATGTTCTCAAGCGGAAGTCAAATGTGTTTGATAGGCTTAAGAACTGGAAAGCCTTGGTGTTCTTGGAGGAGATGATGGATAGAGACTAGTGGATGGGGCTGGATACTTCTGAGCAAGGCAATTTGGACATGGGTTTTGATTCAAAGGAGCTCACGGGTAAAAATTCATCACTCACAGGTGAACACAAGTACCAGTTATAGACACTGTAATTGTGTCTAACCCTTGTCATCCTCCTATTAACCCCCATTTTTATTCTCCCATGCCTATTTAACCCCTGTTGACCATTTTCCTATGAGCCTTGACCCTAGTAGCATGTAAAAATGAGCAGAAAGCTAAAGTTAGCCTTTTGTCCCCATTCTACATCTGCTGACGTCGGTCACTACCCGGCCGACGTCACCGACGTCGGTCACTTATCGTCCGACGTCGGCAGCCCTGTTGGCATCGATTATCCTTAACACTGCGTTCTCAACCCGAACACAGGAACCGTTATCCATTTGGTTGCCAATCCATTTCTTGATTAGTTATCAGACCTTCCTTTGTATCAATTAGCGACCTCTTCATTCGAATGATCAACCAATTCTTGCATCCAACCAATCTGCATCCAATCTCTCACATTTTCTCTCTCCCCGGTACAGGTATTCTACTTTAGTCATCTTGCTGGAGGTCTGCTACACCAAACTTCTACGACACAGCGACAACGTCAATCATGTCTCTGACTCTATTTTCAGTGTATAACAAGTATGCTTTGCTCTATGTTTTTGTTTTACTCTCTGGTTATTGTTTTTCATTTGATTTCATTACCTAGATTTAGAGTTAGACCATAACCCCGACCTTATTTCCACCCGTATCACCTCTATCCACCCTGTCTGGAAAATATAGTCTGTAACTCTACCCAGATCTCTGTACAAAACCCTCAAACAAATCCCTCTAACTCCTAAACCAGCTTCCCAAACCCTCAGACAAAAAACTTCAGACCCTTCTGCAATCCAAAAACTCTGTCTAGACCCGACCAGACCTTGTCCAAAACTATTTCCCTGACTGACGCCAGTCATTACCCCGACCAACGCCGACACTTCAATCAACGTCGGCACTCTTCTTAACCGACGCCGGCACAGAGACTGACACCGGTGACTATGCAGAGTAGTTTGCTGCATATCAGGTATGCATTCTGCTTTTTGTCTTTTATTTGCTTTCATTCTGTCTTTCATTATTTTTACTTTAGTTAAATATTCTATTATTTATTAGTGGGTTGATATCCCTTAAGGAAGTCTTCATACTTCAGGGATCAAGCATTTGTTTGACAACCCACCATCTCTTCGTCTAACATTTTTTCATGTTTAGTCTCTTTTTCTTTGCAGGTGTCATTCCTCCACAACCAAAGAGGAGTACCTTCCAACATCTGATTTCAGTGCGCATGACTATATCCGAGTATCTTCTAACCTTAGACCATCTCTTAGTTTCTCATTTCTATCTTTTGAATGTGAAAGCAAAATTAGCGTAGAAACATTTTGGCATGCCCAGTGGGACCCTAGGGCCTTCCTTGGGTTCTTTCTTTCTTTCATTCATATAGGTGCATTAGGTTCCTTCCTTTTCGCCTCTTTCGTCTCTTCCAAATGACATCATAAGCAGGAATAAAAAGAACTTTTCTTTTCTTTCTTGCACTTCTAGACTAGTCAAAACTCATATTCTTTGACTCTTTCTCCATTCGTCTTCATACAAACAAACATTTTGACTTGGGCTTAAAACACGTTGCACTTTCATTTCTGTTTGCTTGCATTTCTTAGACCACACTTAGTAATTAATAAACGCATATTGAATTAATCTAGATCACTTGATGTTATACGACCAAACCACTTGCACAAAACAAACATCTTAACTTACCTGAGACAAGGCCCGACTGGGATTTCATCCCTCAGCAGATACCTTACCCATCCCGGCGATCCTACTTCGATTTCATCACCAAGGGGAAAGCCCACTCTATTCTCTAGCAGAGTCTAATCTATAGGGGAAGTATATTTTGGCTAAGCGGGCCCAGTTTATCACTGGACTCGTGAAGTGAGGGGAGCTTGCTCCTTAGCACCAGGCCTTGTATGAAACCTAACACAGACTTTTTGAGCACCATAACTAACCCAAAACCATCCATAGACTACTTCTTCTAGGTCCTGACTCAAAAGCCAATCTTCCTCTACACACATTCTAAGGCATAAGCCACTATAATCCTAATAATTTACTCCTAAGGTTTTAGGATCTGCTTGTGTTCTTCATCTTTTTTGTTCTTATTTGCTTGTTTGAGCTTGTGAGGAAATTCTTTCTTGCCTTGAATGGTTCTGACTCATAGTCAAGTCAAGGCTCTAGTTGATCATGCGAGGCATCACCTGCTTCTGTCTACCCCGTCCATAACCAGTCCTATAATGGAGTTCAACTCAGAGACTGAAAGAACTCCTACTAGACCATCCCCGACCCAAATGCCTATTGTCCTAGAAGGGAACCAAGATTTTGCATGATTCTTGGACCTCAACGTCAAAGCCTTGCAGCACTATCTCGTGAATAGTTAAACGTGAGACTCCTTGGGCAATCTAATCTACGGAATGCCGACCTCTCTTCTCGAAACTGCGGCCATATCAACAGCATCCGTAGTTCAACCTTTTGACACCCAGGCTATGGCCTCGACCAATGACCAACCTTTGACCAACCATCCAAGTGTGGCATCTCCCTCCATCTTTGAACCCACTTCCATCGAGGTTTCAGCCCCCTATCAACCTCAGCCCACTCAACCACTTTCTACCCCCTTTCAGAATCTGGTCGTCTCTATTCTGCCTACCCTAGCCCCTATCAACACCAGGGTGGCTACCTATCCATTGGCCCATGTTACCACTAACCAACCCTCCATGGCAACATCGAGCCTAGCTGTGCCTTCTACCCAACCATCCTTAGTCTTCTCTTCTATCCCTACGACTAGTCATCTATATGTTGCACCCTTACTGGTACAACTGACTACATCGTATGCCTCTTCTAGCCTCTTCTAAGCACCTTACAATCTAGGGGGTGCTCTACCCGCCAATCCGTCAGTAGATATCATCAAAATGCTGATGGATAAAATGTCCAACCTAGAGACCTCTATTTCTGGCTCACACAATACTCTCTCATACGTACAAATTTGCAACGAGCCCATCCATCCTTCCGTCCTGATCTGACCATATCCCAACCAATGGGAACTTCCTAAATTTTCTCATTTTCAAAGCAAGGAAGACCCACAATAGCACTTACGAGCATTTAGACATGCCTGTTACCTTATCACCCACGATGATGCATTGCTCTTACGCACGTTTCCTATGTCTCTCTCAAGTGCTGCGCTTGACTGGTACAACTCTCTTACCAGCCATTCCCTCTTCATGTTCACTCAGCTGGCCTAGCTCTTCCTCGATCATTTCTATATTAACATCACCAAGAACGTCTCAATCACAGACCTCTATTCTATCTGCCAATTTGAGGATGAATCCATTGCTGATTTTAGTGCTCGTTGGAGAGGCCTCATCAATCAAATCTCCTTTTCTTTACCCCAACCTGAGCTTATTGAATTTTTCTCCCAAGCCTGCACTAGACATATTTATTCCACCTTGAGGGTTCAGACCTTCCGCACTTTTGACGAAGCCTTCACGATGGCCGGTAAACTTGAGTTACATGCCATCAAGGAGAATAAAGTCAAGTTGTGGAGCAAGAATCTCAAAACTCCAAGACCAATGACCCCTCTTCTAAGCCTTCCTCATCTAATCTTAAATCTAAAGCTTCAACAAACACTGTGGTCGTTAGATCTTCCTCCTCTTCGCCTTCAACTAATAAGCCTAAGCCATCCACATCTCAGAGTGCCACCTGCCAATTTTAGTAGAGATACATACATCGACAGTATACTCCACTCAGAGAATCATATGCATTTGTGCTGGAAAAACTCATCAAATAAGGGGTCCTCAATCTCCCCCAGATCTGACCACCTCCATAATTTGATCCCTCATGCGCCATCCCTGCGTGGTATAGGGAAAATGACTTCTGTAACTACCACCGTGTTAAAGGACATGACACGAGCAACTGTAAAACCCTTAAAAATATCATCCAAGACATGCTGAAAAAGGGTGACCTCATCCTCGACAATCCCAATGTGCCACCTAATCAAGGCATCGACATCTTCAAGCAACCATTCCCCAATCATCCACCAACTCAGAACAATATCTAGACTTTGACTGACAACATCCACGAACACAATATATGAACAGTCAATACGGTCTCACCCTTCATCTCTGACTAACCTCAAGAGGTTAGTCCATCTATCAGTCCATCACGTGAGGATGAACCTCTTTCCCTGGTTAGTTCTCTGTCAACTTCTCTCATCTCAGAGGATGCCTTGACCTTACCAGCACCGCCAGTTTCACCATCCTCCTTCCTACTACCCATGGAGGACCTAACCCTTCCTACTCCTCAACCGCAAGTGGAGGGCACAATCATCCCTGTTCTTTACCCGCTTGAGGAGCCTCATTCTCTGGTTTCTTCTCCACCCAGGGAAGAACCTACCTCTCCTTCATCTCCAACCACAGATGAACCTATCACGACTCCATCATGCCTTGGGTCTGAAACCATTACACTAGTCTCATCTTCAACCCCACAACTATTCACATCTTCTCAAGGACCCAAACCTCATCCCACATCTTCTCAGCCATTTTCTTGACTAGTGGAGAAACTCAAACTTCTCCCTTCTATGAAAGTGGAGCATCAGGGATTGTAGGAGCATCTCACAGCTCTTCAACATGCCCGTGCCCTCTCATCTCATGCAGTTAATCCTCCCATGGTGAAATCTCCCAAGACCTTTAACAAAAACCAGACTCCCATTTCTGAGCCTCAACCGACCCCATCAAAACCAAAACCCGCATCTACCCCATCTAAACCTATCAAGTCACTTGGCATTCACCCTGTCTCCAACCTCACTCATCTGCAAGTGAAGGTGGACCTAGACCAGACCTCGACCAATATTAGTCTTCAACCCAAGTCATAGAAGACTGTTAAACCACAGAGGTGAATGCCTCCTCTTCTGTCATCATTGCCCTCCATTTTGGGCCCCCATCCTTCGATCCTGACTAGAGTCCTTCCCACTCTGACTTTTAATCAAAACCAGTTGCCTCCTTTGATTCCTTTGCCTACTGCTAGCCTACCCTCTCCCAAAAGGGTGGTACCTCTCATGAAGAAAGTACCGTCTCTACCTGTCGCCACACCGTCAATCCAAAAGGTGGTACGGAAGCTTCCTTCGACTTCACCCAAGTAAAAGTCACCTGTATCACACACATCGACGAACACAGACCCTTTAGTGGGCTCATACTCTTTGATCTTGATCAAATTTTGCAGACTTCCAGCATAACCTGTTAGGGTGTGGAGCTAAAAGCTTCACCAAGGAGCATACAAAACAGTTTCGGGTCTACACAGACACCGGCGTCGGTCAGGAGAGACCAACGTTGGTCAGTTGCAGTTACAGAGGCACCGACGTCGACAGCAGGGTCGGCCGGCGATGGTCACAGGCGAATAGACAGGAACCGACGTCGGTTACCTACGTGTCCAGAAAGCGATTTCCGAGGACAGAAGCGAGTGTTTGCATGATGAGTTTGAGTTGTGAACTCAAACTCACGTCTCTATTATTAGCTACATTATTTTTAGAGCCTTTGTTGAAGAGGTTAACTGTTTGTTGTAATGGCATGCTTAAGTTTCCTATTATCTATATGTAGGAAAGTTCTTCTTAGCTATTGTGTGTAAGAGAGTTGAACTGTATGAGTAGAACATTGTAAATGTTTGAAGGACAGTATTGAGTTGCATCAATCCAGGTTGTTGGATTTGATTGTACTTGAGAGAGAGCTCTTGTGGAATAGAGATATAGTGAGAGATCTTGTGTGCATCTGAGAGAGGTGTGGAAGAACGAATTTTCTTCAAATTGTATTCCTATTGTAAAGAGTTTTAATACAAGTTTTCAGGGTGTTTTCTTGTATATCTTGTTCTGTGCTATTTATCATTTCAGTTACTTATCTATCTGATTTATTTCCACGTTTATTGCTTTCACAAGTGTAATCCATTGTTGGTTGATCCCCAACAAGTGGTATCAGAGCTCAGGTTCACTAACAGGTTGTTCAGATCTGTGTAGTGTGTTTGGATTACAGGTTGCTCACAGGGATTTCTGTTTGAGTGGGAGAAGCAATGGCAGAAGAAAGTAAGTTGAGAATGGAAAAGTTTAATGGCAAGAACTATCAACACTGGAGAATGCAGATAGAGGATTATCTGTATCAGAAGGATCTTTACTTACCGTTAGGTGGGATAGCAAAGAAGCCCAAGGACATGGAGGATGAAGAATGGGAAGTTCTTGACAGAAAGGCTCTTGGGTCTATAAGACTGAGTCTGGCCTCCACTGTGATATCTAATCTGTCACAAGCAAAAACTACGGTAGAGTTAATGACTACGTTAGCAAATCTGTATGAAAAACCCTCAGCTTCAAATAAGGTATACTTAATGAAGCAGTTATTTAATTTGCATATGCAAGAAGGTGGATCTGTCTCTAATCACCTGAATGATTTTCATGGTATTGTTAATCAATTAAATTTAGTCAATATTGTATTTGAAGATGAAATAAAAGATCTTTTGATATTATGTTCTTTGCCTGAAAGCTGGCATGGCTTAGTAATGGCAGTTTCTAATACTGCATCTGCATCAAATATTTTGAAAGTAGAGGATGTTGTTAGTGTTATCTTGAATGAGGAAATACGCAGGAAAAGCACAGAAGAGGCATCCGGGAACGCTTTAAGTTTTGAGAGCAGGGGAAGGCAAAAAGAGAAGAGCAAGAAAGGCAGAGCAAGATCTAAGTCTAAAGGGAATGGCAGATCTAAATCCAGAAATGGCAGGAAGCCACAATGCTAGAATTGTGGAAAGATGGGGCACATAAGCAGAGATTGTTGGTCAAAGCCTAAGGAGGACAACCAACACGAAGGAAAGGAAGAAGCCAAGATTGCAGGTATTGCACAAGATGCTTTAATTTTCTCTCTGCATAATAATATAGAATCTTGGGTAATAGATTCTGGTGCATCTTTTCATGCTACTCCTAACAGGGAATATTTCAGTGACTATATCCAAGGGGATTTTGGAATAGTATACTTAGGGGATGACGAACCTTGTAAGATTACTGGCAAAGGTAAAGTGCAGCTAAAGATGCAGAATGGCAACACGTGGGTGTTGAGAGATGTGATGCATGTTCCTAGTTTTAAGAGAAATTTAATTTCTGCAGGTAAACTAGGTGATGAGGGTTGTACAGTAACTCTCACAGCAGATTCTTGGAAGGTGACCAAGGGTGCACTCGTTATGGCCAGAGGTAAGAGAGAAGGTACTCTCTATTTGTGTAATTATGTTATTAACAAATCTCCTTCAGTTTTATCTACTTCAAATGTGGATGCTAAATTGTGGCACTCAAGGCTTGGCCACATGAGTGAGAAGGGGATGTCAATTCTTAAGTTTAAAGGTATGCTTTCAGATTTGAAAAGTTTGGATCTAGAATTTTGTGAGCATTGTGTATTTGGAAAATAGAAAAGGGTTAGTTTTCTCAAGACTGGGTCTACTAAGAAAAGGCAGAAGTTGCAGCTTGTTCACACAGACGTGTGGGGACCAGCTCAGGTAGCCTCTATTGGCGGATCACGGTACTATGTCACATTCATAGATGATGCTACAAGGAAGGTATGGATCTACTGTATTAAAAAGAAATCTGATGTTTTTGAGACTTTTAAGATTTGGAAAGCCATGGTTGAGAATGAAACAGGTAGAAGATTGAAGTGCTTGAGATCCGATAATGGCGGTGAGTTCTGCAGTCTAAAGTTTAACTGGTATTGTTACACTCACGGAATCCGTAGGCAAAGGATGGTTCCAAGGACACCTCAGCAGAATGGTATTGCTGAGAGGATGAATAGAACTATTATGGAGCGTGCAAGATGTATGAGATTGCATGCAGGGTTGCCCTTAGAGTTTTGGGCAGAAGCAGTTGACACCGCAGTGTACCTGATCAACAGAGGACCCTCTACAGCTCTAGATGGTGGAATTCCAGAAGAGGCATGGACAGGTAAAAAGGTAGATCTCTCATATCTCAAAGTTTTTGGTTGTGAAGCCTTTGTGCACATAGATAAGGAAAATAGAAAGAAGCTTGATGCTAAGTCTATGAGGTGCACGTTTATTGGCTATGGCTCAGATGATTTTGGTTTCAGATTTTGGAATCTAGGAACTAACAAGGTAATTAGGAGCCGTGATGTTGTTTTCAATGAAAGAGTGATGTACAGTGATCAGATAAGGAAGCTGGATCAATCTGGGCAGAGCAATGGTGAATTGGATGAAGTTATGGTCCAAAATGAGCTCACGGGAAAAAGAAATAATCACTTACAGGAAAACACAGAGACCGACATCGACAGGTTAGGAACCGGCGTCGGCTGTACAGAAACTGATGTCGGTCATACAGAGACCGATGTCGGTAGACCAGGAAGCGAGGTTGGTCAGGAAGAACCGACGTCGGCCAGTAACAGGTCTACAGGTGGCCAAGGTCGGTCACTGTCAGAAAACTTGGGTGGACATATTGTTGAGAACGAGTCCAAGACACCCATCAGGAGGTCTGAAAGGGTGAGTAAGCCTCCAATTAGATATTCTCCTTCCTTATATTATTTATTGCTAACTGATGGTGGAGAACCAGAAAGTTTTGAAGAAGCATTACAGGTGGAGTCCAGGAGTAAGTGGGAGCGTGGCATGGTTGAGGAGATGGAGTCGTTAAGAGAGAACCAAACATGGGATTTGGTTGAATTGCCAGTTGGTAAGAGAACACTGAAGAACAGATGGACCTACAGGTTAAAGGAAAGTGAGGATGGTCAGATGAGATACAAGGCCAGATTAGTGGTAAAAGGATTCGCACAAAAGCCAGGTATTGACTTTGGCGAGATTTTTTCTCCAGTTGTAAAAATGACTTCAATAAGGGTTGTATTGTCTTTGGTTGCTTTTGAGGATTTGCATCTTGAGCAGCTAGATGTTAAGACAGCGTTTCTTCATGGAGACTTGGATGAGGAAATTTATATGGAACAACCAGAAGGATTCGAGGTCAAGGGTAAGGAGAAGTTTGTGTGCAGGTTGAAGAAAAGCTTGTATGGCCTCAAGCAAGCTCCTAGGCAATGGTACTTGAAATTTGACAGGTTTATGACTGAGCATGGCTACAGTAGGTGTCAATCAGACCATTGTGTGCATTTCAAGAGATTTGATAATGGTAGATATATTATTCTATTGTTGTATGTAGATGACATGCTGGTTGCAGGGTCTCACATGCAGGACATCTCAGAGCTTAAGGTAAAATTAGCTCAAACGTTTGCTATGAAGGATTTGGGAGCAGCAAAGAAAATCCTTGGCATGAGCATTAGGAGGGACAGGAAAAATCACAGGTTGATATTGTCTCAAGAAGATTATGTGGACAAGGTGTTGAAACGGTTCAATATGTAGGATGCTAAACCAGTAAGCACACCTTTGGCTGGACATTTCAAGTTAAGTAAAGAACAATGTCCCAATTCATATGAAGAGGTAGAGTACATGAGTAAGGTTCCATATTCTTCCGCGATAGGAAGTTTGATGTATGCAATGGTATGTACTAGACCAGATATTGCCCAAGCAGTGGGAGTGGTAAGTAAGTATATGGCTAATCCAGGTAAGGAACATTGGAAAGCAGTTCAATGGATCTTTAGATATCTGAGAGGAACCAGCAGTAGACACTTGTGCTATGGAGGTTCAGATACTTCTCTACATCGCTATTTAGATTCAGATATGGCAGGGGATTTGGATGGCAGGAGAAGCACCACAGGTTATGTTTTTATTGTAGGTGGAACAGCGGTTAGTTGGATATCGAAGTTGCAGAAGGTTGTAGCCTTGTCAACTACAGAAGCAGAATATATTGCAGCTACAGAAGCTAGCAAGGAGATGATATGGATGACACGATTCTTAGTAGAGCTTGGAAGGGAGCATGGAAGTTGCAGATTGTATAGTGACAGTCAGAGTGCAATCCATTTGGCTAAGAACTCAGCGTTTCACTCAAGAACCAAGCACATACAGCTAAGGTACCACTTCATACGTCAGGTATTGGAAGATGGTGAGTTGAAGCTGGAGAAAATCCATACAGACAAGAATCCTGCTGATATGCTAACAAAGCCGGTTACTAAGGAGAAGTTGAATCTTCATTCAACTTCGATTGGTCTTCATGATTGAGTTGAAGATGGAGGAGCTATAAGATATTGCTGTACAGGTACTGGTGCAGCTGGTTTATCTCCAAGTGGGAGATTGTTAGGGTGTGGAGCTAAAAGCTTCACCAAGGAGCATACAAAACAGTTTTGGGTCTACACAGACACCGGCATCAGTCAGGAGAGACCGACGTAGGTCAGTTGCAGTTACAGAGGTGCCGACGTCGGCAGCAGGGTCGGCCGGCGACGGTCACAGGCGAACAGACAGGAACCGACGTCGGTTACTTGCGTGTCCAAAAAGCGATTTCCGAGGACAGAAGCGAGTGTTTGCATGATGAGTTTGAGTTGTGAACTCAAACTCGCATCTCTATTATTAGCTACGTTATTTTTAGAGCCTTTGTTGAAGAGGTTAACTGTTTGTTGTAATGGCATGCTTAAGTTTCCTATTATCTATATGTAGGAAAGTTCTTCTTAGCTATTGTGTGTAAGAGAGTTGAACTGTATGAGTAGAACATTGTAAATGTTTGAAGGACAGTATTGAGTTGCATCAATCCAAGTTGTTGGATTTGATTGTACTTGAGAGAGAGCTCTTGTGGAATAGAGATCTAGTGAGAGATCTTGTGTGCATCTGAGAGAGGTGTGGAAGAATGAAGTTTCTTCAAATTGTATTCCTATTGTAAAGAGTTTTAATACAAGTTTTCAGGGTGTTTTCTTGTATATCTTGTTCTGTGCTATTTATCATTTCAGTTACTTATCTATCTGATTTATTTCTGCGTTTATTGCTTTCACAAGTGTAATCCATTGTTGGTTGATCCCCAACATAACCCTTCTGCCCATTAGGCCTTTCCAACCTCTCGGGTCTAAGCTCTCCTGGTTCGACGACATGAAGATTTGATTATATCATCGTACGCCAGGACACGATACCGAGACTTGTTGTGCCCTCAAGACCATCATTCACCGCTATTTGGAGAAAGACACTCTTCTATTTGAGGACACTCTCGACTGACCCCTGACTCTTTCTCATAACCCTCCAACCTCTTCAGACCCATCAACATCTCATCAACAGACCATGACCCCTTCATCTCCTTCACCCCCTATCTTCAAAATCAATGCCATTCACATAACCACCAGGTCACAAAAGGACAAGGTGAAGGAAAAATCTGCCATTCCTTGGACCTACCCTTTCATCCAGCCACCTCAACTGCCCAAGCCTAAAATTTCTATCCTTGGCGCACCTCAACCCTCTTCTTCTTCCTCTTCAAGGGCAATTCATGACTCTATGTTGAAACAACTTCACCAAATGCCTGTGAAGATGTCCCTTTATGACCTCATCCAAACCTCACTCCAGAATTGTCAAGCCCTCATCAGAGCCCTGCAGGCAGCAGAGGTTCAACCCGAGGACCCCCAGCCACTTGCTGCCCTTATCCACTCTTAGCCCCTATTGCCTCCATCACATTTAGCAATTCTGAGATTCCCACATCCAACATGGAAGATCAAGATGCCACTTTTTTCATCATTGCCTATGTTGATCGAACATGCATTAAATGCGTTATGATCGATGGAGGTGCTAGCATCAACATTATCTCCACCCATGCCTTTGAACAGTTGGCTCTTCCCATGAATTGTGTCTCCAAAACTGATGCAATCTTGCATTCCTTTAATGACACCACTGCCACGACAATTGGCATAGTCATCCTTCACATTTGCATTGGTCCACACATAGTCTTGGAGCTCTTCTATATCATTGAAGGAGAGTTTCAATACAACATCTTGCTAGGCTGACCCTGGATCCACGCCATGGCCTGTGTCCCCTCCACCCTGCATCGTTGTGTGAAATTTGAGCATGATGGGCAAGTCCATACCATTCCTGCTGACCCTTCACCCTTCAAAACTTGTAACACCACCTACCATCCAAATGAAATTCTCATTCCTATCAAGCCATCAACCCCGGCACCACCTCCATTCGCAGAAGCATCAACCAGTTCACAATCGGTGGTCGCCCTCACACCTCCCCTTCAAGTGACGACCACAGATCCCATGGAAGACATCTTCCAAAGACTTTCATGAAGGGAATATCGCTTGTTGGCCTTAGACATGTTCCAAACTCCACAAGAGTATGGATGCCTTCATCATAGCCCTAGTTATGACCATCGGATCAGGATGATCGTGCCTTATGGTCCTCCTCACCTCTAAACCAACCTTGTCTATGGGGGGCTTGATCAAGCTCCTACTGATTGCAATCCTCTTTCTTCACCTCAACCTTTCACATCAGACTTCTCATTTCTTGTCAACCCTGCCTTTGCACACATTTACCGTTACAGGTGTGCATAGAAGTGTTTTGGTTTTGGATGCTATGAGCAGGGCTCCCATCAGCCCATCAAACCGCTCAACGATGATGATGCCAAGAAACGGTATGGCCTGGGATATCATGACCCCACTCAGACCCATACAGATCTTTGTCCTAAACCAACCATTGACCAATCTCTTCCAGGCTCACCCATTCCTCCTCCTTCACCTATGGAGTCGGTTGTTTCCATCCCTCCTAGTTTTTTTTCCATAAACACCATCCGCTTGGAACCCTTAACTTATCAGCTTAATGGGGTGTCCAGGTCTTTCCCTCTCATTTTTCCTAGCATGGTAGAAGATGAGTCGGCAACCATTCACACTGTCCACTGCATTGATGATGACGTCATTCTTTCCTACATGGGTGCCGATGACTCTTTCATCCAATGCTCTCTCCCTTCTGAGACCCAGGTTATGTTAAATTAATCAACCATTGACATCAACCTCCTTTCTTCTGATGTTCCTCACATCTTAAAGATTAGACAATCTTTAGACGCTCAGGAGTAGCTTGACTATACCCAGTTCCTCTCAGACCATAGCAAGGCCTTTGCCTGGACCTATAATGACATGCCTGGCATCGACCCCACCATCACTACCCATAACATTGTCACCAAACCAGAGGCTAAGCCTGTTAGGTAAAAGCTTTGAAAGATGCCTCCTCGTGTTGCCCTCCTTGTCAAAGAGGAGCTTCAGTGCCTCCTTTCTGTCTCCTTCATCCAGCCCATCGATTATCCGTAGTGGGTCTCTAATATCATCCCAGTCACCAAGGCGACTGGGGGGGATCCAGATCTGCACAAACTATCATGACCTTAACCTAGCCTGTCCCAAAGATGACTTTCCTCTTCCTAACATTGACTAGCTTGTTGATCTCACAACCGACCAAGAGATGCTATCTCTCATGGATGGGTTTTCAGGATACAATCAAATCCTGATTACTCCAAAAGATCAGCACAAGACTACTTTCATTACCCCATGGGGGACTTTTTGCTATCGAGTCATGCCTTTCAGCTTGAAGAATGCAGGCGCCACATATCAGCGTGCCATGACCTACATTTTTCATGATCTCCTCCATAAAATCATGGAAGACTATGTGGACGACCTTCTCAGCAAGTCCAAGCTTCACCGTGACCATTTGACCATTCTCAAAATCATTTTCTCTCACCTTCTTCAATACAATGTCTGCCTTAACCCTAAGAAATGTGTCTTTGGGGTCCTCTCCAGTAAGCTTCTCAGCTTTATCATTTCTTTCCGTGGCATCAAGATAGATCCCGCCAGGATCCGTGCTATCCTCGAGATGCTGCCCCTGACCAATCTCAAGCAGCTTTGCAGTCTACAAGGGAAGCTCCAGTCCATTCGCCATTTCATCTCGCAGCTTTCTGACCGCTGCCAACCTTTTCATCATCTCCTTAAGAAGGATGTCTCTTTTACATGGGATAAGGACTATCAAGAGGCTTTTGAAGCCCTTAAATGCTATCTGGTCTCTCCACCAGTCCTCATTCCACCTAAAGATGATCAACCCTTCTACCTTTATATCTCTATCACCAACCATTCGTTAGGTGCCATGATCACGCACTGAGATGAGCATCATCGTGAGCAAGCAGTCTACTATATTAGCTGAACACTGGTTGATTATGAAACTTGGTATACTCATACCGAGAAACTTTGTTTGGCATTAGTCTTTGCCACTACCAAGCTCTGCCACTATCTTCTTAACCACAAAACCTTTGTCATCACTCACACTGACCCTCTTAAGTTTATGCACTCCAAGCCATATCAACATCAACGTATGGCTCGGTGGCTCATGCTGCTTGCTGAGTTCGACCTTGAATTCATCCAGCAAAAATCTATTAAGGGGCAAACCATTGCTGATCAATTGGCGGATGCCCCTCTTCCCAACAATCAACCTTTGCAGTGTGAGTTTCCTGACGAGTCTATCATTGTGCTTTCCACTAATGACACTTTCGACCAAATGACCATGTTCTTTGATGGCTCTAAATGTCAACTTGGTGAGGGTGCGAGAGTCATTCTCATCCCACTCGATGGTGAGCCCATGCCTTTGTCTTTTAAAATTGACTTTAATTGTACCAATAATATGGCTGAATATGAGGCCTTAATTTTGGGACTTCAGACCACCCTCTCTCTCAGCATCAAGTCCATCAACATCTTCGGTGACTCGTAGCTTATCATCAATCAGGTCAACAGTTCATACTTCTATAAAAATGAAATTTCGCAAAGGTACAAAAATTGTGCTGACATTCTCCTTGCATCTTTCAACCATTACCTCTTGCAGACTGTTCCTCGATCCATGAATAAGTTTTTTGACACCATGGCTTCTCTCACTTCCCATATCCCATCTTCCTCATCTGCATCTAGACTTTTTGTCACGGTGTATCGTGTGCCATTACCTTCCTATATCTCTCCTAACATTAATCATGTCAACACCATAGACTAATATGGAGCGAAGTAAACGAGGCAAGTTTGCCCCTAATTGGCTTGGACCTTTCATTATAACACACAAGTATGGATCAGGGACATATTGTTTGTCTTCTCTCGATGGACGACCAGAACCTGAGCCTCTTAATGCATTGCATCTGTGACCATTCTACTGTTAGTCAAGTACTCGTCCACTTGACATTTATCTTGAGCTCGTCCCTTGAGCAATCCCCATCCTCTTAGTCCTCATTCCTTTCAACCCTACTCCCCTTAACAAAATCCTATATACCCCTTTTATATAGTAGGGATGCTTTGTCCTAATAAAAGGGAACCCTTGACCTTCTATAGTCTGGTCCATGACTCACATTTCTATCAAAACAAATCAAGATGTCAAAATATCCAAGGTCACAAAATCAAAAATAAAAAAGGCAGACTGCTCCCTCGAAGGACAGCTGCACTATCATTGCTGTAGCTAATAGACTACTCCCTCGAAGGATAGCTATTCAAAGCCCTTATATATAAAGCAAAATATAGACCACTCCCTTGAAGGATGGCTATGATTAAATATTGCTATAAATAACACTTTTTTAGAACCTTCTCGCATCGATCAGCTTCACAAATGACCACCAAGCAAATGACATCTCTATGTAGACTTCTCGCATTGATCAGTCTGCACCAAAAAAAAAACACACACACACACACGGGTCATGGACCTGGCTTGTAGTTGTCTCAGGGTCTCCTATAAAAGGGGTAAGGTTATCTCTGATCTTAAAATGGGTTACCCTATATCCTCCTATCCTAACACTTGCTCAAGGGACTTCAAGCTCACTTTAGTGTCAAAGTGATTCGATTATCACTCTAACACAACCTCTGGTCAACGACGTAATGCATGAATGGGGCTCTTAGTTCTAACAACCCCTATCTATGCTGTCATTCTAGTCCTTGTCAATAAAAGGGCGATTATGCCTTTCACTTCTTTTACACTTTGGTCACATCTAATCATTTGTCATTTATTAAATCAGCTCAACCCTCTTTCTGACCAACCACCTTGCCTATTCACACTGATTTCTATGGACACCAATACACATGGAAACTGTAGACCACTCAATTTATGTCCAGCATAAACCATTACTTGCTGGCGCATAAATAGGCTCATTTCATTTTTGGCATATGTCCATCACCTAATATGGGCAATCGCTAGGGGTGAAAAACCTTGACTTTTTCTCATCATTTCAAGCATATTCTCTCAGACATATGGACGTGCTAGACCATTCTCATGACTAGACCAACTCTCGACCACTTTGTCTCCTAGTCTGAACTACATTGGTCTAAGGCCCTTAGGACAAGGGCTATGTAGGCAGCACTCAGATGACACGACTGTCTTCTGGGGTTAGCTCGACCACCCTCATTTGTTCGTCTATCTGATGGACAAACCCTATCCTCTTTGACCTCGACCATAAGCAATCAATCACTTTGACCCTTTTCCTCCCTCTTTGGAAGAACTACATTGGCCTGAGGCCCTTAGGACAAGGGCTATGTAGGCAGCACTCAGTTGACATGGGGTCTTCTGGGGTTAGCTCGGCCATCCTCTTCGTCACTTTCTTCCGTCCCATTCTCTCATCACCTGTCAATCACATCACAGCTAGTCATATATTATCATTAGCATAATCATTTTCATCATGTCCATCCATAGTCATTAAGCATCACCATCTAATCTAAAAATCATAACCATTCACATCAAACATCAACATCAATATCATTAAACAACATCATATAACCAGTTCATTTAGCATCATCCACATAAACCATAATATCAACATGCATCACATCAAAATGCAATAAACATTGAACACATATTTATAAAACATCCATCACACAGGTCACTGATCCAAAATCTCATCATATATATCAATAATGTTCTATATAATAAGACACAATGTGTGTCTATCTCTCTCTCTCATATAATACATCTTGCATCATCAGCAGGCAGGCTGGTATATACATCAAAAATCAAAAAAATCTCAACTCCGCCCTCAAGGCTGTGGCTGTGGTGGTGGTGGCGGTGGCCGAGAAGACGCTGTATCCTCTCCCACCTCTGATCAGGGCCACCTACATGAACCTATTGCAGTCACCCGTGACATAGATGACAGTTTTATCACCGACATCAGCGAACTTCAACCCTTCTTTTTTCATCACCTTAACCAAAATCATGCCCTCAATTAGTCAACCCTCCAATACAAGTCATTTTGGCCCCCTAGGGCACACTTGAGATCACTTTTGCCTCCATCCATCGACCACCAGACCTTGGAGATCATGACCATCTCCTCTAACCATGACTACTTCCAAAGTGATTTTGCCTTGGTTGTTTTTTGCATGTATGCTACCTCATGATTGGTTAGCAAAATTGTGTACAGACCACTTTTGACCTTCACAAGTATAGGATCGCAAGCCAGTTGATCCCCACTACTTGTGACATTTTCGTGTTTTTGGGAGCACTTCCTGAGCTTGGGATACCTAGAACACGATGACCATTTGGAGCTTCAACTTCGATTGAATAACCCAATTAGTAGACAACTAAATGTTGGGGCCCAGTTACTTCAATTTTGGCACTCCTCGACACTTGACCTGCGATAATTTGACCTGACCATCCTCATGAAGTGGTGTACGCGCAATCATGACTTTTGCAGCATTCTCACTCTATCTTCACCCCTTTTTCATCCAATCTTTGTCAAATCAGCACTTAATTCCTAGTTCCCTTCTCTCGACTCCTGCTTTGAGGGGGGAATACCTCATCCATAATTAGGGCAACCAATCCCCCTCCTATTTTTGTCTTACAGTTCATTCGAACAACCAACAAGATGAAATCAACCTTATCCCACACCTGGGGCAACCAACTCCTATTTTTGTCTTACAGTTCATCCAGAACAACCAAAAAGACAAAAAGGGGCAAATGTAGACACCATAATTATGTCTAACCCTTTTCATCCTCCTCTTAACCCCCATTTTTATTCTTCCATGCCTATTTAACCCCTGTCGACCATTTTCCTATGAGCCTTAACCCTGACAGCATGTAAAAATGAGCAGAAAGCTAAAGTTAGCCTTTTGTCCCCATTCTGCATTTGTCGATGTCGGTCACTACCCGGCCAACATCGCCGACATCGGTCACTTATCGGCCGATGTCGGCAGCCCTGCTGGCGTCGGTTATCCTTAACACTACGTTCTCAACCCAAACATAGGAACTGTTATCTGTTATCCGTTATCCATTCAGTTGCTAATCCGTTTCTCGATCAGTTATCAGACCTTCCTTCGTATCAATCAGTAACCTCTTCATTCGAACGATCAACCAATCTGCATCTAATCTCTTGCATTTTCTCTCTCCCTGATATAGGTATTCTACTTTAGTCATCTTGCTGGAGGTCTGCTACATTAAACTTCTGTGACACAGCGACAACGTCAATCATGTCTCTGACTCTATTTTCAGTGTATAACAAGTAAGCTTTGCTCTGTGTTTTTGTTTTACTCTTTGGTTATTATTTTTCATTTGATTTCATTACCCAGATTTAGAGTTAGACCATAACCCTAACCTTATTTCCACCCGTATCACCTCTATCCACCCTATCTGGAAAATACAATCTATAACTCTGCCTAGATCCCTGTACAAAACCCTCAAACAAATCCCTCTGACTCCTAAACCAGCTTCCCAAACCCTCAGACAAAAAACTTCAGACCCTTCTGCAATCCAAAAACTCTATCCAGACCCGACCAGACCCTGTCCAAAACTATTTCCTCGACCGACGCCGGTCATTACCCCGACTGACGCTAGCACTTCAACCAACGTCAACACTCTTCTTGACCGATGCCAGCATAAAGACCGACACCGGTGACTGTGTAGAGTAGTTTGTTGCATATCAGGTACGCATTCTACTTTTTGTCTTTTATTTGCTTTCATTTTATCTTTCATTATTTCTACTTTAGTCAAATATTCTATTTTTTATTAGTGGGTTGATATCCCTTAAGGAAGTCTTCGTACTTCAGGGATCAAACTTTTGCTTGATAGCCCACCGTCTCTTCGTCTAACATTTTTTCGTGTTTAGTCTCTTTTTCTTTGCAGGTGTCATTCCTCCACAGCCAAAGAGGAGTACCTTCCAACATCTGATTTTGGTGCGCATGACTATATCTGGGTATCTTCTAACCTTAGACCATCTCTTAGTTTCTCATTTCTATCTTTTGAATGTGAAAGTGAAATTAGCGTAGAAACACCAGTGTCGGTCAAGAAGGACCAACATCAAATAGACAGGTGTTGATGTTGGTCATGTGCAGACTGAAGCCAGCAATATAAGACCGATGTCGGTCAGGAGGACCGACATTGGCAATAGGAGACACCAACGTCAGCAGTGTTGGTAGTCAGGATAGGCACATGGAAACTGACATCGGTCGGATGCAGACTATGTAGTGACTGAGGGTGGTCACTATAATAGATTTTGGGTGGACAACATGCTATCAAGGAGTCTCAAACACCCATATGGAGGAATGAAGGTGGTAAGTAAGCCTCAAAATCATTGTTCCTCTTCTTTATACTTGTTTCTTACTATAGAGCAAGAAGGATCCAAGAAATAATGGGAGCATGGCAGGAATATGATGCAGAACCAAGTGGGAGATTTGGTAGGGTTGCCAGCTAGGAGAAAAACACTGAAAGAAGAATGGATACCTTAGTTAAAGAATAGAGAGAATGGATACGTGAGATGGAAGGCTAGGTCATATGGTCTTGAGGAAGCTACAAGACAGTGGTACAGGTTTGACAGGTGGATGACAAAGCATGGCTTTAGTCAATGTCAGGGTAACTACTGTGTTTGTCTTACCAGGTGGATGATGATAGCTACATTACCTATTACTGTATGTGGATGGTATGCTAGCTAGTAGGGTTGTACATATAGGGTTTTGCTGAGCTAAAGGTAAGTAAGGTTAGTTTAGTGGCATGTCATGAGGAATTTGGAGTAGCAAAATTCTTTGGCATGAGAGACATGGAAGATCACAGGTTGATTTTGTCTCCAGTGGGAGTTGATGTGAATCAAGTGTTGGCAAGGTTCAAGATGTAGTACCGAAGCACACTAAGGGCTGGACAGTTTAGTGTCTAAAATCACATGAGGTTTGGTATAGACCTGAGTTTGCCCAAGCAGTGGGTGTTGTCAAAAAGTTTGGAGCTGATCTGAGAAAGAAGCACTAGAGGGTAGTTTAGTGGATTCTTAGGTATTTGAGAGGGACCAGCAGCAGGTCAACATGCTATGCAAGGTCAAGTTCTTTTCTACATGTGTTTATAGATGCAAATGCGATAGGTAAGTTGGATGATAGGAGGTACACCACAGGTTGTATAGTGGGTGGTCTTTAAGATTGATCTTGAAGAGGGATACAAGCCAGGAAATAGATTAGATGGGGTACAGGTATAGGTACAGTGCAGTTATTTATTTCCAAGTGGGATATTATTAGGTTATGGAGCTAAAAGCTTCACTGATGTAAATAGGGGAGGAGGTTGCTGAAGGTTGCTGAGTTGCAGAGCAACTGGCATCAGTCTGATCAAACAATGTCGATAGGATTAGTGAAGAGAAGCAACTGATGTCGGTTAGGGATCGACTGACATCGGTCACCTCCAGCCAGATAGGGACTAACATTGGTCACCTGTGTAGTTCAAAATTGCAAGTTTTATAGGCAGTTAGTTAATGAACTAAGTGTTTGCATGTTAAGATCCAAATTTAGACTAAAAGCTGCGGATCTAATTATTGTAATTAGATGTCTAATTATTGTTTGCATGAGATCTATTTAAGAGACTCATAGGTTGTATTGTAAGTTGTTCTAGTTTGAGTTGAGCAAAGTTAGCTCCTTCTGTGTGTGAGGTGAGCAAGGGTGTTCCTCCTAGATCCACAACAGTACCAAGTGTGGGTGCTAGTTTTGGAGAATCAACAGGATTCTTCAGGGGTGTAGGATCTTGGTCAGCAGGTGTGCATGGCTTCTTTAGGAGATCTACATGGTAAGTAAGATCATTGATCTGTATATGTATGTGTGTGCATGATCCAGGTTTGTAGGTGTGCAGATCTAGATTGATTTGCAGGTTTGCAAGATTAGATAAGACAACAACACAACAGGGAGCAGGATCAGGTGGGATCTACTTGGAGTACAGTGTGTACTCAAAAAGAGAGCAAAGAGGAAGGCAAGGTAGTTCCTTCCATAAGTAAGATCAGATTGGGTTGCAAGTTTTTGCAGTTTAGGGGAGATCTACTTGAAGTATGATTATGTACTTTTGGAGTGTGTGGAGCACTTGTGGAGTGCGTGGAGCACTAGAGTACTAGTAGTAGTGGATACTGACTGGTTGGAGGTGAACACCAACTCTGTGTTTGAGTTGTGTGTTGGGACTGTAAGAGAGAGAGAGCTTTGAGGAAAGAAGTAATGTACACTTGAGGTGTGGGAAGCCTTTGTAAGGTGGAAGAGAGTAGCGTCTCTTTATTGTATTCTTTTTTGGATGAGTATTAATGCAAGTTGTGTATTGTCTCTCATATTCTGTGTTATTTTTGAATTCTAGTTACTTGTATATTCTAGTTAATTTTCGCATCTTAAGTTGCTTGTATATGGTAATCAATTGTGTGCTTCTGTATTTCCCAACATTCAAGTTCTTTGATAATGTATTGAATCCTCATGCATAAATAAAGAGGGAACTTTGTCAAAGGTCAAGTCCTAGGATCAGAGGATTGTGTAGTTGAATCTAAGAGAGAATGTATGGAGGCAATTATGATATTTATTCATGGTTGGAGATGGTTTTAATGTGCTCAAAAGTTTCCTAAACTTAGGTGACATAGAGGGATTCCCACTTAATGTTTTCAAGGTAATTTCAAGTAGTTTCTAGTGTTCATGTATGTTTTGTCTTCATATAGCTATGTGTGGTCAATAAGAGTCTTGTGTTTTGAGAATGTTTGAGAAGCTCAAATGCAATAATTGGTATGCATAGTGTTAGGAGGAGTTTTTATCATGTCTCGTAGGTGGTACTTTCTTATTTTTAGTTTTTAAAGTCTTTTTAGGTCCTCAGGATCAGTTGGTGCCTACTTTATCATTATCTCAAGGAGGAGAAAGAGCTTGAAGAGGGAGAAATAATTAGTGCATAAGCTTTGTGATTGGTGTTGACATAAATGAAAATGGGTATATTATTGGATAGTTATCAATGATGTCTATAAGGTGGCCAAGGATCTTGATGAGGTGTCATGTGTGTTAGAATGGCAATGACAAAGTGTGCTTCAGTATGTTTCAGTGTTCTTACATGGTTTTTTAATGTTTGACTTAGTGGGGCAGTTATGGCATGTTATTGATGGTATAGTCATGTTGTAGAGACCATGTGGAGTGTTATGAGTGCTTATAATTCTTGTGTAAATTAAACAAATTCATGAGAGCAGTCATATGAATGTCTAGATTCTCTTAGTCATCTTGATAGATAAGGCTAGGTAAGTAATTTGATGACATCAACATTTACACATGTGGCAATTTTAGAAGGAAATGATCACATGGTGGTATTCAAGTTTGTACCTAATTTCTATGGTATAAGTTTGAGGTCATGAGGTTGTGTGTAAAAAAATATATTGAGGTGAAAAGTTGGCCTTCTAGGTAGATTGTAGTGTTTCCCATACTTAGCTAAATTTTCAATATCGAGTGACCTTTATATAAGGCTACCAAGTGTTGAAATAGTATTCAATTAGATTAAGGATCTAATGATAAGTGTTTTATTAATTAGAAGGAAAACTAATAATGAGCATTCAATCATATCAAGGATCTAACGATGAGTATTAAATTGAGAAGATAAAGATCTAATGGTGAGCATAAGGTCAATAAGTTAAAAGATTTTGAGATTGGATGTGTTGGTGACATGTGTCACAACCTATCTCAATCAGTTAAAATATATAATGACACATGGGTGATTATGAAGATGAAGATATAATGGATCATGCTCAATCATGTAGATAACGATCTATATTACAAATCGATTCAATAAGTCAGCAAGGTACATAGATTGCACACAAGACTACCAAGTGGTGTAAGTGTATAGAGATTGATAATAGGGTAAACAGAATGCACATATAATTTCCAAGTGGAATAATTATGTTAAGTGAATGGATACTAATATTAAAGTCCATATAAGGCATGTGGGGCTTCTAAATGTATTAATCTTAGAACCCCAAATCAAAGATCAATGACCAACATTGATAGTTAAATACCAAGAGATTCTCGAGGAGATTGATGGAATGTATTTGATCAAATTTCTAGGGGATATGAGATGTGTTGGGTGAATATTTTTTCATTGAAAAAATGGTAACAAAATGGTACTTTCAACCAAAGTATGATGAGATTAAATATGTCCTTGAAGAAAGGGGAGGTGCCCTTCTTATTGCTAACTAAAATCAATAAGAAATTAATTACACTTATTTACACTAAATTTATCATGTGGATGTTTCCATATTATCCAATTATCTTTTTTTAGAATTGGTGTTCACTTAAAAAATTATACTATAAGCCCTTTTGATTCTTACCATGTATCATAAAAACATAAAAACACTTATTGGAGAAATAATAACTGATATACAGATTAGCTAGATGTAAGAATTACTAAAATAATACTAGCGAGTGTGTATCACAAGAAAAATAAAAAGGCTCAAAGACCTTTGTTTCTTCTTATGTTAATCAAAAAATAAAAATGGTTGGAACAAAGTGCATCCCAAATTCTCCACCTTATTTCCAATGAAGACAATCAAGGAAAATAACTCATAGCCCAAAGTCTCCAAAGTCACTTCCAATAATGAACACAAGACAAAAATCCAAAAATGATATTTCAGCTCAAAGACCTCAAAATTAGATTTTTAGAATCTTCTATTTTATGTATATTCACACCATAATTTGATCAAATGCACAATAAAATGCAATGAAAAAAATGTAAGCACATTCCCTATACACCACAATCTTATTCCAACACAAAGATTGAATGGCCACTTTATTTTATTATATTGATTGAATAAAGATTTACAATTTGAACACAAAGTTTCAAAGTTGTTTCTCAATGCAGCAAAATTTCACTTCAATAGCTAAAATATATTGATTATAAAAGAGCATCCTCTTATTTATAGAGAAGAGCCATGAACAAAAATAAGGAAATCCTAACTACCTTGACTTATTCTAGATAGAGTTTGAATTTACTTAGGAATCTATATTTTTCCTACATGCAAATTACATATAAAAAAACTACATATAAAAAGATTTGAAAATAATCTAAGTGTCTGAAGACATAAGAATTTCTTCTTTGTTATTCTTCTTTATGTAAATTTCATATCTCTTCAAGGCTGGTTAAACTTCATTATTTTTTGGCCCTGATGTATTTTTGGAGATGATGACTCTTATAATGGAGATTGCTATGTTGATAGGTATGAATTTGTGCCTATCCAAAATTATCTATAACTTATCCATAATCACTTGGAACTTAACCAGCTTATCAATGGATTCCAATGTGAATGTTCCTATTTCAACTTTAGTGTGAGTTAAGGAAGTGAATTTTTGGATAATTATTTTTTTAGGGAGGTTTTTCTGAGTATCATCCATAATTTGGCAAGTAAATTCCCAAATATTGTTTATAAGATCCTACTCCTTGGTTGTGCACATATCTAGGGCTTCTTCAAGATCCTTAATCAATTTTTGGAGGATTTCATTTTTGTTCTTCATTGCCTCCTTGTATTCCATAAACATCTTCCTATTTGGAATCACCTTTTGTTTAACCATAAGTAACAACTTGAATTAATGTATTTGGGTCCTTGTTTAATATTTCTAAGAATTCTATCATGTCCGCACATCTAACCTCAGTATCTCTAGTTTGTTCAACATTTCAATCAACCAAGGATGAAGAAACCACTCCTTGGAACTTGTACTTCATGAATATTTTTTTAGGAGAATCCTCTGTCATTAGATAATAAAATACATGAAAGTGTTTAAAATCTTTAGAGTTAGCATATTTTTCATTTGGCAAGAAATATGCAAAGATAGATAAAATATATGCCCATGCATCTAATTAGAAATGTTATGTATTTTGGAGAAAATTCTATGAACTACATGAGAGTAAGAAAAGCCTCATGTAGTCCAGAGAAAATTCTCTACACTACATGTTTTGTGTAATTTAGAGAAAATCCTTTGGATTACACAAAAATAGTAAGGATGTTGGCTAGACAAAATCCTTCAGAACGCATGACATTTTGATGTAGGTCAGAGAAAATTCTCCAGACTAAATCTAGGTAAAGCACTTGGGTGTAGGATGATTGGGTACACTTTAGAGAAATGTATCTAAAGTACACCAATGTAAGTATGTTAGGATGTGATTCAAAGAAAATTCTTTGAAGTGCACCTAGGAAGGGACTTTGTTGCTCAAAAATCTTTTTTTAAGGGGCATAGTGTACTTTAAACTATACGATTAACATTTATATAGGGTTTAAAAATAAAAAAATGCAAGCAAAGGAACAAAATGCTATGGTAAGACATGATATAACAATGAGAGAAAGAAAAATAAAAAAACCAAACATAAGAAAAATGATAAAACTCATCGATACCTCTAAGGAAGAAAAACCTGTGCCCTAGTCACAAGCAGATCAGAGGAAAAATGGTGAGTCGAGGTGAAGGAAAGCGTGAAAATGGAAACATCAAAGGAGGTTAGATACAAATGGTAAAGATAAATTAACAAGGTAATCATATATAAACACATTATAATTAATTCCAATTAAGTACCATGCATGTCATAGTAGTGTGCTTTAACAAAAAAAATCTTTGGTTTTGCATGCAATGAATGGGAAAATTGATAAGTCAAATAATACTATTTTGATAGGAAGATTATGCATAAGGCTAATTAATTTGCCTCATTTTGCATGATTAGATCTCATGGGCTATGAGGTGGATAAGTTTCCCATAGATTGAGTTAGCCAAATTTAAGGATAATAATTGGCTCTGACTGGGGAATTTCCTTCAAATATTCTTTGAAATGCTTGAAACAAAATAAATTTCATAACTCTAAGTACCTTCATCCATTGGGCCATGGCACTAGGTGAAAAACTATACTAAAGATAAAATACAAAGACTATACAGATATATACAAAATGTACAAACTTATCTAAAACTTCACTAAGTGAAAAGCTTCAAATGTTTTTTCCTGTAGGGCTGTAGGAATGGTGTTCCATCCTGGTATGCCAAAATAAAACTATTCTTTCCACAAATTTGATGAATAAAAAAGGGCCCATCCATAAGGAATCAAAATTTTCATGCATTCCTTTCAGATCTCTTCTCTTGTCCTACAAAAGAACTAGATCTCTAATTCAAAAATCTTGTGGCTTGGATTTTTTTATCAAAAAACTTCTTGACTTGGTTTTGGGGTTCAGCAATGTGGTCCACCACATTTGTACATTGCTCTTATAGTTTAGTAATGAACATAATATGCTTTTTATGAAACTTTCAAACATATCATCCTCAATTTATTTAACCAATCTGAGAGTGGGAAACTCCAATGTGATAGGTATATCTACATTCAAGCCATAGATAAGTTGAAATGGGGACATACCAATTACTCTCTTGGGAGTGATGAGATCATCTCATAATGCATCATACAATGCCTTGTGACAGTATCTATGATTTTTTTCTACCAACTTCTCGATACTAGTGACCAAGTTTTTGTTACTCGACTTAGCCTGACCATTTCCTTGGGGGTAATAGTTAGAGGACTAAGATAGAGTGATCCCATATTTAAAACAAAACTCAATTATCTCATGGGAAGAGAAACAAGTAGAATTATTTGCTACTATCTTGTTAGGTACTTCAAACCTTGAGATGATGTTTTCCTTAAGGAAGTTGCAAACATCTTCTAAAGTGGTATGTTTGGTTGGGATTGATTCCACCCACTTGGTAAAGTAGTCAGTAGTTGTGAGAACATAATTGTGACATGCACTTGATAATGGGTTCATTGCACTGATGAATTCAATACCCCATTGTTAAAAAAGTTCTATAATAACTATTGTCTTGAGGGTTAGGTTTACCAACTTGGGTTTACCAAAAAATTGTTGGCATAACTTGCATTTACACACCTAAGTGTATGCATCTTGAAAAAGTGTTGGATTATAATACCTTTCTTGAAAATTTTTTTGAGTTGTGAATGGAGCTGAGAAATGTCCTCTACATGCCAAGTTTTTAAATTATTCTAAGAAATTGCCTTGTTGTGCTTTATCTACATACCGTAGAATTTTTTTGTCAATGCTTCACTTATACAAACCATTATCCCAAAGAATGAAATTTGTATCTTTAAGTTTGATTTTCCTCTTCTATTTGTAAGACAAATGTTTTGGAAATTATCTATATATGATGAAATAATCAATGTTAAAGTACCACTCATTTTTTGTGCTTAGAAACAAGACTATAGGAAGTTCTTCTTATGTATCTCCCTTATCACTACATAGCTCTTCTAGTTTGAATCCTACAATAAGCTGACACAAAACTTTTCCACACAATATATTTATAGGTTTTATTTACATATCATATTCTTGGATCTTGGTGATCTAATTACCTCTTTTGCTTTTAAATTATTGTTGAGTCAAGATGGACTTAACTGTAGAATCTAGTACCAGTGCTATAGTATGAGAATTGAGAATGCAATACTTGAAGTGATTAACTGCTTTCACCAAAGCATAAGTATGTTTCTCCATGGGTGAGTATTTGAGATAATGATGATTTAGAGGGTAGCACATGAAAGATATAAAATATTCAATCCCCTTGTAGACACTCTAAAATGTCACCTAGACTAGTTTTTGATGTCAAACTACCCTTGACCTATTCTCAATCTTAAGGTAGTTAATAACCTAGCTAACTAACCCTAAAGTCCATTTTATTGAATCTTAAAATTCATCAACATACCTAATACACATTTTCTAAAAAAAAATCATTAACTTAGAACTTAAGTTCACCCTTTTTTTCCTAGGAGTGTGACCATCACTGATCAGACTAACCAATGATGGTTAGCCTAACTACCAATGATCAGGTCTCCAAACCTGCAACACAAGAATTTTTATCTATGAATAAGATAAGAATGAGAAAAATGGATACTTTACCATGAGATAATTATAACTAAGCATCACTTTGAATTAACATCTTTATCTCAAACTAATTTATCAATTTCCTTCCTCCTCACTTGACAAATTTTGCTATAAAATGAGGGATCTTGGAAAGGAAAAGGGATTAGAAATTTACATCTAGGATCTCTTGTTCCCTTTATCTAGGTATCTTGGTGACCTAAGACTCTATCCTTGTCACTTTTGAAGGTTGGAGTATGGTTATGCTACCCAATTTTCTTCAAATTTAAATTATCACACACTTTATATCTAGCAAGTACCATTATTTATTAATAGAAATTTCCTTCATTATTAACCTTTCTACCTCAATCAGATCACCTACACCCAATTTATCCCATACTCAATGCATACTCAACCTTTTTCCCATTTTTCATACTCTCTCCATATCCACTTTAATATCCTACAAAAACTTACATAGGAAACCATATGGAGTTCCTATAACTATTGTTAGTTATGACCACCATCACTGATCATATAACTATCATCAGTCAAACTAACTTACACTGGTCAACCTGACTGTTGTCAGTCACCTATCAAGAAAATAATATATTATTATTTCCTATCCTTTTCATACCCAACTAGAGCCCATTTCCACTTCTGATCTATCTATATATCTTGATCAAATTTTATAAACTAGATCTTAACCCATTTTGGCATGGTATTGACTTGCCATGCTATAATTAGTAACCTTATTGAATAGGTATTTTATTCCTTTTTGGCATAAGAATCTACTTTCTTGTAAATTTGAATATAATCACATTTCCTTTCTATTATCAAATCATCTTATCATTAAGGGAGTGGATTTGTAGCCCTCCAAAGAAGCTTTTGCTTCTTGGAGATAGCATATGCTAGCTAGTCCACCCTTCATATATGTCTAACCAACAATTTGGTTTAGTACAGTCTTATTGTAGGTAGTCTTTCCTCACCAAAAAGGAGCTCTCACTTCATCTAGTCACCAATGATCATAACATTTAACTAGGTACACACCCCTTATCCTTTGTTTTTTCCTTCCTTCTAAAAGTTAAGAATAAAGTTAGAAATCATAGGAAACATTATAGCATACCTAGTGGGACCCTTTCTAGGTTTGTAGTTCATTTTTGGCATATAGTTGCACTAGTGAAAATTCATTTTCTTGAATTTCCATAATTTTTGAAATTTAAAAGATAAAAATTTATTTTCTTTTCCTTTCTAAAAATCAAAAATAAAATGTTCATTCTAAGCCTAAGTTGCATCTTCATCTTTCATTAAGTGCATTCTAGTTGTTAT
This sequence comes from Torreya grandis, assembly GCA_037957365.1. Classification (NCBI taxonomy): domain Eukaryota; kingdom Viridiplantae; phylum Streptophyta; class Pinopsida; order Cupressales; family Taxaceae; genus Torreya; species Torreya grandis. The sequence continues at coordinate 1,493,286 of JARHVA010001122.1, read as the reverse complement.
GTTTTCATCCAACAAAATCAAATTCTTTCTCTTAGTTAAAATTTAACATATTTAGGGTTTGTATCCTTAATTTATCTCACCTAGTTAATTAAAATAATTATGAATTAATTACATAACACTTATGTTACATTACTAAACCGTTTGCACAAAATCAAACATCAAAACTTAATTGAGTCAAGGCCCATTGGGATTTCATCACCCTTTGGATCACCTTACCCCACTTGATGATCCCACTTGGATTTTATCACCAAGGAGAAGACCCACTCCATTCTCTGGTAGAGTATAAACTCTAGACAAATGGTATCTATTGGCTAAGTGGCTCGACTCAGCTCTAGGTTTGTGAAGTATGGGGAGAAAGCCCCTAGTACTAGGCCACATACCTAGTCTAGCACATATTATTTTGAGCACCAAAATTCAACCCAAAACCATCCTTAGATGGTTCTTCTAATCCCTAATTTACAAGCCAATTTCCCCTTTCACACTCTTGAAGGCATAAGCCAAAAGTGACTTAAAATTAATCCTATGATTAATTATGATTTTTTTAGTACCTTGTTTGCTTTGAGATTTTCTTTGTTTTCTCATTGTTTGAGGTGAGAGGTTTTCTATCCATTTCCAATTTTTCACATGGTATTTACTAGACAACAACTAATAAATCTAAACAACCAACCACCATCTTCCTCTTTATCCTCATCCATGGATTACACCTTTGATGTTAATAGATCCCCCATGATTTGCCCCACCATTCTCCTTCACCTATCAATCCTCCAATAGTTCCCAAAAGTGATGTGGATTTCCCTACCTTTCTAGAGAATAACTAGGTGGCTCTTTGACACTATCTTAATACTTTAGCTTATGGTAATCATGTTTTGATTGCTTTGATCCCTCTTATGGATCCATCTTATGGTATGCCACACCACCTCATGGCTAGTTTTATATCAACCCAACCTTCGGTTAGGCAAAATTCATCTTCTACCATTGGCCCATCTACTACCATCACCCAAACACATATTACCCCAAGCAATACCTTTAATATCAGTTTAAATTTACCCCTTTTCACTTATGCCCCTTCTATCAACATGGTGTCTTTAACACCCATTTATAGCATTCCCTCTATCTCAACCAATGTACTAACTTCTTCCCCCTTCATAACTTGGTATTATCCATACCACAAAATCATCCCCCCATTAGCACTAGGGTAACTACCCATCAACAACCCACATGAACTTTAACATTACCAACCTAAATCATAACCCCATCAACCAACCGAAATTTACCCCTAAACCAACTATTATAAGTTCCTAAACAAGTCCTCATAGCACCCTATCAATATATTCCCAACCCACAAGGATATATTGAACCTTAAACCCAACCCTCAATACCTATTAGTCTTGCTATGGTACTATCCCAACCTCAAATTACCATGTACCAATATATGGACACTTTCATACCTCCTACCACATATCAATTCATAGATACAACTCAATCTCAAAAAAACTTACCATTGAATTACATATCTACCCAATCCCAACCTGATTTAATCAAGATGCTTATGGACAAGATGACCCATCTTCAATCATCTATCTTTGGGTCCCATAACCTTTTATCCTACAACCAAATTTGTAATGAACCTATCAACCCATCTATTCCAATTCATGCTTATACTCCTCAATGGAAAATACCTAAATTCTATAAGTTTTAGGGTAAGGAGGATCCTTAGCAACATTTCAGGTCATTTCACCGTTCTTGTTACTAGATCACATATGATAACTCTCTCCTCCTCTGAACCTTCCCTATATCTTTATCAGGACCCACCTTGGATTGGTACAATACTCTTCCTAGGCACTCTATCTTTTTGTTCTCCCAACTTACCTCAATATTCTTAGAACATTTTTTAGTAAACATATCTAAAAAGGTCTCCATAATTGACCTTCATTCTATCATGAAGTTTGATGATGAATCAATCATTAATTTTATCGCACAATGGCAAGGTCTCATCAATAAACTATCCTTTTCACTACCCCAAGTATAAATCATCAATATTTTTCTAGGGGATACACAAAACACATTACTCCCACCAATAAAGTGCAAATATTTATAACCTTGATGAAGCATTCATTATGGCATAAAAACCTTAAAATTAGGCCATAAATGAAGGGAAATTAAAACTGTGTAACTACAATTCTAGATTCAAACCCAATGATCCCTCTTCCACCAAGACAACCAACTAACCCAATCCTAATTCCAAATCTTCTACAAACTCGGTTGTGCTGAAATTTTACTCACCTCTATCCATTAACCAACCATGTCAAACCACTCCTTCCAACCCTTCTTACCCACCAAACCAAAATCAAAACTAGGTTCCCCATAAATATTTCACACCTATAGGATAATCTTATGCCTCTATGTTTGATAAATTAATTAAATCTAATCTCATCCAAATCCCTCCTATTAATCCACCCCAATAATTTGACCCCTCTCACCTCGTGCCTGGGTGTTATAATGAAAATGATCATTGTGCATTCCATCAGGTCATTGGACATGACATAAATTGATGTAATACGTTTAAAAATCTTGTCCAAAACTTGATTGATAATGGTGAATTGTCATTTGACAACCCCAATATACCTCCCAACCATTCTCTCAATATTTTTTGCAAGCCTTTCCCTAACCATACTCAACCTACCTAGCACCATAACAACCAATTTGAACCATCTTCATCTCATGATGCATACACTATCAACCTAATCACTAATGAGCCTATGGTGGATGAGACCCTTACTTTGATCCCTCCTTCATCCACTTCACCTATGGAAGAAGTGAGTTCACCTTTTATCCTTCTAGGTACCCAAATAAAGGAATCAACAACCCCCATCCCTTCACTTAATCAAACCATACCCATACCTACCCCTTCATTGATCAAGCATCAAAGGAGGCAACCATTGATTTAACCACCTCTTCTTCTACCCCATCAATCAAAATAGTAAAACCATCTTCTATTCCTTTAGACATCAAAATAAAGGAAGACACTGTGTCCACACCTACACCCCCAATCAAAGAACCATCCATTTTCCCTTTAGAAACCATCCTACAAGCAAAGATTACCTCATCTACCCAATCAAAAATTTTGGAACCTTCTAGCTCAAGTAAATATGAAGGAACCATTCCCTCTTCTTCACCCAAGGGCTTAACATCTAAAACAACTGATCAAGGAACCAAACCCATTTATAATCCCTTTTTTAGGTTAGTGTAAAGTCTAGAATTTGCTTCACAACCTAACCTTGATAGAGACACATTATGGCATCATCTTGGGCTCTCATACCAAAATAAAACAAAGCACTCTACCTCATTGGCATCCACCTTTAAACCTATTATCACCCCTTCATCAAATGTCTCTTTCTCCCAAGCCATAAGAGAACTATATCATGCACCTCCACCCAAGTCATCACATAATTTTCTTTCTAGACCAAAAAAGAATATGTGGATCCTCCCTATGCCTAGCATTTCTCACCCACATCTAAAGTTATATCTAACTCTATCAAATTTGCTAAAGAAATAGCCAACCAAAATAATCAGAAAAGTGGAGTTGTCTAAACCTCTACCATGAAGTCAACCTATGCCACCTCCTTCCCATTTATCATCTATTTTATGACCTCACCCTTCTACCATCTTGATTACATATTCATCTTCAATTAAACCAACCCCCTTTTCTATACCTAAACTTTCACCCCCCAATCCATCAACTCCTTCATCATTCTTAACTAATTTATCCACTTCCACCTTCCCCAATCCCTCATTGTCTAACTCAAAAACATCTACCTATAAACCATTCATAACCAAGCCACCCCAACCCAAACCATCTACCAAGGTTATTCAACCACCTACCACTTATAAATTCAAACCCACACCTAAGAAGGTTTCTATTTTTACAACTAGAACTTCAATACCTCTAATGCCTGTAAATGAATCTTATTCAGTTATTTTATAGAATTTGTTGTAAACATCTTCCATTAAACTTTCACCCATTAATTCATTCACCCCCTCTAATACCAAACCCTCCTATTTCAATGACACTTTGATCTATGCATACAATAGGGCATTAAGACATGACATGAAGAACTGCAAAGCTCTCCACATAATTGTTTACTGCCTATATGATGATGATGATATATTATTGGATGAACCACTTTCATACCCCTTATGATTCCAACCACAAACCCAACCAATCCAAACACCAACCCAACCTGCACCTACTCCCCCACTTTCATCTAAAAGTGAGGGGGAGGAATTGAATCCACCACCTAGTCCAATCAATCCTATTTTCCATACTATTCACATGATTACCTGATCTTGGACTCAACATAGAGGTAAGGGAAGAGCCAAAATGTTTATTCCATGGACATATCCTTCAAAATCTCAACCTTCGAACCAATCCCCAACACCAACATCTTCATCTATGTCATCACCAAGACCTAAGGTATCTATTTTAGGTGTACCCTACACCAACCCTTTTGCATCTATTCGACAAATAGTGTTGAAGAAACTTCACCAAACATCATTGAAGATGATTCTTTATGATTTAATCAACACCTCGCCTCATCACTACCAAGTGATGAAAGAGGCTCTACAATCCATAGAGGTATAATCAGATGAACCTCAACCTCTTGCATCCTTTGTTGGATCCTTTCGACATTCCACTATCATCACCTTCCAAGATTTTGAGATACCTCTAGCTCATTTTGAAGAATATAATCCTCCTCTCTTTGTCACTTCATACATTAATCACACCCACATAAAAAGGGTGATGATAAATGGAGGAACTAGCTTCAATATAATCTCTTCTCATGCTTTTGATCAACTACATTTACCAAAGAACATCATGACTAAAAGCATAATAGTTTTTTGCTCCTTTAACAATGTAATGGCCACTACCTTTGGGACCATTGTCCTTCATATAAATGTCACATCATTAATAAACTATTTTATGTCATATAGGGTGAGTTCCAATATAAAATTCTACTTGGGCAGCCTTGGATCCAAGCCATGAGTTGTATCCCCTCTACTTTACATCATTGTGTTAAATTTGAATATGAAGGGCAATTTGTAACTATCAAGGCTAACCCCAATACTTTTACATCTTGAAACATGACCTATAGGCCTAATGATGTTCTTCCCCATTCATCTACGTCATAGTCAACCAATACTACAAAAACTACTACCTCACCAACCACAACCCACAACACTTCCACCATTAACAATGATGAAGCCTGAACTAGTTCATCTATCTCTTTTTCTTAGATTCCTATTGAGGATCCCTTAGCACAAACATTTTAATGTCTATCCCTTGGGGAGTATCACCTTCTAACCTTTGATGATTTACCTACTCAACAAGAGTACAAGAACTTCAAATATGACCCTTTTTATGACCATAATATAGGAACCATTATCCCCTTTAGTCTACCATATAATCAAATGAACTTTATCTATTGGGAAATTGATCAACCACTTGTTTCCCCTACTACTATTTCAAATATCCAACCATTCACCTCTGACTTCTCTTATCTAGACAAGCTAGCAATTGCCAAGCTATGTCTTCATCACTATGCCTAAAAAGGGTTTGGCCCTGGTCATTATGAATAGGGACCCCACACATTACCTGTGGTCAAAACCTTAGAACCTCATGAATCATTTAATCTTAGGTACATCCAACTAGATGATCCCATCAACTCACCTCAATCCATTGCCCCTATTGATGAGGACATCCCCTCACCATCAACCCAATCACCATCAAAATCTAAAGACCTTGACATCATTCCCCCTAAATTTTTTTATCAACACCATTAGCTTGGGCCCTTTAGTCTATCATAAGTGTGGCCAAACTAATGTTCTTCCTCTCATCCATCCCAAGATGGTTTGTAAAGACTCTTCTACCATCAACACCATCTAACACTAAGATGATGAGTCTATTCTATCCTAACTTAATGTGAGGGATTCTTCTATTCATAAATCCATTCCTCCTAAAAACCAAACAATGCTCAATGAATCCACCATAGATATTGATTAAAGAACTCAAGATAACCCCTAAATCATTAAGCTTGGAAAATATTTAAACCCCAAAGAACAACAAGAATACCTATCTTTCCTTTAAGATTATAGCATCACAGTCATGTGGTCTTATTAGGATATGCTCTGGATTGACCCTTCTATCTCCCTTCATAACATAGTTACCAATCCTAAATCCAAGTCAGTTTTAAAATATCTTTGCAAGATACATCCTCGCATCATCCTTCTCATTAAGGACTAAATTTAGTGTCTCTTATCTGTTGACTTCATCCAACCTATTGACTATCCATAATGGGTCTCTAATATTGCTCCCATTACCAAACCTATTGGGGGACTTCACCTTTGTGTGGATTATTGTGAACTTAACCTTAAATATCCAAAGGATGACTTTCCTTTGCTGAACATCGACCGATTATTTGATATTACCATAGACCATGAGATATTATCTCTCATAGATGGGTTTTAAGGATCTAATCAAATTGTGACTACCCTCTTAGATCAACATAAAACCACTTTCATTACCCCTGAGGGAACCTTCTACTATTGGGTCATTCCCTTTGGTTTAAATAATTCCAAATCAACTTATCAATGAGCCATGACCTATATATTCCACAACCTCATCTATAAAATTATGGAGGATTATGTGGATGATTTCCTCAAGAAATCCAAATACCACAAGGATCATCTAGTTATTCTCACAATCATCTTTAATTGACTAATCAAATTCCATGTCAGGCTCAATCCCAAGAAATGTATTTTTGGGGTTTTATCTATAAATATCTTGGCTTTATCATCTCCCTCCATGGAATTGAAATTAACCCTACCAAGGTCAAAGCAATCCTAGAAATGCCTCCTCTAATAAACATTAAACAACTTCATAACCTACAGGGAAAGCTCTAATCTATCCACTACTTTATCTCCCAGATATTAGATATATGCCAACCCTTTCACCATCTCCTTATGAAATACAACTCCTTTAAATCGCCCAAAGATTGTCAACAATCCTTTGACTCACTTAAGGAGTACTTTATTTCTCTATTAGTTCTCATCCCACCTAAGGATGACCAATATTTCTACCTTTACATATCTATCACCGATCACTCTTTAGGGGCCATACTCTCTCATTGAAATGAATAAAATAAATAGTAAGTCATCTTTATCGCATATAGCCTGTATCACTACCTCCTTAATCATAAAACATATTTCATTACTAACACTACCCACTCAAGTATATGCACTCCAAGCCATACCAAAATCAATGTATGGCAAATGGCTCATGTTCCTAGCTGAGTTTGATCTTATGTTCCTTCAACAAAAATCCATTAAGGGGTAGGTCATCATTGACTAATTAGCTAAGGCTCCCCTATCAAATAACCAACCCATTCTTCTTTCATTTCTAGATGAATATATTGTGACTCTTTCTTAAGAAAAATCCAACTACCAAATGACCATGTTTTTTGATGGATCTAAATGCCAACATGGTGGGGGTGCAGGAGTAATTATCATTCCCATTCATGGAGAACCTCTCCCACTTTCCTTTAAACTTGACTTTGAGTGTACCAATAACATAGTTGATTATGAAGCCTTAGTTATAGGTCTCTAAACTAATCTCACCCTAAGAATAAAAAGCATTTCTATCTTTCATGACTCCTAACTTGTGATCAACCAAGTCAACAGGTCTTATCAATGTAAAAACAATGTTTCACAAAAATATAAGATTCTAGTTCATGAACTCTTAACATCATTTAAACATTACCAAATCCAATTGGTTCCTCAATCTACTAGTAAATTCATAGATATGATGGCTTCCCTAGAATCTCAAATTCTTTCTCAACCCGCTGCATCTAAATTATTTTTCATCATTCATCATTTCACTAGGTCTTCATATATCAATCTAGACCTTCTTACCATTTATAGCATGGAGGTATCTCCTTAAGAAATGTAGTATGACCAAACTTTCAATTACCTTAATCTTAGAATTGTGCCAACCAACCTCTCAAAAAATGCTTGAAAATCATCCATTTAAGATACCTCTTATTATAACATACTAGGAGGAAGCCTATAGAAGTGTGGCTTTGACGGCCTTCTTCTTCGTTGTCTACACAGTCATGAGTTTTCCCTCACTATTAAGGAAACCCATGATGGGATATATGGGGGACATTTTAGTGGCCTCATTGTGACTAAAATAATCTTATGTCTTGGCAACTATTAGCCTACCCTTAATTAGGATTATTGTGACTATGTAAAGAATTGTGTTAAATGCTAATAACATGCTAATCTGCATCACACTACTCATGAACTTCAAGTATCCAAAGATTATTAGACATTATCACATTGGGGGATTGATCTCATTAGAGAAATCAATCCTCACTCATCTAAATGACATCAATTCATCATCACTACCATAGAATATTTCACCAAATGGGAGGAAGCCATTCCTCTTATCTCAATCAAAGCTGAGAAAATTATTGATTTCATCAATCACCATATCATTTATCATTTTAGTGTTTCCCACAAGATCATCACTAACAATGAAAAATATTTCAAAATTAAGAAATTCTAAGCTCTTTACTATGCTTTTGGAATCAAGCCATGACATTTCTCACCTTATCGTCTATAAACTAATGGACAAGTAGAAGCTTCTAATAAAACGTTCATCAAGATGCTAACCAAAATTGTAAGTGCTTTAGGTTAGGATTGACACCTACACATCCCCTTCACTTTATGGGCCTATCACACTAGCACCTAAGCCACAATAAGTGTTACACCTTTGTTTTTGGTCTTTAGAGTAGAGTCCATATTACCTCTTGAAGTCCAGATCCCCTCTCTTCACATATCTTTGTGAGGCATCATTTTTTAGGATGCTTATCATCAAGAACACCTTACATGCCTCAATTTTTTTAATGAACGTTACCTTGTTACCTTTAACTATCTTTGTGTCTACCAATAGAAGATCACCCATGCTTACAACAAACATCTAAAATAATGGGAGTTCAATATCAGAGACCTCCTTAAATAAAACCAACACATAATGAATATAGAGAAAAGCAAAAAGGAAAACTTTGCTTTCAATTAGCTTGGATGATATATCATCACCCATAAGTATGGATCAAAAGCTTATCATTTATATTCTCTCAAAGATAAACTAGAACCTAAGTCTCTTAACACTTTGTATCTATGTCCTTTGTACTATTAAGAAGTATCTAATTAACCTTGTTTTCTAACTTGAGCTCATCCCTTAGTTTAAGATACTTTCATCTCCCTTATACCCTTATCCTATTCATCTTAGAGACACTTGTTTACAATAGAACCATGTGATTATCCATCATAGTTGTATCTTAATCCTAAGCATGGACACCATGGTTCTACCCATGGCATGGCTCCCATGGATACTTTTTATCTATAATTAGATGAAATCCCATGGTCGTTTTTATTTCAAATCACCTTCCATTACCTATCAATTGCCTTTTGTGCTAAAAGTCTTACCCCCATGAACTTAGACCTCTAAGCTTAAATAGGCTTGTCTATGTCTGAAACTATTACTCAAAATCAAAAATGGGATACTAAAATTATAATTTGAATTCATATCTCTAGCATCATAGACAACTCCCATGAAAGATGACTATCAATTAAAAAATATCAAAAAGACAAACCACTCCCTTGAAAGATGGTTGTAATATTATAAAAAGTAAAATTCAAACTTGGACCACTCCCTTGAAAGATGGTTGTATTATTATAAAAAGGAAAATTCAAACTTGGACCACTCCCTTGAAGGATGGCTAAGTCAAAATTGTCAAAAATGAAATCATTTGAAGCTTCCCACATCGATCAGCTTCAACCAAAAAAAATCAATCAAAAGTAAATTTATCCCAAAAAGGTGCCAAAATTGGCCCTCTCATAAATACTATTTGTAGACTTCCCACATTGATCAGTCTACACCTTGTATCAAGACATGGAATTGTCTATTCTAATCATTGGGTCACTAATAAAAGGGGTAATTCAACCCACATTAGGTTCCTACATTACCCATTTCCCTTCCATTTACTTACCATCCACTTTCCCTTTGTACCCTCTATAAATTAAGCCAGTATGATCTCACTTGGCACATTGTGCTTATGATGGCATATTTTCACTAAAAATATGATAATGTGAAGCATATGAAAGGCTTATATTCATTAAGACCTATCCAAATTCATCTTAATAGGGTCCTTGATAATGAATCTAATATGCCTTTTTCTTGATCCCTATTATTTGGTTCATGAGGACGTTGACTCTCATAACTCCTTTTCTCACATTTTGTTACCTATGTTTACTTTATGTGTTTTCATTATCTTTCCAACCTCACGACATAAAATCCTATTAAATACACACCACAACATTTTTGAATTTGAAAAACTTATCATGAACCATAACAATGAAACAATTACATTACACCAACCATTCTTCTACATTAAATCCAAACATTACCTAAATTACCACATTTCATCCTCTCAATCCATAAAAATTTCCCATACATCAAAGTCTATCTATACACTATCATCATCATTATCATCAAATTTATCCAAAATGTAGACATCAATACATTTCATCACATGCCTAAGCTAAACATACCATATTCCATATAACATGATCACAACAACCTCATAAGCATAACAAACCATAATAGATCATCCATAACATCAAAAACACATAAAAAATGTTTAAATCATAATAAATTGACATCTATCTCATATAAAGCTCATATACCAACAAATACATCTCAAAGTCTTTAACCTCTCTCATATACATCTCATGTCATCGACATGCAAGTTGGTATCAAAATCAAATATAAATTAATCAACATAAAAAAAATCACATTTCAACATACATAAATAAATAATCATCTCCATGATAACTATAACATCTAAAAATAAGATCATTAATCCATATAATACAATTGTCATGATCATCATCTCTATAATATCTATAACATTTAAAACATCTAAATCACATATCAACATCCATAAATAAATGATCATCATCACATAATCAATAAACATATCATAATCAACCTAATAACCATGTCCTCAACATTTGAATCATATATATATACATCATAAATAAATGTACATATCTCTTGATCATATACATCTCACATCATTGACACACAATTTGATATAAAAAATTAGGTACATATAAAAATCCCAACATATATATCAAGGTCCTAGGGCACCACTACCACTAGCACCACCTACACCCCCATTTGTTGGAGGTCCCCTTGGGATAGCTCCCTATCATCCTATCATTGTTTTCCACTATCTTGGTGTCATAAGCATTGGCCCACCTACTAAGATAACTTGGTACTCACCCTAGCTTGACTTATTAGGGATTTTTTCTAATGCAATGCTCTCATAGTATCTCTACTACTATATAATAGCTAGATGTTGAGCCTATGGAATAAAAATGAGAGGTGTCATTGCTTTTCTACCTATATATCTCAATGAGTCTCTCTCTTGAGTAACCAAACCAAGAATAACCTTTTCTTGGTCCCTCTCTACTGTAACTATGGTGATCTACCCCTATAAAATGGTTGCCTATCCTTATAAGGTAGTGACCTACACCTGGGTCTAGTCTCTCTCAATAATAATTCCTAGTTGACCCTGAAGAGTGAAAATCTACCCCTATAATGTGGTAATTTGGACCTAAACCACTGCTAGTGCCACTACTATCTATAGGTCACCCTGTATTGATCCCCCTATTGGATCAATGTGCATGGGCCCATGGCCTCCATCACCCCAACCAAAATCAGCTATAATAAATCTACCTTAATACCATATAGGATAATCTATTGTGATGCCTACATCATCTCTCACTTTATCAAGAAACTCCTTGTTTTTTAACTCCTCTTATGGTTATGGCTCTAGTAATACAAACTCTGCCTCTTCCCTCATGTACTATGGAAAATCAATTATAATACCCTACATGAGTTCAAGTTATCACTATACTCTCTCCAGTGGGATGATCTCTGTCTCACCATCCCATCTACCATATACCCACTTCTAGCTCTATAGTGAATATGTATGATACCTATATCCAAACCATACAGGCCAAGTCATGTATGACCTCCATACTATATCACTTAGAGCCAAAATCTCTAGGGAACCTAAAAACCACTTGATGTCCCTCACACCATTACTAATTCTCATCATCATACCATCTTTCCTCTAACAGAGGAATCTAACTCTATAATCTATCAATAAGTAACCCTCTAATTATAGACCCAATGGTCTCAACAACTATATATACTCATATACCCAATAATGGAGTATGAATCTAACACTGATGCCATAACATCTATGTGCTCAAAACCCCCATAAATCTCTATAAATCTATACTAATAAAACCTACCATCCTCATAAATACTAGCTCCATAAGTACCCCTAGTAGTACATGGGGGAATCTTGCTCCAACTAAATTTGATAGAGCATTGTAGGTCACTACTAGATGCATCATCATCAACAAGTGTCTCTCACCTTGGGCCCTTTGGAATCATGCATGCATTTAGCCCAACCTATATAATAGATCCATATAATACACAATATCATCAATATTTATATGATAGATCAAATCCCCTTGAATAGGTAGTTGGGTAAACCTGTACACATCCTCTAGTAGGATTCTCATCTCTCCAGTCGATAACCAGAATGTGTTTGTCACAAGGGCCCATCTCTTGATGAAGGTGACTATCATCATAGCATCTCTAGGTAGGTGTTGGTAATGGATCATTGCTCTGAAGATAACTACCTCTATATGTAGCTAGTCCTCTATGGACATAACATCTTGTACCTCTGGAAAGATTTTGGGGACTCGATCTTCCAACTAGATCTACTCATGAGCCTACACACCAATCATATCTATCATAAGGTGAAAACATATCCTTATCAAGATATGATAAAATCATTCATCTTATTTATCAATGACTAGTATCCTCACTAACATTATTCCATCAATCTTTTTTTTACACCTATCTCTAAAAACTATGACAATAATTTCAACCCTTCACAAATTTCACACACTTTTCACCTACTCAATTTTAATTAATATTATCATCTAATCACCTACACACCTCCAAACATCCTATCACTTTTCTTATTCCTTACTAAACCATTTTATAAACCCTCTACTATTACACTATTCCAAAAAAAATCATAATCAACTTTTACACTATTATCTAAATATTCATTACCTTAAAAACTATACACCAAGCATTAATAATTGACATATTTCCTCATTTATAACCATTAAACTATTATCTATAAATTTTTAAAATAATTATTACATCAATGAACCACTTACCCTTTTTATTACAAAAACTTTCCTTTCATCTCGATCATCGATAGATTCCCTAACCATTGATAGTCCTCTTGGGGAATTTTTACCCCTTGAGTTGATTGTCATTAGTTGGGTCAACCACTGGCAATCACTATCAATGACCCTCTATAGTGACACTCAAACCCTAAACCTCCTATAAACCCTCCAACCTACCATAAATATCTACTCTCACCATTCTTACACTAACAATACACACCTAAACATAGCTTACCCCTATCATTCTCTTACATAAACTCTCACAAAACTAAAACCCTAAAAACAAAAAACATAAACCTCATCAACTACCCAAACCATTTTCACAATCCCAACCCATGAAATCCAATACATCTTATATTCTATTTATATAACTAAATTCATCTTAATTTCAAAACAAGATGGCCCTACCTCATTCTATGAGTACTGACAAGGTCTCAATCCATGTCCAACCACATGTCTACACCCACCTCCCACATCCATATGATCTATACTCAATCACACACTTAATCTCACTCACCAACTCAATAAATACCCTAAAATCATGGATAAATTTTTAACCAAACACACTCATCTCACATAAAATGCCAAGGTCAATTTGTTGAATAGTGATTATTTTTTTTACTATTTTTCTTTTTACCTTAGGTTTTGGGGCTCTTACCCAACCATCAATGGTTAACCCTAACCATCGACAGTTGGGGTTCCCAACTTTTTTTACCCTCTCAACCTAAATCTAACCTTATGGTACACCAAAGTGGGTTAACCCATTTTTCCACCTTTTGACCTATTTAGGAGTTACTTTTTTCCCCAACCATCTAGAACTACATTAGGCCTAAAGTTCATGTTAGATCCATTGTTCATGGGACTATGTAGGTAGTTCCCTCTTACCTAGCACATCATGAGTTATCTCAGCCATCCTTTACCCAACCAACCATATAACACATTTTCCCATGCCCACCTTGATACTACCCATTCTATAACCCACCTATTTGCATGCCTTATGATGACCTTGCCTTGATTATTTGGACTACCTTGACCAATTTTATGATGTTAAACTTTTGAATTTCATACCATCTCATATGTGACCTGACCATTTGTGTTTTTCTCAAGATCACTTCTTACCTTGGATACCTGAATAAACATCAACCTTGTCTAAAAGACTTGATACATGTGACCTGATCAACTATGACCAATGTTAGGGACCAATTACCTTATCACTTATCCTAGCATCTAAATGTATTGTTATCAACATTGGAAACTTTTATCTTTGTATGATTTTGATTATCAAACTTAGTCACATTTTGTGTACATTTCAAATGCCCATCCTTTTTTATCACCAACATTATGACCCCCATTTACCTTTTATCAAACCACAACCCATTTTTAGTTTTACCTCATCAACTCTTAGTTTGAGGGGGACTACCTCCTCCCATACTCTAGGAAATTACACCTTGACCAGTCAACTATTCATTTTTTCTACATCTTATTGACCTAAATCTACACAATAAAAAAGGGAAAAATTTAGACACTCAAACACATTACCTAGACTAGTTATTGATGTCAAACTACCCTAGACCTATTCTCAATCTTAAGTTAGCTAGTTACCTAACTAACTAACCCTAAATTCCCTTTTTTTTACTCTTAAAATTCATCAACGTACCTAAGACACCTTTTCTAAAATATTTTTCATTTAGAATTTACTTTCACCCATTTTTTGCTTAGGAGTGTGACCACCATTGGTTAGACTAATCAATGATGGTTAGCCTAACCACCAATGGTCAGGTCTCCAAACCTGTAACACAAGAATTTATAGCTATGAATAAGATAAGCATGAGAAATATGGAGACTTTCCCATGTGAGCCTTATAGTTAAAAATCACTTTGAATTAGCATCTTTATCCCAGACCAATTTAGAAATTTCTTTCTTCCTCACTTAACAACTTCTTACTATAAAATGATGGCTCTTGGAAAGGAAAAGGAATAAAAAATTTGCATAAAAAATCTCATGTTCCCTTTATACAGGTATCTATGTGACCTGAGACTCTATTTGTGTGATTTTTGAAGGTTGGATTACTATTATGCTACCCAATTTTCTTCATATTTCAATTATCACATACTTTACATCAAGTAGGTATCATTTATTTGTTTTTATCAATTTATTTCATTGTTAACCCTTATGCCTCAATTAGATCACATGCACCCCATTTCTCCCCCACTAGATCCATACTCAACCTTTTTCCCATTTACCATTCTCTCTCCAACTCCACTTCAATATCCTACAAAAACTTACATAGGAAATCGTAGCCAGTTCCTATAATCATTTCCAATTACGGTAACTATCATTGGTTATAAAATTATTATTGATCAGACTAACTGACATCAGCCAGCCTAACTGTTGCTAGTCACCTATCAAAAAAATAATATATTGTTATGTCTTGCCCCTTTCACACCCAACCAGACCCTATTTCTATTTTTGATCTATCTACAAAGCTTGCTTAGATTTTTTGAACCAGATCTTGATCCATTTTGGCATGTTATTGACCTACCATGATAGAATTATTCACCTTATCAAACAGGTATTTTATTCCTTTTTGGCATAAGCATTTACTTTCTTATCAATTTGAATATAATAACATTTACTTTCTATTATTAAATTATCTTATCATTAGGGGAGTGTATTGACAACCCTTTAAGGGAGCTTTCACTTTTTAGAGCTATCATATTCTAGGTAATCCACCCTTCATATCTATCTAACCAAAAAATTTGGTTTAGTGTGGTCTTATTATAGGTAGGCCTTCCTTGCCAAAAATGAGCTCTCACTTTGTCTAGTCACCAATGAGCACAACATTTAACTAGGTACACACCCCTCATCATTTATTTCTTTCCTCCCTTTTAAAAGTTAAGAATAGAGTTAGAAATCATAAGAAACACCCCTTTTTATTTGGTTGCACCAAAATGGTGGATAAAGTGTGCTCAGAAGTGTAGCTATACATGATGAAGTCCTTGGTATAGTCAAGGTAGACTAATACTAGAGCATGAGCAATTAATTCCTTTATTTCATGAAAGACAGCTTTCTCTTTTGCATTCTAATAAAAAAATGATTTCCCCTTCATCATATCGATAATATGACATGTCTTCTCAGTAAAATTAGGTATAAATATTTGTAATAAGTTAACCTTCTCAAAGAAATAATGCACTCCTTTCTTATTAGATGGCATAGTAAGATTTTAAATAGACTTGACCTATTTAGGATAAATCTTGGTTCTTTCCTTGGACACAATGTGCCCAAATAATTTGCCTTCAATAACTCCAAAATGGATTTCTTGGGATTGAGGGATATCCCATGTTAATCACACCTTTTAAGTACTTATTGTAGATTATCACAATGATCTTGACATTTATTTGAGAAAATAGTTAAATCATCAAGATAGACCATGATGAACTTACCTATATCATCCCAAAAAACTAGGTCCATCACCCTCTGAAAGGTAGCACTAGCATTGATCAACCCAAAAACCATTTTACATTATGTAAAGGTGCCCCATGGAGTAGTAAAGGTCATTTTGTGTTGATATTCATTATATACCTCCACTTGGTTATATCTTAAGAATCCATCTAACATAGACAACATCTCTGAACCCATTACTATTTGTAGTACTCGATCCATTATTAGTAATGGGTAATTATCCTTTAGTGATGATTGGTTTATATTATGGAAATAAACACAAATGTAGATTTCTCCATTCTTTTTCCTCACAAGAATGATGTTAGCTATCTATGTTAAGTGATGTATAAGAAAAACGATTCTAGCATTTAGCATATTTTGGATCTCGACAAGGATGGTACCTGAGATTTTAGGAATGTATTGTCATTATTTATGCTTGTGAGACACAGAACTAGATTTGAGAGGAATATCATGCTAAACTTTCTTAGGTCAAAAATATTTCAAATCAGCATGTGAATATGCAAACACATCAATGTACTACCATAGAAGTGTCACCAACTTTTTTATTTCCTCTAATGAGCAACATTTCCCAATATTTACCATTTTAGGATCATCTTCTATTCCTAGATTGAATTGTTTAACTATTATTGATGAATTCAATTCAAACTATTTTCATTTGATAAAGTGATCATGTTTATCAATGAGTCACTTGAGGCAGTAGCTAATTTGGTTGGCATCATGTTTTTGGAGGCACCTAAATCAATGATGTAATTACTGAGATTGTAACTATTGACAAATAGGAAAATATAGAAAGGCTCTATTATTTCAGAGATTGATGAGAGAGTTACAACCAAGTTATTTTGTTTATGTTTTGGTTTAGGGTCAATAGGTGCACTTTTAGATGAGATCTTATCAGAATTGGCTCCCTTGCTTTTTATAAACTTAGCCAATCATTAGAATTATTCAAGGTTAGATTGGAGGTATTCAACCTTAAACATTTGAATTTTTGTTTTCCTATCATGGCCTATGCTATCAAAAGTTGGGTACATAATGGATGAGGAAGATGAGAAATTTTCATTTTCAGGTTTTGGGTTTTGGGTACTAGGTCTAAATGTGGAAGGAAAAGAAGTGGAATGGTGAGGTGTACTTACTTTTTTATTCCCTACCACATCCTTTGGTTGAACTAGTAAATTAGTTATTCTTTTGGCAATCATAGTCTCTTGATGTGGTTCATATTTGGAATTAGTTTCATCAACCTTATGTTGTTGATTCAACTAGTTTTGAGAATGGGTGAAGATGACATAAGACTCACCATATGTATCTTTTTATTGTTCAACTTATTCTTCTTCATAATTCAAATAATTGATATCAAAATCACTAGTTAATCCTTCTTCATCTCCTATGAATGGACTAGCATCATAATCCAGAACATATTCTAATTTTGGAAGATCATCATGTTTTGGTTCAAACAAGTTTACTAATGCATTAGCACCTGGCACCTCTAATGCAAACCTTTCTTGTGGTGGAAGAAGCTTATTTTGATTTTGGTTCCTTTTAGCATTAACGGGGTAATTAGAATCATTTGGGTATGTTCTTCTCAAAATGCCCTTGTATTAATAAATGGGCATACATTGAGACATTTACTTCTTGAGTGCTAGCAATTCATTTACTAGCTTCTATGTCATAAGATCTATGATTTTAGTAGAAGGTAAAGCCAAAGGGGGGGGGTGCCTTTAGTCTTGATTGAATCTTTTTTCGATTTTCCCACCAAGATCAAATCATCTTCTACTTCAGTAGCCAAATTTTGAGAATTTTTAAGATTATTTGGGGCTGCTCTTCATAAAATAAAATTAACTTATAGTAATTGATAATTGATGAAGAAGCACTTCAATTTCTCAGTTTTAGGATATGAAATAATTGAGATCATATTTCTCAACTTATTGAACTTTACCACAAACTCATGCATGGTCTCATGTGGTTCTTTCTTCATTTGTATGAGTTGGGATAATAAGGCATGAATGTCTTCTATTGGCTTGAATTTTGCCTTGAACTTAATTTGAAGTGTTGCCCAACTTGTGATGGTTCCTACTATAAGATGGTAAAACTAATCAAAAGTAACACCTTGGAGTGTTTATATGAACAATCTTATAGAAACATCTTCATATTTCACCCCTAGAATTCTACATGAAATGTAGAATGTAGTAATATGTTCATCCAGATGTTACTTGCCATCACCATAGAACTTGGGGAAGTTTTTTTGTGAACCAAAAGGTAGTTCATGTGATGGTGGTGTCAAACTCAATGGACCAAAAATAGTTCCTCATGGACCTTGAACAGCCATTATGTGTGGGTTGTATGGAAGAATAGTAAATCTCTATAGAGGTAAAATAGGCAAAACTTTATGAACATTGAAAGCTTCCTCTGATATGGGAGATCTTGTAATGATAGGAGGGAAAAATTTATATGCTAAATAGGTGACCATGTACATGTTGGCAAAAGATAAAAGTTATGCTTTTGAAATAACTCAAATATAAGATCAATGTGTCCTACTACCCTTTTGTTATGGGTGTAATTCTATTATACCAGAGCATAGAATTATGAATAAAAATAAAGATATTAGGAAAAATAAAAAAATTACAAATAATAAGGTACTGGTTCCATTTCAACCGAATGAGTGTAGCTCTTAGTTGTATGTTTTCTCCCTAATGGAGTCAAAAAAACCTATTGGGTAAATATTTTATCACGATCAAAATGGTAACAAAATGATACTTTTAGCAAAAGTATGATGAGATTAAATCTCTCCTCAAGGAAAGGGGAGGCACCCTTATTGTTACTAACTAAAATCAACAAGAAATTAATTACACTTATTTACACTAACTTTATCATGTGGATGTTTCCATATTATCCACTTATATTTTTTTAGAATTGATGTTCACTTACAAACATATACTAGAAGCAATTTTGATTCTTAAAATGTATCATAAAAATGTAAAACTACTTATTGGAGTAATAATAACTAGTATCCAAATTAGCTAGATGTAAGAATAGCTAAAATAATACTAGTGAGTGTGTATCACAAGAAACCCACAAAGGCTAAAAGAACTTTGTTGCTTCTTACATTAATTGAAAAATAGAAAATGATGGAATAAAGTGCATCCCAAATTATCCACCTTATTTCCAATGAAGATTAAATAATCAAGGAAAATAACTCACATCCCAAAGTCTATAAAGTCACTTCCAATCATGAACACAAGAAATAAATCTAGAAATGATATTGCATCTCAAAGACCTCAAAATCAGATTTCTAGAACCTTCTAGTTTATGTAGATTCACACCAAATTTGATCAAATTCACAATAAAACTTAATGAATCAGACATAAGAACATTCCCAATATACCACAAGATTATTCCAACACAAAGATTGAATTGCCACTTGATTTTCTTATATTGATTGAATAAAGATTTACAATTTAAACACAAAGTTTCAAAGTTGCTTCTCAATGCAATAGTATTTCACTTCAATAGATAAAATATACTAATTACAAAGGAGATAAAAGATAGCTCCTCTTATAGAGAGGATCCATGAATAAAAATAGGGAAATCCTAACTACCTTGACTTATTTTGGATAGAGTTAGATTTTTCTTAGGACTCTATAACTTTCCAACATGTAAATTACATATCACAAAAATACATACATAAATCTTTGAATATAATCTAAGTGTCTAAAGACACATGAATTTATTCCTTGTTATTATTCTTATTGTAAACTTCATATCTCTTCAAGGCCACCTAAAATTCATTGTTGTCTAGCCTTGATGTGTTTCTGGAGATGGTGAGGAATTTTGTGATGGAGTATGCTATGGTGATAGGTACACCTTTTTGCCTATCCAAAATTATCTATAACTTATCCATAATCACTTGGAACTTAACCAACTTATCAATGGATTCCAATGTGAATTCTTCTATCTCAACTTCAATGTGAACCAAGGAAGTGAATTTTTGGATAATTATTTCTTTAGGGAGGATTTTATAAGTATCATCCATCATTTGGAAAGGAAGTTCCCCAATCTTGTCTATAGGATCCTACTCCTTGTATGTGGACATGCATATGACTTATTTGAGATCCTTGATCAGATTTTGGAGGATTTCTTTTTTGTTCTTCATTGCCTCCCTGTATTCCAAAAACATCTTCCTATTTAGAATCACCTTTTGTTTAATGGGAAGTTCCAAACTTGAATTGACATAGATGGGTCTTTGTTTAATCTTTCTAGGGATTTTTTCATGTCCATGTGTCCAACCTTAGTATCTCTAATTTGGTAAACATTGGAATCAACTAAGGATGAAAGAACCAGTCTTGAAACTTGTACTTCATGACTCTTTTTGTAAGAGAAGCCTCTATCATTTGTTAAGAAACTACATGAGAGTTTTGAAAATCTCTAGAGTTAGCATATTTTTTATTTGGTAGGAAATATGCAAAGATGGAGAAAATCTGCACCTATGCATCTAATTAATAATTTTATGTAGTTCGAAGAAAATTATTTTAACTACATGGGAGTAAGAAAAGCCTCGTGTAGTCTAGAGAAAATTCTCTGCACTACATGTTTTATGTGATTTGGAGAAAATACTTTAGATTACAAAAAATAGGGAAGGATGTTGGCCAGAGAAAATCCTCCAGACTGCATGATATTTTGATGTAGGTCAGAAAAAAATCTCTAATCTACATCTAGGTAAATCACTTTGATGTAGGATGATTGGGTGTAATTTAGAGAAAATTATCCAAATTACACCACTAAAAGTATGTCAGGATGTTCTTTAGAGAAAATTCTATAAAGTGTACCCAGGAAGGGACTATGTTTCTTGAAAACATTTCTCCAAGGGACACAATGTACTTAGAACTATGGGGTTTCAAAAATACACAAGGGTTAACATTTATATAGGGTCTAAAAATGAAATGACATAAGTAGAGGAACAAAATGCTAGGGTAAGATGTGATGTAACAACAAGAGAAAGAAAAAGAAAAAAACCCAAATAGAAGAAAAATGATAAAACTCACCTAAGATCCAATAATGAAGAAAAAATTGAGCCCTATTCACAATCATATCAAAGGAAAAATGGAAAGTGAAGGTGCAGGAGATTGTGGAAAAAAAACAACAAAATATGTTAAATGTAAATGGTAAAAATAAATTAACAAGGTAATTATTTATAACCAAATTGTAATTAATGAAAATTAATTACCACATGTGTCGGATGAGTGTGATTTAGTGGAAAATTTCTTTGGACTTACATGTGAAATGTTGGGATTTTTCTCCAACCTTACATGTGCAATGAAGGGGAAATTTTTGATAAGTCAAAAAAGACTATTTTGGGGGGAAGATTAAGCATGAGGCCAATTGATTTGCCTCATTTTTAACTCCTAGATCTCATGGAATATAAGAAGGACAAGTTTCATAGGGGTTATCCCACAAATTGAGTTAGATAAATTTGAGGATAACAAGATGAACACACGTGTCTGATGTTTTTACATTACATAGTGACCACTAGAATTTGAATATTCAAATTAACAAAGGAAAACCAATATATATTGTTTGAGCTATAACTTTTGAAGTATGATGAATTTGATGATGGAGTAAAGAAAAAAGTTGTAATCGAATCCAAAGGATATAAAAAAAAATTGGTTAAAAGGTTTGAATATTCATAAAGTTACAGTTATTGATCTCTAAAGTTGATTATGTATTTGACCATCTTCTGCAAGTGACCCAAGAAGGATGATTGAGTTTATTTTTATGGTGTTTTGATGTTTCATGATGATTTAACTATATGAGAGTGTTTTATACTCCATGGAAAACACATATTTGTATTTTTTTAGGTTTTACCAATCTATATTCATTGTGAACAAATGCCTAGAAGTTGACTATTTGTTTATTGATGGTGTTCTTGTGTACAAAGCCAATGTTTGAGTAGACTATGCATATACAGAGGAGTGCATTGATGTATGTAATCAATTTAAGGTGTCTTAGAAGTCATAAAAATTGGACCTATGTATTTTTAATTGGTTTTTTGTTCCTAATTTGATCAATGAAGTGCCAAAGAGGTGAATGGGTTTCCATGAGACCTATAAGGGTTACTAAAGCCTATTTGAAAGGTATAGATGCTTAAGGGTGACCCATGGATGCTATGGATGACCTATGAGGGTGGTATTGATCTATGTATAAGTGTGATATAATCCTTAAGGGTTAATTTATGTCTAATGGTTGACCAAGAATATGATATTCATGAATGCTTTATAAAGAGTGAAATCAAATGTGATGGTTTCTAGAGTTGAATGTGGAGAGTTAAGAGGCAAAGGAAAGAGGAGTGTGAGTGTGCCTAGTAGATTTATTTATGAGTATAGTAGGTTTATGATTATGCATATGACATATAGTTCATATTTTTGATATCATACTATTGATCATGCAGGTTTGAATATTGAGTATGAGTGAAGAAGTCTAGGTTGATCTAAAAGGTTGTTTTAGATGTTTTGAGTTTAAGTGAAGGATAGGTGATGTTTTTGTGAACTTAGAAGATGAATTGAGAGGTATATAAAAGTGTGGAATATGTGTATGACCACATGTTCATGTTTCTAATATTGTGAACATGTACTTGTAGGTTTGTTGGTTGTGTATGTGTGAAGAAGTGTAGAGTGATCCAAAAGGTGTTTTTGGATATATTGAGAGGGTGTGAAGGCTAGAGATAGTGTGTAGGGTTGAAGAGATATATTATTCATTATATATCCATAATATTGTTAGGAAATCAAAGATCAAGATATGTTTCATTGATCTAAGTTTTAAGGTAGCTGAGTGGGTGCTTGGTTGCCTAGGGGTTGATTCCTCCTTACAAGGTGAATCTTGAAAAAAGTCTATTTGTGTGGGTACTCAAATAAATAGGGAATGGTGACCCTTGTAAATTGGGTGCTTCACTAAAGGTATCATGTTTTTAATCATATTATAGGATAATTAATCCATGTGTGTGTAGGCTTGATAGTGAGTTTTATCTCCTAAGAGGCTTTGCCACATATATATTGTGTTATGTGTGTGATCTTGCTTATATTGTTAGTGTAGGTTTTTATTTTTTCCTATTACTTAATTAGGGAATATTATATATTTGTGCATACATAGAGTTTTCCTACATTCGTGGGATAGGCTAGCTTATGTGGAGATGTGTGTCATAGATGTGTCATAGGTGTCATAAGAATGTCATAAGTAACTCCTTTGACCAGTTATTCTGGGTATGAGAGTTACTTCTCTATTCTTAGCACCTTGTCACCACCTTTCATGGAGGAGTTATAGTTTATTCTTGGGGTGGTTTGACCACCATTTATGGAGGAGTTAATTACTAGCTATCCTATATGTATTCTTCATTATGGCCTTCTCATGTTAATGGAATATTGGCTTTTCTCCAAATTGTCTATGCAATTGTCTCTTATTTGATTTCATTTACTTTAGCATTTTGTGGTATTCACTTGCTTCGTCTGGTGCAACCACAACTCATGCATCCTCATTATTCAGACCTTGGTGAATCCTCTGATATGGTATCAGAGCCACCCCGATAACTGGTTGTCTATTTTGCTACTACTTTCATTGAAATCTAGAGCTTTGTTAAGGCATTTTTTTGTGAAATTTGAAAAATTTTGGGAGATATTGCTAGTTCTTCATGCTATTGTTCCTTCCATGGATTGTTTGGTCTCTCCATATACATGTAAGCCTATGATCATGATCCTCTTAACATGGTGTTAAAAGTCTCATGGTGTTCAAGATATGCATAAGAGTTTGTCTTAGACTTGAGTGTAGAAGTGTGGAGTTACAGCTTGGCACTTTCAGCAGCAGCAAAAAGTTTTTTTCCAGCAAATTGGCATCACATTTCTACTCCTTGCATCAAATATACATATTTTGAGCAGCTTGGGGACTCTTTATCCCACCTTGGCGTCATCTTTTTTTGCTGGAAAAGTGTTGTTTTTGGACTGCAGCTAAAAACTTTGCTTCTGGGCATTGGAATCTCAAAGGAGTGAAGGCTGCATGGAAGAAGGGCGTAGGGAGTGAAGGTTGCATGGAAGAAGGGTGTGAGAGAGAGGAGCCTCTCATTGGCATCCTTGTTGGACATCTACTCTACTGCTCATCAGCAACAAACAACAAAAATTAGACCTATTTTTGGTTTTTAAGTGCCTAACCATTTCCAACGCCCCATTTGGTGGGCCCACTCTGTACTAAGCAAATTGGTAAAATCTACTTTTGTCTAATTTCCTCATAATTATTTTGATCTTGTATTCATAAATCAGTCATTTGATTTTTTGAATGAAAGTCAAATTGGAAAATTAGCATTTAAAAAAGTAGTTTAAAGGTTTTAAAAACATGTATCTTCAACCTACAAAGACGAAGGGTGAGGCCCAGGTTGGCAGGAGGCCAATTCCCCCTCAAAAATACCACTTTTGGATTCCTCACTCTATTTTGAGTCCAACAAGTTTTTGGAAGGCCACTTTCTCTCTCAAAATAGGCATTTTTAAAATGTTTTAGTGTTGTTTTTTTGCAAAATTACTAGTTTACGAGAAATTAAAACTTTATAATATTGAAAATAGTAGCTTAAATTTGAGTGCCATATTTTGAAAAAGTGATTAGTTTTCAATTTTCCACAACTTAGGCTAGATAATTTTCAAAAATGCACTACTTTATAAAGTGCCAAAAATTTGGGTCTCCTGAGACACATTTTCGGCTGAGTCTGACGTCCTGTTTGCTTAAAGTTTTACACTGATTACTCTAAGACACATTTTTGGCTAAGCCTAACATATTTTAAGCATGCACTTGCATATTTTGGGGGGGGGGGGTCAACATTTTAGGGGGGTGTGATTGCTTTTCAGCACTTGCAATCTTTGCTTTCATTCTCTGTTCTACATAATTTCACAACTTGCAATCGACACAACTTCACCTAAATTTAGCTTAAAATGGATTATTTTTAACTTAAACTCCTAACACCCTTTAACTATCATGAATGGAAGGTTAACATGTCAATCATTCTTAGAAGTAAAGGGTTGTATAGGATCACCATGGGTACTGAAGTAGAACCCAGCACTGATGCTGAAAAGGTCAAGTGGTACAATCGTAGTGATGAAGCCTATGGATTACTAAGCTTGTCCATGTCTCTAAAACTTCTCTTCCATTTAGAAATCTACAAGACTCCCAAAGACATATGGGACACTTTAGAAGTCTTATTTGGGAAACGTGATGAGATGAGAGGTCATGAGCTTGAAAATGAACTCATAAGTCTAAGTCCTAACAACTTTGACACCCTACAGGACTTCTTCACTAAGTTTAAGGCCCTTAGATTGAAATTGAAAGAATGCGGGATAGAGAATAAAGATGATCAACTCATCATTTCTATTCTCTCAAATTTAGCTCCAAGCTCTTCAGTCTTTGTCTCCACTTTTCATGCCACAAAAGTGCCCTTGGCACTACATGGAAAATGCCTTCTTTGGATTCATTCAATGCCAACTTGACTAGGGAGTAAGATAAACTAATCCAAATAGGCATAATAAAGTCTACTCAACCCCAAGCTTTGATATCTAGAAATGGTAAGGATAAGACTTCAACAAAGGAGAAGAAGAAAAAGAACAAGGACCAGGAGAAGAAGAAAGAAAACAACAATCCTGCCAGAAACAACACTAAGTCTTCCTCCTCCATTGCTGAACCTAAGAAGGAGAAGGTTAAGTGTGCCTATTATAAGAAGACAGGGCATGATGAACACAAATGCATGAAGAAACAAATATATCACCTAACTCATCTTCTAGAGAAGCACAACATAGGTGTTCATGAGTCCATCAAGTAGAATTCATCTACCCAAGATTCTACTAAGACAAAATGCAAGGGTAAGGAGAAAGAAAAGGGCAAGGCCCTTGTAGCTATAGTAGCTTCTACATCTTCATGGGTCATTGACTCAGGTGCTTCTCACCACATGGGCTCTTTGCTAGTTGAGTTTTCATCTTTAGAGCCTTGTAGCATGACTTCAATTAGTTTGGGTGATGACACATCAGTTTCCATTATAGGGAGAGGGTCAGTTGAAATGGAAGGAAGAACATTCAATAATGTTCTAATTGTCCCTTCTCTTTCAACTAATCTCCTATCAGTGTACCAAATCACTCACATTGGTTAAGGCATGAGAGTTGAGTTTTCACCAAATTCAGTGGCTATTAGGGAGTTGCATAGTGATACTACAGTGGTAGTGAGTAGGGAAGATCACCAAGTAAGGCTATACACCTCACATTTTGCACCAAATTCTTCTCCAACAGCATTGTTGACTCATTCAGACAAAGTTAGCAAATTATGGCATGATCGATTTGGCCACCTTAACTACTGCTACCTTGAACAACTTTGAAAAAATGACATGGTCATTGACTTGCCTCGTGTCTAATTCTCAAAAAGGCTTTGCGAGGGGTGCTCCCTTGGGAAGCATCCTGAAGCAAAATTTGACAAAGGCAAAACTTGGAGGGCTTCACAACCTTTGGAGTTAGTCCATAGTGATGCATCAAGACCCTTTACCAAACCATATTTCACAAGGGCCAAGTACATCCTCACTTTCATTGATGATTTCTCTAGGTACACTTGGATATATTTTCTCAAACAAAAGTCTAAAGTGTTTAAAATTTTTCTAGACTTCAAGGCTCTTGTTGAGAAATAGAGTGAGAAATCCATCAAGGTTCTTCAAACTGATAATGGAGGGGAGTATGTTAGCAACATGTTTGAGAAGTTTTGCACCACAGAGGGGATTGATTTTTAGCGCACAGTCACTTATAGTCCTTCACATAATGGGGTTGTAGAACACAAAAATAGGTTCTTGAAAGAGATGGGTAGTTGTATGATTCACTCCAAATCCTTACCACCATAGTACTGGGCCGAAGCCATCAATTGTGCTTGCTACATTCAAAATAAGGTTCCTCATAAAGCTTTGAAAGGGATAACACCCTTTGAAGCTTGGCATAAAATGAAACCTGATGTTGAGCACCTCAAGGTTTTTGGATCCCCATCCATGGCCCACATACCGAAGAAGAAACACAAATCTATGGAACATCAGTCCAAGCCTTGCATCTTTATAGGATATCTAGATGGTATTAAGGGGTATCACCTTCTAGATCTAACCACTCATGAGTTGTTGATTGAGAGAAGTGTCTGCTTTCAGGAGAGTCCTAGAGACTCAACACTTGGAACTTCTTCTCTCTCATCAGATCTACTTCTTCATGATGATTCCTTAGATTTAGATCAATCACAGTAGGTTCTTGAGCCAGAGACATCTTCCTCTTCTTTGAGTTTAGACAGTGAGGATAGGGATGCATAGACATCCACCTCTAGTCAGTCAAAGGATGAGGAGTTAGCACTTGACTCACCCACTTCTGGGCCACTTTGGGCTAGACAGACACTTGAGAGTGCTGGCACTTGGGTAGGAGATCCCGTAAATGACAGATACAATAGGGGGATTATCAGAGAGATCCACATGCCTTCTTTGCTTTAGTTTCAGATCCACATACTTTTTGAGAGGCATCAGGGGTACCTAAGTGAGATAATGCTATGGAGGAAGAATACTCTTCCTTAATCAAAAATCACACTTGGAACTTGACTTCACTTCCTAAGGGAAGGAAGATGGTTTGATGTAGGTGGATATATCGGACCAAGCTTGCAACAGATGGGTTGGTTGATAAATACATGGTGTGAATGGTCACCAAGGGTTTCTCATAGGTGGCAGGCATTGACTAATCAGAGACCTTTGCACCCGTTGCAAAGATGAATTCTATCCAACTCACCTTGGCTATTGCCACAACACATGGTTGGGATGTGCACTAGATGGATGTGAAGAGTGCCTTTCTTCACAAAGACCTAGAGGAAGAGATCTACATAGAGCAGCCGTCGGGATTTGTTCAAGATTATTCCTTAGTATGCAGACTTAGGAAATATATATATGGCCTCAAATAGGCCCCTCAGGCTTGGTATGCCAATATGGATTCTTTCCTTCTCACAGTGGGTTTCACTAGGTGTCATTTAACCCCAATGTCTACTTCTTGCAGCAGGATGATTCACTCCTAATTTTGGTTCTATATGTTGATGACCTTTTGATCACTGAGAGTTCTTCATTGGCTATTGTAGTGGTGAAGGCATCTTTCTAGGATAGATTTGACATGATAGACTTGGCTTTGTTGCACTACTTCCTTGGCATCAAGATCTCATAGTTAGATTCAGGGATTTCTCTTGCATAGCCTAAGTATGCTCTTGACTTATTGGCTTGATTTTGCATGGCTAATTGCAAGCCATCTCTGACTCCCTTTCGATCAGGAGTCAAGCTTGAGGCTGACTATTCTTCACCATTTGTTGATGCCACTCAGTATCGACAACTTGTTGGTAGTCTCATCTACTTGACTCAAACCAAGCCTGACATGTCATATGCAGTGGGACTTGTCTCCAAATTTATGCAAGAACCTCATGAGCTGCATTGGAAAGTAACTAAGAGGATCTTGCATTACATATAGGGTTCACATAGATATAGGATTCATTACAGATTTGGCATAGAGGTTGACTTGGTTGGATATATAGATTCAGATTGGGCTGGAAATTCACAGACTTGTAAGTCCACTTCTGGTTACAATTTCTCTCTAGGTTTTGGTCCTATCAATTGGTCTAGCAAGAAGCAAAATACTATTTTTATATCCTCTATAGAGGTAGAGTACAAGGGAGCTATTAATGTAGATACTGAGGCTATTTGGCTTCAAGGGATACTTTCTAAGTTTGGCATTCTTATCAGGCAACCCACCATCATTTATTATGACAATTAGAGTACAATTTAGATTTGCAAGAATCTGGTTTAGCACCAGTGAACCAAGCACATAGAGATTAACATGCATTTAATTTAGGAGCTTATTCATAGTCAGGTCATTGACTTAATCTTTTACCAGTCTTTCGAGTAGGTTACATACATCTTCACCAAACCTTTCACCGAGAGCAAGTTCATTCATTTATGAGCTCTTCTTGGGGTGCGGTCTACATCTACAATGATGGGGAATCCAAGAAAAAACACACTTGCTCTGATCCCACTTGTTAGGATCTTGCTCCTTAGAAAGAGCACAATATGATTACCAAACTTAAGCAATTAAATATGCAGAAATAACCAGAAGCACAAGTAACTAGAATTCACTAATAGCACAGAATATGAGAGACAATATACAATCTTATATTAATACTTGTATAGAAAAGAATACAATAAAGAGCCGCCACACTCTTCCACCTTACAGAGGCTTCCCACACCTCAAGTGTACAGTAATTCTTCTTCAAAACACTCTCCTACCAAAAATGGTCCCAACACACAACTCACACTTAGAATTGGTGTTCACCTCTCCAACCAGTCAGTAATAACCCTACTAGTACACCAAGCACTCTATAGTACTTCAAGTTGATCTCCCATGAACCTGCAACCTGCAATTCAACTGACCATACTCACCATGGAAGGATCTTCCTTGCCTTCCTTTCTATCTCATTAGTGGAACTAGGAGAAACACACACTTAGTTCTCTTCACTAGCACACTTTACAATACATGCCAATAGGTCTATAAATAGATCCCAAACTTAAACAATAACTTAGACTCTTAATTTAGATAATTATCCACGCAGCTCAAGACTCTAACTAGCCTTTACATGCAAACACTCCATTCACTTAACTAACTGTTCATGCAATGAACAGTTCTGGAACACACAGGCGACCGACACCGGTCCCTACTTGCCTGGTGATACTAACATCAGTCAACTTCCTGCCATCACCGATTGCCTTCTGCATTGGTAATGACTGACGTCAGTCATGCTGCTGATGCCGATGCTTCTAGGTTTTTAGTAACCTTCTTTTCTTTGTCTGCAATAAGTTAAAGCTTTTAGCTCCACAACCTAACAATCTCCCACTTGGAGATAAATAGCTACAACTGTACCTGTACCTATACACTGTCTAGTTTGTTCCCTTGGCTTTGTATCCCTCTTCAAAGTCACTCTTGAAGACCAACCACCACAAAACCTGTAGTGCAAAACCTGTCATCCAAATCACTTGCCACATCCACATCTACAAACCATGTAGAAAATAACTTGAACCTGCATAGCATGTGCACCTGCTACTGGTCCCTCTAAGAATCCACTGAACTGCCCTCCAATGCTTCTTTTTGGATTGGCTCCAAACTTGTGACAACTCCTACTGCTTGGGAAAACTTAGGTCTAGTACATACCATGCACTTTAACCTCATTATGTGAATCAAGACACTATTCTGTGAACTGTCCAACCATCGGCATGCTAACCAGTCTCACACAATCATCCTAAAACAAAGTCAACATATGACCTTCCATGTCCCTAGAACACACTCATGCCAAAGAACCTTGCTACTCCTAGATTCTCCATGACATCTCCCTGAACTAGCTTTACCTTTAGTTCAACAATACCTGTATATGTAACCCTATAACAAGCACATCATACAGTAATAGGATAATATAGCTAATATTATCCAACCTGGTAAAGAGAAACACAATGATCAAACCTCCATTGCCCTACAGCTTATACAAGACCATATACCCTGATCTTTCGTCTCACGTATCCATTTCTGCTCTTCTTCATCCTAAACATCCATTCATCTCTCAGTGCTTACTTCCAGCTGGTAACTTCACCCAAAACTCCTATTTGGTTCTTCTCCAAGGAATTACATCCTCCATCCATGCCAAGCTCCCACTATTCCCTGGATCTACCTATTCTACTTCTTTAACAACTTCTTGGTTCTTTACCATAAGTGAGCAACAAGTAGTGTAAAGAAGGGAAATGATGAATTTGAGGCTTACATACCCTTTAAGTCCTCCATATGGGTGCTTGAGACTCCTTGATAGCTTGTTGTCCACCCAAAATTCATCTCAGTGACCGATGCCAGTCACATTCCAGTCTACACTCGACTGATGTCGGTTCCCTGTGACTGCCCCATCACTGACATCAATTTTCACTTTGCCAATGCCGGTGTTTATCTACCCTGATTCACCGTCGTCGATTTACATATAGCCGATGTTGGTCCCTGTCTAGATGCCGATGCCAATTTTCCTGTCAACATCGGTCTCTATGTTTTTTTAGTGAGAACTGACTTCTTCCCGTGAGCTCCTTTGGAATCAAACCCTTGTCCAAATCACCTTTGCTCTACTCATAATTCTTCTGCCTCTCGTGCTGAACTCTATCTGTCACTTTCTCCTTGAAAACCAAGGCTTTCTTATTCTTGTCACTAACATCAGATCTCTCAAGAAACGTCTCCTTCTTCTTCTTCTACATACAAAAATCTCGATCTATACCCTTTGACTCAATAACATGCATCTCCTTCTTATTCATGTGACCAAGCCTATTAAGCCACATATTTGAATCTACATCTGAAGTAGATAACCCAGAAAGAGAATAAATAATACAAGTAGATAGATAAAGAGTACCTACTTTCTTACCTCTTGTTACAACAAGTACACCCTTAGTAACCTTCCAAGAGTCTACTGTGAGAGTTACTGTGCAACCCTCATCACCCATACTTCTTACAAAAATCAAATTCTACTCTAGAACTGGGACATGCATGACCTCCTTTAACACCCATGTGTTGTCCATCTGCAATTTCAGCTTCACTTTCCCTTTGCCAACCATCTAACAAGGCTTACCATCCCCTACACAAATTTCTCCACAGTCTCCTTGGACATACTCATGAAAAAATTCCCTAATTGGGGATGCATGAAAAGAGGCACCAGAATCTAAAACCCAATATTCTAATTTATCTAAAGAATATACCAGAGCACCTTGTGTAACAAAATTTGCAACACCTGCTTCTTCTTCATGTCCTTCATGCTGATCTGCTACCAACCAACAATCTTTCTTTTCCTGCTCTTTCTTTCCATATCTCCAGCAGGTTATTCTACCATACCTAAACTTGGACCTCTTACTATTAAACTTCTCCATTCTTAGTCTAATGTCTTCTACCATTACTCTACTCCCACTCAAACAGAAACCCCTGTGAGTAACCTATAATCAGCACACACTAACCAGATTTAAAACAACCTGTTAGTATCCCAAACAAAAGCTCTGATACCAATTGATGGGGAATTCAAAAACAAACACACTTGTTATGATCCCACTTGTTAGGATCTTGCTCCTAAGAAAGAGCACAATATGATTACCAAACTTAAGCAATTAAATATGTGGAAATAACTAGAAGCACAAGTAACTAGAATTCACCAATAACACATAATATGAGAGACAATATACAATCTTATATTAATACTTGTATAGAAAAGAATACAATAAAGAGCCGCCACACTCTTCCACCTTACAGAGGCTTCCCACACCTCAAGTGTATAGTAATTCTTCTTCAAAACACTCTCCTACCAAAAATGGTCCCAACACACAACTCACACTTAGAATTGGTGTTCACCTCTCCAACCAGTCAGTAATAACCCTGCTAGTACACCAAGCATTCTATAGTACTTCAAGTTGATCTCCCATGAACCTGCAACCTGCAATTCAACTGACCATACTCACCATGGAAGGATCTTCCTTTCCTTCCTTTCTAGCTCATTAGTGGAACTAGGAGAAACACACACTTAGTTCTCTTCACTAACACACTATACAATACATGCCAATAGGTCTATAAATAGATCCCAGACTTAAACAATAACTTAGACTCTTAATTTAGACAATTATCCATGCAGCTCAAGACTCTAACTGGCCTTTACATGCAAACACTTCGTTCACTTAACTAACTGTTCATGCAACGAATAGTTCTAGAACACACAGGTGACCGACACTGGTCCCTGCTTGCTTGGTGCTACCGACATCGGCTGACTTCTTGCCATCGCCAGTTGCCTTTTGCACTGGTAATGACCGACGTCAGTCATGCTATCGATGCCGGTGCTTCTGGGTCTTTAGGAACCTTATTTTCTTTGTCTACAACAAGTTGAAGCTTTTAGCTCCACAACCTAACATACAATAGCATCATCTTTAGGGGAGGCCTTCTAGCCTTCTCATTTATTTATGTCTCTCTTTTGGGGGGGAGGTTTTTCCTATAGGTTTTCTCATATTCTCTATCTTATGGGAGATTGATTTTGTACATGGGTACCTCATCAGGACTAGTTGTTGAGACCCATTTTATATTTCCACACTGCCCACCTAAGCTACACTTATGGGGGGTGTTAGTGTAGGCTTTTATTTTTTCCTATTATTGTTGACCGACTGAAGCCCGTAGGCAGACGATCGAAGGCTGCCCAAAGGTGGCAGACGACAGGAGGGCCACCCACGATGGGGATAGCCAAATGGCTGCCCACGGCAGTGAATGGTAGAAAGGCCACCCACGGGTGGTGAATGCCTGACCCCCACCCTCCGACGATGAAACAGAAACCCCTGCCCCCTGGTGGTGAATGAGCAGTGCCCGCCCGCGGTGAAAAAAAAACAAAGCCCACCCGCGGTGGGGAAAATGAAAAGCCTGCCCATGGTAGAGAAAACAAAAACCCCCGCCCACGGTGGGGAAAATAGGAACGCCATCCCCCGGTGGGGAAAATGGAAACTGCCACCCATAGTGGGAAATACAAAACACCCGCCCCCTGGCGGGGAAAACAAATCCACCACCCACGGTGGGGAATGAAAAAAGGCCACCCATGGTAGAAAATGTAAAGCAGTCACCCACGTGATGGGAAACAAAAAATGGCTGCCCACGCAGCGGGCGGTAAAATGGCTGCCCATTATAGCAGGCAGTAAAAAGACCCACAGAACACAGAAAAAGACCCACCCAACTGCCAGAGTAGACTGGCATGCAAAATGAGGAGAGCATCTACACGCAAAATGAGGTAGCAAGAATGGTCTTGGCAAATTTATGACATCATCTACAGTGTTTTCTCTCTTCCCAATGAAGACTAAGGCTACCACTTCCCATATAAATACACAGACTTGGTCATTTATCAAGATCTTCTCACACTTTTGTAAAGAGCATTGCTCTCCAAATTTTCCACCTGAATCAATAAAAGATAGTTTTTACCTCTATTTGGATGGATTATGCAGAGTATGCATTGAATGTTAATCTGTGTCCAGTCATTGTCTCTTGATGCTCTCACAAGTTCAACACCAGCAAACCTGTGATCTACAAAGTGCCACTGTCTGCTACTGTCAGGAGTAGAGTTCTATTTTGGAGGTATAGAACAGGTGAGGTCACTTACAGTGTGTATTTCTCAGCACCTTGGTGAGTCCCTATTTCCTGTGCTTTCCATAAGAACCTCCCTATCATCCTAGAGACTTGGTCTTTTCTGCCAAATCCGAGTGTATGTATGTTTTGTTTGGTCTGAGTGTGAAAGTGGGAAGGTCACTTTTATTTTGGTGTATCACCTCTTTTAGAGTAGGCTATTTGTTTTCATGCATTTTCTCTCTCTCTCTTTTCATCCCCCCAATATATCTATATATCTATATTTTTGCACTGCCTGAAACAAAAAAGATACATCAGAGGGAACTAGCCCATACCTAGAGACTCTCCTCTCCTGCTTCACCATCCCACATGTGAGAGAGGGGTTTCCATGCTGTGGGGAGAGGGTAAGAATCCATTTTCCTGCCAACTAGGTGCACTTTCCAGCATCAATAGGCCCCTTAAGGGGAAATTTACCATATTTCAAGGGGGACCCTTGTGATGCTTAAATGAGGTCATTAAGCAGTTTGGTAAAAGGTTCCAGGTGGGGTATGATGTCCCACATCAAGCCACCTCACTTATAAGCCATGTGACTTTCCAAATCACTAGCTATATCACCTTTTATGTCACTTGCCATGTCACTTGCCATGTCATCATGAATAGTGATAGTGGGTCCCATTATGAATAGTGATAATGAATAGTATTTTTTAATAGTAATTTCAAATAGTAATTTTGAATAGTACTATGTTAATAGGATAATAGTGATTTGGTTAGGTTAAGAGGGGCTAGTTAAGGGTTAAGAAGGTTTAGGGGGTCTTTAGGGGGTCTCGAGGCATGCACTTTCTAGTGTCTACAACTCCCTCCTTATAAACCCTTGTACCATGAACCTAGTTTGATCCAAGAATGTGTTTATCATAATGACCACTTAAGTTGTGTGCTATAACATCATTAATGATGTCAAGGTGAGAAAATGGGAAAATATCCACAAAAAACCAAGGATGAATTGTAGGCCACCAACTTCAAGCTATAACAACTCTATGAGCACATAGATATGGTTGAATCATCTTTTCTCATTAGAATAAATACTTCAA
Organism: Torreya grandis; assembly: GCA_037957365.1. Taxonomy (NCBI): domain Eukaryota; kingdom Viridiplantae; phylum Streptophyta; class Pinopsida; order Cupressales; family Taxaceae; genus Torreya; species Torreya grandis. Next base: position 1,457,135 of record JARHVA010001122.1, on the reverse strand, counting down.
ATATTTTAAAGGTCAATAAAATCTATGTGTTGGTGGGTCAGATGATCTAAAGGTTAAAACCCAAATCAGTGCAAGAAGAAGAATATCCTAGTGTCATGCTAATAAAGAGTTGGCTAATAATATAAAAGAGGTAGAAAACCTCATCACTAAATTATAGGAGGGCATGGATGCAATGGATGACATATTATTGAGATTATCAAACCAAACATCAGTCATAGATACATGCCTAAAGCATGCAAAGGAAGAGAAGGAGAAGTTGATGGCATAAATATACTTGACTGGTAGGTTAGATAAGGAACAAATCATAGGAAGCATGAACATGATAAAAAACCAAATTAAGGATCAAGAATAGAACTTGGAATCACTCTTTTGCACTCTGTAGACTAAGAACTATGATCAATGAGTGATCCTAAATGGGAGTGTGGAAAAGGAAAAATCTAATGTTGAGGCCTTTTGATAGGATCTAGAGAAGATAGATATACTTTTACTTAATTTAGCATCCAATAAAATAGATAGCACCACTAAAAGAATATATCTCTCTATTAAGTAATTTGAGGACTTTAGTTCCAAACTCAACGAAAGTGCACTAAGTTCTATGTTACCAAGAGCTTGATACCCTAGTCCAAGGATAGACTAAAGTATTTGTATGGCATAATGTTAGGACCCTTATCTTGTTAAGTAAAGGATTCATGCCAGCATAACATCCAAATTATCATGAAGGGATCATTTTGCATAATGACTATCCTTTTGGCATTTTAGTGCCATCTAGATGGTGTAATCAATATCTTGCACCAGCTAGTAGGTAGCTAATTATCTCTAGGATTCCAAAGGCAACCTCAAAGATTTGGTAAGATGTGATAGCCATAGAGTGAGTTTTCAAGGTTATTGAGCTGATGATTATGATGACCAAGATCTAGTTGAACACTTAGCATGCACTTATAACCTAGTGAAGATGCTCTTGGAAGCTATTTAAGGAGCTTGAACTAGTTAAAGCAAAGGGATGAATATGAAAAATTGTACCAAAGCTCTGAAAAAATGAAAATACTTTGTATACACCACTTTGATAGACATTAGACTTAGGATTAGTGTGGAATCCATGAAGGCTCTATTTGTAAGCACCCAAGCTCATCTGTGAGCCTCTTGGTCATTAATTAATATGAACTAGACACATATTATGCTATGAACTTTATATTCTATTTTAAACTATATTTAATGGTGAATAATGTTGTAGTAAAACATGAAGTGTATAAGTTACACATCTTTTATATTGCTAATAAAAGTTGTAAGGGATATATTTTTTTAGTTTTAATTCATTTATGTTAATTAGTTTTCATGTGTGATTCTAGTTTGTATCATTAATGGAGTCCTTGAAAATGATAATAACATCATTTTTAACTTGCATAAAGATTACGTATAGAATTTGTGCCAAGTGTTCCTATCATTGTTAGGAATGCGATTATAGTATGAGTAGTTTGAGTAAGAGTAACCTTTTAACCCTTCAAGCACATATATGACCCTAGGCTTAGTCAATGAAAAATATTTTACCCACATGAAACTAGGCTTAGTCCATGAAAGGCTTGTGCCTATGGATCTTCTTAAAGATTTCAACGAATTGATCAAGTCTCATAATTGAAGTCTTGTGACATGGCTCAACTAGCCCAATACAGGCCCCAATTCCTTTTCATCTACACTTTGGGTGAGATAATCAGGCATGTGCCTTATGTGGATTGATGTTGATTCATCCAAGTGTTCAAATGTTTAACACAAATGGAATACCCCATGCTTATTCCTAGTTGTAACAAACCAAAAACCATCTAAGATAACTTTATGTCCCTTTTTATATAACACTCTAGATTTACACCTCAAGCTATGACAACTAAAGAAAAAATCAACTTACGGTTCATGTCACCACATTTCAACTCATTAGTAGGGAATTGTAAAAATTTGGCCATGATAAGATCATGAATTTATGTATCTTAGATCATGAATGGGACATATACTACAATAAGTGCATGAGGATATTATTGTAGGCCATTGTGATGGAGATTCCACAATGTAAAAAGTTTTACAATTGGGCTTTTGGTGGCCAACTATGTTTCATGATGCAAAAGAATACACCAAAATTTATGACATCTACTAGCACATATAAAATCCAAACCACTAGGATGAGATGCCCCTCATCCCTATCCTTACACAGGCACCATTTGAAAATGGGCCATTGATTTTGTTAGGCCTATTACTTCCACCATAATGATGCAAAAGAATACACCAAAATTTATGACATCTACTAGCACATATAAAATCTAAACCACTAGGATGAGATGCCCCTCATCCCTATCCTTGCACAGGCACTATTTGAAAAATGGGCCATTGATTTTCTTAGGCCTATTACTCCCACCATATGGTGAATAGAAACAAAGTACATTCTAGCTACTATGGATTATTCTACTAAGTGGGTAGAAGTGACACTAACCAAATGTTGTATAGTCATAATGGACATAAGATTCATTTGGGAAAACATTATCAGTTGGTATGGGTGCTCACTTTTCTTGATTAGTGACCATGGCACACATTTATCAATAAAATAATTTAAATCCTATTGTTCAAGTATATGGTGGTTCACCATAAAATGACACCCTACTACCCCCAAGATAATGTCACCACAAAATCATTCAATAAAATACTAGGGACATGCCTCACCAAAATTTATGATGTTAGTCACAAGGATTGGAATGATCACATGTCAGCTGGGTTATGGGCCTATCACATAACATACAAGTACCTAAACAAGGCTACACCATTCCAACTAGTATTTTTCACAAAGGCCATTTTACCAATGGATTTCTTAGTTCCCTCATTTTTCATCATGCATATTAATTTATTGGATAACGAAGAGTCATTAAGTGCATGCTTGAAAGATTTGGAAAGGATAGATAAGACACATGTCCAAGTACAATGGAGCCAGTAGATAGAGAAGGCATGCCAAAAGACATGGCATGATAAGAACATCAAGGGAAAGGTGTTTAAAAAATGTGAATTAATCCTTTTATATGATTCTAAGTACCTAAGGCACCCAGGAAAATTATAGGTCAGGTGGATGGGATCTTATGTCATCCACAACATCTTAGAGATTGGTACATGCAAGTTACGCATGTTGATTGGTGGAATGCTCACCAAACATTTCAAAAACAACAAATTGAAATTATACCATCACTATAATGGTGCTTTCACCCTTTAACACCAAATTTTTTATCAAAATTTAGTCACTTTCTATTGTGACCAAAATAAAATTGGTGTGAGCCAAATCATTATCTTATATTTTATTTTTTTGTGTTATTTGAATAAGCATGGCACTTTTAGGCCCATAGTATAAAATTTATGGTGCTTTCACTTACATAAATCAGGTCAGGTGAGTTGAGTATAGTCACTTTTTAAGCACATATGACCTGACACCTAAGTTTTTGTGCATGTGTGAAGTTTGATAGGCTAATTAAATCATAAGTAAAATTTGATGAGTAATGTGCATATGGTGTTCATGTGTAAGAGACCAAGAAGAGATAGTGAGGAACTGAAGTACCATCACAAATATTTGTATGGGGTAGGGGAAGCTAAAGCAAGAGACAATAAATGATAGATAAATTGACCAAGATAATAAGGTACACTTGAAAGGAATCACATCACTATAAAAGAAATGGAACATAGGAGGATGAACCATGTACATGTGTTGTACCCATATAATTATAAGGAAGGTGAGGGTCATGCCAAGATGAAAAAAGTCTAATAAGTGACTATTTTGATATTTGGCACCCACCCAATAGTTGACAAGAAGTGGCCATTTGAATTGACTATCACTTCTACAAAGAAATTATTAGTAGAGTTAATGCTAAAGAATGATGATGGAAAAATAAAAATCTACATTAATGAGTAGGTGATAGTGGATTTTAAGGATATCAATGATGTCATCCATTAATTTAGTAGATGATAATGGTGTATAAGACCAAATATATCAAAGTTAGGTGGTTTACTTATCATTTTCAACATATCAGAGCAAGGAGTTGAATTAACTAGATAGAGAAAATGCTACTAGAAATAAAACAATTTCCCCACAACTCTCCTAAGTATGAGCAAAAGAGATAAAATTAGTTTGTTTTTCACCTTGAGCTGAAGAGGAGGAAAATGGATGAAATTTTAAGGGGAGACAAGAAAGTAAAGGGTTTAACAGGATAACCAATCTACCATTGAAGGGGTAAGAAACTCCAAAGATGAACATATAGTCACATTTCCCATGGCTATGAAGCAAAATAGTCACCATTTTTGGCTTCGATAGATCAATAAACTGCACTTTAATTATAGTAAGTTTGATATGGGGAAGAAAATATTGATCAAAAAATCAGTAGAAGAGAACATGGATGTGAAGAAATCAAAAGTAGTGAAAAAAGTTACTACCACAAAATCTGAGGTGGAAATGGTTGAGGAAGTTAGTGTCATGGAGGTTTATCTTACTACAAGTGCAAATCTCACCTACCAATAAATTGAATGCCCACCATAATTCATGGTGAGTGAAAGTAGGTATCCCTTGCCCATGTATACAAGTTGAAATATTAACACCATAGAATGAGAAGAAATTTATAGGTGTTGAATAAAGACTAGATGGTGGACACAGGCAAGAAGACTAAGGCAGGCATCATGCTCGTTGATTTTTCCATCAAAGATAAGTTACAAACCACAAGTTTAATAAAAATCTTTGAGCTACCAAGCTTTGGAAAGCTAGAAGACATAGTACATTTCCTTCTCTCACAGGTGCATGGTAATTGGTCTTATTTATTGGATGATGTATGAGAATTTATACAAGACATATAAGTATAATCATAAGACTACCTTACATAGAAATGAAATACGGGAGATGATGGATGATGATGTAAAAGTAGATAGGATTATAAACTCCTAGGTTATTATAATTTAGGATTTACATTCCCTATAAAAGACATCTAAGACCCATGTATAAGGGTAGTAGTGCACCTAGTAAGTGAAAAAAGTTTCCTTAGTGATCGATGGTTAGACATAATCAAAACCATCCTTTGTATTTCCCACCACATGTCATAAGGAAAAAATTTCAACATCTCCAAGTTTATTGCAAAGTAGATCATAAATAATGCACAAGAATGATATTAAGAATGAGAGACCTTCTAGTGGGGATACATGATTATCCTAATAGTGATGGAGGATATAGGTGTGTTAGATGGTGATAATGACCACCTATGGGTATTTCCACCAAATCATGAGTCCCCAATGGTGAAGTAGCAAGACTACATCTCCCCCCCCATAGTTTTTTGAAAAATTACAAGACCAAAATGTAGGGGTGGTTCAATAAGTATATGGAGGACTTTGGAAAGGAGTGTCACATCTAATAGTAACTCCCTTAGTAACTATGGGAATGAAAACCTTCATCATGATGCAACACTTTTGTTTGGTGCACCTAACACTCATAGATATAAGTCTTTCATGTTGGATAAGATTACCTTATGCATTTTCAGCTAATACTTCATGGTAGTGCTTAAAAAGATCTCAAAAATACAATATATTTATATCTAGACCAATGATATGGATCACAATAGGAGGATGATGAGGTTCCAATTTGTGCAAACTAAAACTAAGGCAACTAGAGATGAGGATGACGATAATGACAAACCTAACATCCATCCCCTCCAAAGTGTTATAATCAATGGGAAAAAAAATCAACTTATACTATGAGATGAATCTATGTAAGAAGGGTGGAGACCCTAAAAAATATGATGATTTTCCCCTCTTAGATAGTGATGAAGGAAAGGATGCACTAAAATTCTAGGCAAAATCAGTCTAGAGGAAGTAGGGTGAAAAATTAGAGGAAATTATGAAGCACATACAACTAAATATAGCCTTTAAGGAATAAATTATTCCATCTACCCCAAAGATGCACGTAACATTCAAGAAAGGGGTGATTCTTATATAAATCATCCAAGAAAGACTAAGGGACCTATGACATTTCCTACCAAGACCCTTATAGGCATGGAGAAAGAGGTAGTCCTGACACCTATAATAGAATAAGAGACTTAAGAAGATAGGTATGGAGAAAGAGGTAATCCTAGCACCTATAATAGAATAAGAGACTTAAGAAGATAGAGAAAGGACTTATATATTTTAAATTGAGGAAGGTGAAGAGGAGCTCAACACTAGAAACATTTAAGAGGAATTAAAAATTGGTATGATCATAGTGATAAGAGTAACTAAGAAAATGATAATCCTTACCTCCGATGCATCCTTGCTAAAAATCCCACCAAAGAAAACAATGTCAATGTGTAAAGATAAGGCTACGCCAATGGCCCCTTAATTTTTCAAGGAGAAAAGGGTGGTCTAGAAGAAGATGAGACTCAATAAGGAAGATACAAATTGGGCTTTGGTGCTTGAAGAAAATCAAAATATTGATCGAGAATAGAAAAAGGCCAAGTTGGAGAAGAAGGACCAAAAATTACCCTTGAGTGTAAAACCAATAGTAGAGGTGATCAAATAGGTATTGAATGACTCTATTAGACAAGCAGAGGAAGTTGCTAAGGCATGCCCAAGTAGTGAAGGGGTGTTTGGACCAAAAGAAGGTGATATTGACACCTTAAAGCAATAAATGGAGATAGTTAAGGAATACCAAAAGTAACAAGGTGACCTTGGTGTCGAAGGTATAACCCTTGATATAAATATTTAGAAGCCTCAAGATGAAGACACAAATAAGGGGGAGAATTCCAATGAAGCAACCCCCAAATACTAGACAAGTGACTCCTTAGAGGAGCACATATAGGAGAGTAGTGTTTCTAGTTAAGAGGAATAAGTACGCATGGAGGAGAATCCCATCATTGAAAAGGATGATAGGGAGATAAACATTATATAAATAGTACATAAGGATTGGGGGATAAATATTTATACTTATATGGGACTATTCCCCCAAGCCTCCATGATAAGGAAGCACAAGCAACTTTTATGAGTCTCAATTTGAGGTGCCAAAGGATGTAACATTTATCCTAGAGGATACTAATGAAGGGTAGGAATCTCTTCTTATTAACCCATGAGCCATGAACCCAATCTAATCAAGGAATTCTCTAATAAGAATGGCCATATAATTAATGTGGTAAAATGTCATAAATGATGATAAGGTAAGGAAATTGAATAAACTCCTCAATGAAGCAAAGGAAGAAGCATATTCCAATATGTTCAAATCATAATAGTTTTGCGAATACATGGAGGTGTCAAAGCCATATCTTCTAGTTGGCACCAACACCTTAGACCTATTAGATGTTGATAAGATTTGTGTATTGGTGGAGTAGAGGTTCCCAAGACTACAACCTGATCCAATGCAAGAAGAAGAAGAGGAAGGCCCAAGCATTATACTAATGAAGGAACTATCATACAAGATCCAATAATTGGATGATTTATTCATAAAGTTAAAGGAGGGCATATATGTAGTAGAAATAATCTTCTTAAACTTCTCTAACTAAGAATTGGTTATAGAAGTGTGCTTAAAACAAGTGAATGATGATAAGGAGTAGATAATGGCTAAGGTGTACTCTATAGGTAAGGTAAAAAGGTCAAAAAATAATGGGTAGCATAAATGCATTAAATATTTAAATCAAGGATCAAGATAAAATCTTGGAATCACTTTTCTGTACCCTACAGACTAAGGCCTATGAGCAAGGGAAGATTTTTGATGGAAGTATGCTAAAGGTGCAGACCAACCTTGAAGATTTTTGAAAGGAGTTGGATAAAATAAATACACTTTCACTTGATGTTACCTAAAAAAAATTTGATAATTCCTCAAGTGAGATCAAGATAGACATAAAGGGCTTTGAGGACTTTAGTGTAGAGCTCTATTATAATATACCTGTGTTTTATTCTCTTAAGAGTTTGATGACTTAATTTGAAGGTAGACTATGGTTTTTTTATGGGGTAATGTTGGGCCCCTAACTCTATTTTAGGTGGATTTTTCACACTAACCTATTTTCCACCTTATTTCATTTAGATATTTTGACAAGAGGTTAGTTTAATGGTTTTGATAGCTATCTTGAGGATACAATGCAAAACATGTACCAACTAGCTAATGGCTAACCATCGTTCAAATAATTAAGACATCAACGAAGATATAAGGAGAATATAAAGTGGAACATAGGAATTGAGAAATAATATAGCTAGTAGTTATGACGAAATGAACTCTAGCTTATCACTCAAAATGTAGCTTCCACCCTGGCAAAGATGCTCCTAAAGGCCTATATAAATAACTTGAGCTAGAGAATGAAATAAGAGAATAATGGTAGTGAAGCTTTGGTATAATGACTTTGGAACCATTCTCTATAAAGTTTTTATTAGTGGCCATTAAGGCTTAAATATGTAATGAAGTCCAATCTCGCTCTAATTATATGTTCCTAAGCTCATCTATGAGTGTTTGGGTTGTTAGAAGTATGGCTTTGAATTTAAAAACTTATCTTGGACTTTGAATAGTTAGTTATGGTCTTTCTGTAAAATAAACTTATGGTTATTTTGGTTCACATATTTTATATTATTGATATGGGATGAAATTGTGTGGGTTACATTTCATCTTGGTCATTTATGTGATCCAAAGTTCATATACTTTTCTAGTTTTGCATTTTAAAGGAGTTTCTATATTTTCATGATGTTAGCATCATTCTACATGAAAAATGAGTATATATTTGTGTCCATGAACCCAAACCTTATTTAATATACATATGTTCATAATGGTAAATAACTTGAATTTATTATCTTGTGACCCACTCAGTGCCTATATGACCTTTGACTTACCCCAAGAAAGTCTTGTGTCTATGGGTATACCCCTCAACTAAGTTAACATTACATTATTTTATCTACATTATTAGCTTCATCTCTACTTTTTTGATGCCTTATGCCATGGAATAACTATCCCAACATAGGGCCTAATTCCTTCTTATTTTTACTTTGGGTGAGTGCATAGGGCTTGTGCCCTATGCAAATTGATGTCGGTCCAACCAAGTGTTAAATTTTGAGCACAAAAAGAGTTGTCTTATGCTTGTGATTATTTGTATAAAACCACCCTATGATTTAAAAATAATGTTAAGATGTTGAGGGTGTTTAATATCAACCACAATAATAGAAAGAACCAACTATTATAGATAGAAAAATCTCAAAATGGTGTTTTTGAGTGAAAATAATGCTTCTTGGTAAATAAGTTTGAATATGTATTTGTAATTTTTGGTGCACTTTCATGGTATATTCACCTATAATATGTCTCAAGATGAATTATCTATCAAAATGTAAAATATTATATATAAATATGTATAATATATGTCACAAAAAAAAAATCCATCCAAAATCTATAAAAATCAATGTAATGTATAGAATTATGACCCAAGTGTATATCTAAATCATGTAACTATAACAAATGTTGTTGAATGTGTAAATTATGTGTGTGTGTGGAGTAATCTATTTATGACATGACCCAATTAATATATGTTCCCCCCCCTCCCACTTTGAGGTGATGGGAATGGAATTTAGTAGTTACCTACCTCAAAAGGATAAGATAACTATGTAATCTATGCATGAATCATGTAGCATGTCTAAATAGATATATCAATGAAACTCACTGCATGTGATCAGAAAAAATCCTAAGATGTATGATATGGATCATGGAAATATCTATTAATTACCTTTATAATCTCAATAAACAATCAATCACACACACTAGAGCACTTGATGTCACATAAAAGGGTTGTAAGGAGACCAAAAACAAGGGACATATTCAAATGCAACACACTCGAATGAGTGACATATTCAAATGTCCATATATTAAAATAAAGTGAAATAAAATGACATCAGGGCCAACAAGTAAGGAACATATTCAATTTTACATAATTAAGATAATAACATGCATGGAAAAAATGATCTGAGCAATATTTTAGGTGATAATTCAAGTGATGGTTCTACCCCAATTGGTGTCAGAACTTCTAGGAGCCACAAATTTTTCACCATAGCTCTGTTTGACTCCCCATTTGAACCATTGGAAAGATGAGAATGATGAAAACATTATGATATAGCACAATATTTTCTTGATGGATTTTGACCCCTAAAAACTGAATGGAAGTTCCCAAAATTTTAATTTTAGTAGTGCAATCTAAAAATAGTAAGTATCTAAAAATAGTAATTCATCAAATTCTATGTTGTTGTAAATCCTAAAAGTCAAACCACTTAATCTACCTCAATATTGGTGACCTTGCACATCTTCCTCATACCTTAAAAATGTGTATAAATTAATATGTAACCCAAAATGGAAATCATACATCTCTTCGCAGAGATAGGCATATGTTGTATCTACAATTTGGAGCAATAAAACATCTCTTTTCAGAGATAGCATTAATATAATTATGTTGTTCTTATTTATTGAATTATATTTAAACAAAATCTTCTAAGTTTGGGATTAGTTGTATCAGAGTGATTTGTATTGAGAGTTACTGATCCAAAACTCAGAGATTTGGTTGAAATATGATTCAAGAAAGAAGAAAAACATAATTGTAATACTATTATCTTTGAGAAGAGATGTTTTATTGCTCAAAATTGTAGATACAAAATATACCTATCTCTAGGAAGAGATGTATGATTTCCATTTTAGGTTACATCTTCATTTATACACATTTTTAAGGTAAGATTAGGAAGTGGAAGGTCACCAATCTCAAGGGAGATTAAGTGGTTTGACTTCTACGATTTACAACAATACATAATTTGATGAATTACTATTTTTAGAAACTTACTATTTTTAGATTGCACTACTAAAATTGAAATTTGGGGAACTTCCATTTAGTTTTTGGTGGTAAAAACCCATATAACAAATCTCGTGACATCTAATTATGTTCCCCTCATTATTATCTTTCCAACAGTTCAAACAGGAGGTCAAACAGAGCTATGGTGCAAAAGTTATGGCTCTTAGAAGTTATACCACTAATTGGGGTAGAACCATCACCTGAATTGTCACCTAAAATATTGCTCAAATCAAAAAATCTCAAGGAATTGAAAATGTGAATAAATTTCATATAAAAAACCAACATAATCATATCATACTAGTCCTTTAATGTATATGTTAGTAAAAAATGTCATGAAACATATCATATCAAATACATTTTCAAATATGTAATCATGAGCATAGACATGTGTAAGCATTAGTATATTATCTCAACATGATAATGGAAATGTGATCATAAAATAATATAACCTACATTGATAATGATTAGAGAAGGAGATTCCCCTAACATAGTATTCTATGTGAGAAGAGGAAAGTTCTAACATCTATATGTGCAAGTATAATGGGTCTAGTGCATGCTTGTATCACACTTAAGTATGACAGACATATGTGTATAGGAATGATATGTTTTATACTAACATAAATTAAATAATATAGATGACAAGGATATAGTAAACATGTGAAATTTGAATATTTTTGGATTTTTGAATTTATTTGGATGTTTGTTTATTTTTTTGAATATTTTAAATATTTTTAACTTTTGGAAAGTAAAAATGTCTAACCTATGATCCCATCTAATGGATGATCATAGGAATCTCCAAACATGGAATATGGTACATCAAACTAGTGATATTACCAATGGGAAGGTATATATCTCATATATTAAATTATATAACCCATGGTAATTTATGTATGTCTCATAGGACTTTGTGGACGTAAAGAGGTAATAAAAGGAGTATTGTTTTTGAGAACCAATTATTTAGTGTGGTAGATTATTTTTTATCTCTATGGATTAAATCATGAAATTCAATCAACCTAAATAACCAACTACCTATTTAAAGTCATCTACAATGGATGAATAAAACCAATTCAAAAAAACATTAAAATCTTAAAGCTAAGTGATCTACACCATGATCAAATGGATTCAAAATAAAAATAGATTGAGATTGGATTGATATATCTTGACTCAAATTTGTTATATTGTGATGGCATGATAAATATGTTTGATGAAGGATTCAATGACTAAATTGGCATGGAGAAGTTAGATAGTTTCTCATTGGCCTTCCATGGAGGAAAGGATTTGTTTAAATATAAAGAGGAGGGAAATATCAATGGTGAATATTTGAAATTGGTTGGAGGAGATCAAGGGATGGGAATTATTCAAGGAATTTAAAATTCCTTGGAAGCCTCTATATTTAGAGGTTTCTAGAGAGGAGGGGTTAGAACAGAGAGTATTATAGAATCCTCCAATTCTAGAGTACTTTTAGGGATTAAAGATGATTAGAGGGAGGTTAGATAGGGATTAGATACTAGTGGTGTAGGTAAGCCTAGGCCTAGGCTAGTAGGTGGGCCATTGGGAATTTAAAATTCCCAAATAATAGGTGAATGAGATTAGGAGGGGATAAATGAGGATTTAAAAGAATTAATGAGGGAGTGGGATTAGAAAAAGGATAGTGAATGAAGAATTATTAAATGGGGATATTAGATAAATGGACTAGGAAGAGGGGCTAAATTAGATTAAGTGAAATTAGTGTCAACTAATATGAATATTAGTGATAATAATGTAGGTGAGTGAATTTAGGCACATACAGTTTCCCCTTCTTTAAAAGGGCATTATGAGTTAACAAAGTGGAAGGAGTAATGTTATTTTAAAGAAAAACCATGTCATGGATGAATGTTAGTATATTATGTTTGTGGAAGTGATATTAGTGACCATGATTCCCCTTCAAGGGGACATATAGGGAATAATGAGATGGATGGCCACTTTAAATAAGAAATGATTGATGGGATGCCAAATGTGATATATAATATGAAGAAGATGAATTTGAATTTGAGAAATGAGCTATAAATTAATGATTCCCTTAGAGAGGACACATGCATATGGAGTAGAGATTAGTTTTTCATAGTTGTCAATACATTTCAAGGGGGGAATCAATCATAACATGATGATGATAAGATTAAAAGGCCATAAGATTTAAATGTATCCCAAGCAAGGATGCATGCAAGGGAGAGATATAGGCTATGATAAGATGATGGTTTGATTAATGATGGGTATAGCTCAAAGTTAAAGTTGATCAATATGATGAAGAGGATAATAGAAAATAAAGGATGTGATCAAGTGACCAAAAGACTGGGGGATGAGGATGGATGATAATAGTGGCCAAGTTATCCTTAAGCATTGAAACATGGCCAAGTATTGCCTACATAGTTTGAAAAGACCTCAATCCAGTGTAGTTTTGACTTAGGTATAAATGACAAGGATTTATTAGAAGATGAAGATGATGATGATTAGGATTAGTGATTATAGCATGATGTTAGTGATTAAAGTATATGACTCAGATTATGAAATGAGGATAAAAAGTTAGATGTTAGTCAGATGAGATAAGAGGATGAGATTAGTGATGGGAATAAGGATGATTAGATTATTAGATAAATGATGAGGGTGTAGATGATCAAGCCATCATATGACACTTGGCAGTATACCCCATGATATAGACATGACTAAGAGGACATGGTGCAAAATTACATGGGTGATTAGTGAACTTTACTTCATCAAGAACATGTATATGCATTATTATAGCCTTGGGTGAAATCATAACATCCCCATTCATTTCCCAATAGACAAAAATAAATAAATATAATCAAATATTTACATAATAAAATCATGCAAACAAGACAAATAGAACAAACAAGTATCACACACAAGTATCTACATGCAATGTCATAATATCTTGTCTAATGATGGGATGATGGGTTAGACTAGGGTGATTATGATATAGTATAGACTTTTATTTGGAGAGGATGATCATGATTAGGATTATGATGAGGATAAAGACCTAGATGAGGATATTGATGAGATGTTACCCCTAGTTTAGGATATAAGGATGGATGATGTGATAGGGTCTTTCAATAATGATTTGATCTTGAAATCAAATTAAAAAAGTGGCCAAGAAAGGTGATTTTAAAAAGTGATGACCAAGTATTACCAATAGACAAGGCCCTATAAGAATCTAATCTAGTAAGAAGACTAGAAGATGATGGGATCAAATACCTTTCATACTATCAAAGAGTGATTCAATGGGTGATAGGTATGAAAAGGCAATGATAAAGACATTTATGGGATCAAGTACCTTCCACACTTAGCAAGGAGGTGATGTGATTGGTGTTAGGTGTGAAGAGGCATTGATAGGGAAATGATGGGTACTAGATTGAATTCTTTGACAAGGTTATGTGTTCCAATAATACCTAGGCCAAGGATGAGATTAAAGATATTAAGGTATGGGTGACCACTGGGATTGGATTTCAAGACAAAATTTTATATTCAAGGATGATGGATGGGAAGATAGACAAATGACATAAATATGGATATCAGATGGTATGGAGATGGATGTAACTAGGGGATTAGGTATAAGATAAGACATAAGGGAGTATTTTGGGCTTTTTAAAATTTTATGGTTTTACGAGTTTTGAAATATTTTAATATTTAGGGTTTTTTAGGATGTGTATGTACACTATACAAATGTGGTTACTATCAAAGGGAATATTAAGCCTAGAAAATAAGATGAGAATGGATGAAATGATGGATGGGAAAATAAAAAGGATGAGGGTGATGTGGAAAAGGGGATGGGATTAAGGAATAATGGACTAGGGATTGCCAATGACCACATCATGAAGGAACTAAATGTTCTATAGTTGGTTAAGTGTCTTATAAAGGATATATTCAAGATGGTTTGAGGATATTTATCAAGACACCATCCACTCCTTTATGAAAGGTCAAGATGGGAAGGTATGTGATATAAATGGTAGATTATGGGTAAGAACAATGGATAGAGATGATGGACAAGGGATAAGATGGGTGATATAGACAAGGTAGACAAGAGATGGAACCAATATGAATAGATGAATGAGATAAATAAATTTACCCCAAAGTGTTGAGGTATAATGTAGATAATATATTATGTTACCATGATGTTGGAAACTAGTTTTCATCATGGTACTTACCCAAGTCTAGAATACTATTTTTCACCATTGGAAGAATGATTTTTTGTTGATTTTTATGATTTTTTTGACTTTGGATGACATCTCAATTTATTGAGTGAGGGCGAGATGTAGGAATGTTGATACTAGAGAGATCTTTAACCAACACATTTTTTAGAGATATGTGATGTAAGGATCATGTTGTTATTGGCTATATTTATGTGTTTGTGACCTTTAGTGATTCTTGATGGTAACCTTGCTAGATGTCTAGGCCAAGTATCCTCATCACCCCTATAAGAGATGATGATGCCTAGGTGGGTGATGTGGGGTATAGAATAAATTAGGTCTTGGTTTTGATGGATAATAGGATTAGGATAGGATGGTGTGATGGGTGATGGAGGATTAGGACTAAAATGAATGATACAATCATGATAAGATGGGGTGATGGGTGATGGAGGATTAAGACTAGTAGTCACATACATCATTGGAGATGTGGGACATGATTAATTTTATTGGTGTCAATTTTTAAAAGACTACATGATTTCTAAGACACCTTGACTTTGTGATTCATATTTGATCTGATCACTTGATGGATGATCAGTCATGCTCTTTACATTAGTTATATTTTGACTACCCCCTGGTGCCTAATTTTGGGCTTCACCAGGGGAGATTGGGTTTTCACTTGATAAATTATGATTTGGACTTTGACATTCATCTAGTTCCTAACATTGGGATTTACTAGGGGAATACATATTCAAATTAGGCTAAAGATTCAAATCTTTTTTATTTTTATTGATAGGATCATGGATGACTTGATTATGATTTATGACTTTTAGAATGTGGTCTTGGGCCTCTATACTTGTGGCACACATTATATTACTTGAATAAGGGTCAAATAATGTATGTTACTATTAATCCCTATGGAGGAAGCTGATTAAATGATCATTGATGAGAAAAAATGGATATATGATAGATGGATATGGTTGATATGGTGTGATGAGGTCAATGAGTGGTGATGGGGCATCACAATCTTCATAGGGGTTCTTAAGAGACCCAATTTTGAAATTGTAGAAAATCTCCTCAAGATCAATAAAAGGATCATGAAGACTAATTATGGTATACACATCCAAAGGAGGATTAGATTCACTTTTTTTATCTTATACAAATAAATATTGTAAGATTTTGGTTATGAATGCATCATCTTGATTAGGATCAAAATTTATATGTAGTGATGGATTGGAGGTATATATATTAGAGGTATCCTAAAAAATATAGGCATTATCAACACTTTCTATGATATCTATGAGGGATGATGTTTTTGATAAGGAACTTGATTCAGATATTGGTGTTGTACATGATCCTGATGTTGATAAGACTTGTGTTGGCTCTGATGCTACCTCTAATAAATGAGATAAAATGCTGCTAGTAGAGGATTCATTGTCCATAATTAACCTCTCATTAGGTATTTTTTGATATGGTGGATGAGGAAAAGAGGATGAAGGAGTAATGAATTTGGTAAAAATAGGGCCCTAGAAGGATTTATGAGAGATGAAAGGGCTAGGCTCATGGGGAATAGATTTAATTTTGATGAAGGATTTATGGATGATGGGAGTGGTGTACTGACCTTGGATTGGAATGGGAAAGAATTTATTTTGATTGGGAAAGGAATCTTGGCATTCCTTTTCTTGTGTACCCAAGGATTTAAACTCATCTAGTTCATCCTCAATCACTATGTCACCATGGTTGATGAGGTCTTGGACATAATCTTGGAAATGTTAACATCAATTAATATTATGCCCTGTTAGGGTGTGGAGCTAAAAGCTTCACCAAGGAGCATACAAAATAGTTTCAGGTCTACACAGGCACCGGTGTCGATCAGGAGTGACCGACGTCGATCAGTTGCAGTTACAGAGGCGCTGACGTCGGCAGTAGGGTCGGCTGGTGACGGTCACAGGCGAACAGACAGGAACTGACATCAGTTACCTGCGTGTCCAGAAAGTGATTTCTGAGGACAGAAGCGAGTGTTTGCATGATGAGTTTGAGTTGTGAACTCAAACTCGCGTCTCTATTATTAGCAATGTTATTTTTAGAGCCCTTGTTGAAGAGGTTAACTATTTGTTGTAAAGGCATGCTTAAGTTTCCTATTTTCTATATGTAGGAAAGATCTTCTTAGCTATTGTGTGTAAGAGAGTTGAACTGTATGAGTAGAACATTGTGAATGTTTGAAGGACAGTATTGAGTTGCATCAATCCAGGTTGTTGGATTTGATTGTACTTGAGAGAGAGCTCTTGAGGAATAGAGATCTAGTGAGAGATCTTGTGTGCATCTGAGAGAGGTGTGGAAGAATGAAGTTTCTTCAAATTGTATTCCTATTGTAAAGAGTTTTAATACAAGTTTTCAGGGTGTTTTCTTGTATATCTTGTTCTGTGCTATTTATCATTTCAGTTACTTATCTATCTGATTTATTTCCGCGTTTATTGCTTTCACAAGTGTAATCCATTGTTGGCTGATCCCCAACAAGTGGTATCAGAGCCAGGTTCACTAACAGGTTGTTCAGATCTGTGTAGTGTGTTTGGATTACAGGTTGCTCACAGGGATTTCTGTTTGAGTGGGAGAAGCAATGGCAGAAGAAAGTAAGTTGAGAATGGAAAAGTTTAATGGCAAGAACTATCAACATTGGAGAATGTAGATAGAGGATTATCTGTATCAGAAGGATCTTTACTTACCGTTAGGTGGGATAGCAAAGAAGCCCAAAGACATGGAGGATGAAGAATGGGAAGTTATTGACAGAAAGGCTCTTGGGTCTATAAGACTGAGTCTAGCCTCCACTGTGATATCTAATTTGTCACAGGCAAAAACTACGGTAGAGTTAATGACTACGTTAGCAAATCTGTATGAAAAACCCTCAGCTTCAAATAAGGTATATTTAATGAAGCAGTTATTTAATTTGCATATGCAAGAAGGTGGATCTGTCTCTAATCACCTGAATGATTTTCATGGTATTTTTAATCAGTTAAGTTCAGTCAATATTGTATTTGAAGATGAAATAAAAGCTCTTTTGATATTATGTTCTTTGCCTGAAAGCTGGCATGGCTTAGTAATGACAGTTTCTAATACTGCATCTGCATCAAACATTTTGAAAGTAGAAGATGTTGTTAGTGTTATCTTGAATGAGGAAATACGCAGGAAAAGCACAGAAGAGGCATCCGGGAATGCTTTAAGTTTTGAGAGTAGGGGAAGGCAAAAAGAGAAGAGCAAGAAAGGCAGAGCAAGATCCAAGTCTAAAGGGAAAGGCAGATCTAAATCCAGAAATGGCAGGAAGCCACAATGCTGGAACTGTGGAAAGATGGGGCACATAAGCAGAGATTGTTGGTCAAAGCCTAAAGAGGACAACCAGCACGAAGGAAAGGAAGAAGCCAAAATTGCAAGTATTGCACAGGATGCTTTAATTTTCTCTCTGCATAATAATATAGAATCTTGGGTACTAGATTCTGGTGCATCTTTTCATGCTACTCCTAACAGGGAATATTTCAGTGACTATATCCAAGGGGATTTTGAAATAGTATACTTAGGGGATGATGAACCTTGTAAGATTACTGGAAAAGGTAAAGTGCAGCTAAAGATGCAGAATTGCAACACATGGGTGTTGAGAGATGTGATGCATGTTCCTAGTTTGAAGAGAAATTTAATTTTTGTAGGTAAACTAGGTGATGAGGGTTGTACAGTAACTCTCACAGCAGATTCTTGGAAGGTGACCAAGGGTGCACTTGTTATGGCCAGAGGTAAGAGAGAAGGTACTCTCTATTTGTGTAATTGTGTTACTAACAAATCTCCTTCAGTTTTATCTACTTCAGATGTGGATGCTAAATTGTGGCACTCAAGGCTTGGCCACATGAGTGAGAAGGGGATGTCAATTCTTAAGTCTAAAGGTATGCTTTCAGATTTGAAAAGTTTGGATCTAGAATTTTGTGAGCATTGTGTATTTGGAAAATAGAAAAGGGTTAGTTTTCTCAAGATTGGGTCTACTAAGAAAAGGCAGAAGTTGCAGCTTGTTCACACAGACGTGTGGGGACCGGCTCAGGTAGCCTCTATTGGCGGATCACGGTACTATGTCACATTCATAGATGATGCTACAAGGAAGGTATGGATCTACTGTATTAAAAAGAAATCTGATGTTTTTGAGACTTTTAAGATTTGGAAAGCCATGGTTGAGAATGAAACAGGCAGAAGATTGAAGTGCTTGAGATCTGATAATGGCGGTGAGTTCTACAGTCTAAAGTTTAACTGGTATTGTTACACTCATGGAATCCGTAGGCAAAGGACGGTTCCAAGGACACCTCAGCAGAATGGTATTGCTGAAAGGATGAATAGAACTATTATGGAGCGTGCAAGATGTATGAGATTGCATGCAGGGTTACCTTTAGAGTTTTGGGCAGAAGCAGTTGACACCGCAGTGTACCTGATCAACAAAGGACCCTCTACAGCTCTGGATGGTGGAATTCCAGAAGAGGCATGGACAGGTAAAAAGGTAGATCTCTCATATCTCAAAGTTTTTGGTTGTGAAGCCTTTGTGCACATAGATAAGGAAAATAGAAAGAAGCTTGACACTAAGTCTATGAGGTGCACGTTTATTGGCTATGGCTCAGATGATTTTGGTTTCAGATTTTGGAATCTAGGAACTAACAAGGTAATTAGGAGCCGTGATGTTGTTTTCAATGAAAGAGTGATGTACAGTGATCAGAGAAGGAAGCTAGATCAATCTGGGTAGAGCAATGGTGAATTGGATGAAGTTATGGTCCAAAATGAGCTCGCGGGAAAAGGAAATAATCACTTGCAGGAAAACACAGAGACCGACGTCGGCAGGTTAGGAACCGACGTCGGCAGTACAGAAACTGATGTCGGTCATACAGAGACTGACATCGGCAGACCAGGAACTGACGTCGGCCAGGATGAACCAGCGTCAGCCAGTAACAGGTCTACAGGTGGCCGAGGTCGGTCACTGTCAGAAAACTTGGGTGGACAGATTGTTGAGAACGAGTCCAAGACACCCATCAGGAGGTCTGAAAGGGTAAGTAAGCCTCCAATTAGATATTCTCCTTCCTTATATTATTTATTGCTAACTGATGGTGGAGAACCAGAAAGTTTTGAAGAAGCATTACAGGTGGAGTCCAGGAGTAAGTGGGAGCGTGGCATGGTTGAGGAGATGGAGTCCTTAAGAGAGAACCAAACATGGGATTTGGTTGAATTGCCAGCTGGTAAGAGAACACTGAAGAACAGATGGACCTACAGGTTAAAGGAAGGTGAGGATGGTCAGATGAGATACAAGGCCAGATTAGTGGTAAAAGGATTTGCACAAAAGCCAGGTATTGACTTTGGCGAGATTTTTTCTCCAATTGTAAAAATGACTTCAATAAGGGTTGTATTGTCTTTGGTTGCTTTTGAGGATTTGCATCTTGAGCAGCTAGATGTTAAGACAGCGTTTCTTCATGGAGATTTGGATGAGGAAATTTATATGGAACAACCAGAAGGATTCGAGGTCAAGGGTAAGGAGAAGTTTGTGTGCAGGTTGAAGAAAAGCTTGTATGGCCTCAAGCAATCTCCTAGGCAATGGTACTTGAAATTTGACAGGTTTATGACTGAGCATGGCTACAGTAGGTGTCAATCAGACCATTGTGTGTATTTCAAGAGATTTGATAACAGTAGATATATTATTCTATTGTTGTATGTAGATGACATGCTGGTTGCAGGGTCTCACATGCAGGACATCTCAGAGCTTAAGGAAAAATTAGCTCAAACGTTTGCTATGAAGGATTTAGGAACAACAAAGAAAATCCTTGGCATGAGCATTAAGAGGGACAGGAAAAATCACAGGTTGATATTGTCTCAAGAAGATTATGTGGACAAGGTGTTGAAACGGTTCAATATGCAGGATGCTAAACCGGTAAGCACACCTTTGGCTGGACATTTCAAGTTAAGTAAAGAACAATGTCCCAATTCATATGAAGAAGTAGAGTACATGAGTAAGGTTCCATATTCTTCCGCGGTAGGAAGTTTGATGTATGCAATGGTATGTACTAGACTAGATATTGCCCAAACAGTGGGAGTGGTAAGTAAGTATATGGCCAATCCAGGTAAGGAACATTGGAAAGCAGTTCAATGGATCCTTAGATATCTGAGAGGAACCAGCAGTAGACACTTGTGCTATGGAGGTTCAGATACTTCTATACATGGCTATGTAGATTCAGATATGGCAGGGGATTTGGATGGCAGGAGAAGCACCACAGGTTATGTTTTTACTGTAGGTGGAATGGCGGTTAGTTGGATATCTAAGTTGCAAAAGGTTGTAGCCTTGTCAACTACAGAAGCAGAATATATTGCAGCTACAGAAGCTAGCAAGGAGATGATATGGATGACACGGTTCTTAGTAGAGCTTGGAAGGGAGCATGGAAGTTGCAGATTGTATAGTGACAGTCAGAGTGCAATCCATTTGGCTAAGAACTCAGCGTTTCACTCAAGAACCAAGCACATACAGCTAAGGTACCACTTCATACGGTAGGTATTGGAAGATGGTGAGTTGAAGCTGGAGAAAATCCATACAGACAAGAATCCTGCTGATATGCTAATAAATCCGGTTACTAAGGAGAAGTTGAATCTTCATTCAACTTCTATTGGTCTTCATGATTGAGTTGAAGATGAAGGAGCTAGAAGATATTGCTGTACAGGTATTGGTGCAGCTGGTTTATCTCCAAGTGGGAGATTGTTAGGGTGTGGAGCTAAAAGCTTCACCAAGGAGCATACAAAATAGTTTCGGGTCTACACAGGCGCCGGTATCGGTCAGGAGCGACCGACGTCGGTCAGTTGCAGTTACAGAGGCACCGACGTCGGTAGTAGGGTCGGCCGGTGACGGTCACAGGCGAACAGACATGAACCGACGTCGGTTACCTGCGTGTCCAGAAAGTGATTTTCGAGGACAGAAGCGAGTGTTTGCATGATGAGTTTGAGTTGTGAACTCAAACTCGCATCTCTATTATTAGCAATGTTATTTTTAGAGCCCTTGTTGAAGAGGTTAACTGTTTGTTGTAAAGGCATGCTTAAGTTTCCTATTTTCTATATGTAGGAAAGATCTTCTTAGCTATTGTGTGTAAGAGAGTTGAACTGTATGAGTAGAACATTGTGAATGTTTGAAGGACAGTATTGAGTTGCATCAATCCAGGTTGTTGGATTTGATTGTACTTGAGAGAGAGCTCTTGAGGAATAGAGATCTAGTGAGAGACCTTGTGTGCATCTGAGAGAGGTGTGGAAGAACGAAGTTTCTTCAAATTGTATTCCTATTGTAAAGAGTTTTAATACAAGTTTTCAGGGTGTTTTCTTGTATATCTTGTTCTGTGCTATTTATCATTTCAGTTACTTATCTATCTGATTTATTTCCACGTTTATTACTTTCACAAGTGTAATCCATTGTTGGTTGATCCCCAACATGCCCCTAGGTTTAGTGATACAAATAGTATTGGTTTGATTTATACCAAAATTACTTAGGCTTGGTAGGATAAATATGTTAGATAGGCAAATAGACCATCATGTTAGTAATGACTAGTTATTTAAAAAGGCCTTCTAAGGACATACAAAGGGGAGTATAAGAACTCACTTCACTTAGTGATTCAAAACTAGAATAATTGAAATTATGATTATCTAGTGGTTGATATGAGGGGGTGGAGGATTTTAGGTGGCTAAGATTGGATTGCCTTTGCTAGTATGGAAATGGGTAGATGATGGTTTATGACTAATAGATGGAAGATTAGTTTAGGACTCATATGAAGGGGCTTGGATGGGTGGTGAAATGAGTTGAAAGGGATCAACACCTTTGAGGAGTAGAACACCCATCATAATAAACTTCAAGAGGATCTCATCCTTATGGGTAGCTATATATTGGTCTATGAACATAGGGTCTATCTCCATGGAGATGGTTGATGAGTTATGAATGATGGAGGTAGGATAAAGGTTGGATGGGGTTATTGAATAAAATAGGTTAAAATAATTGAGCTAGTATGATTAAGTGATGATGGATGAATGGATTAAATAATATGATCATATTTTAGACCAATAGTATAATAGGTGTTAATGACCTATCCCCAATGCCTAGGTGTAAAGTTAGTAAAAGGGATTAGGGTTTTGATGGGTGCCTAGATTCAAAAACTAGAAAGATGATGATCGGATGGGTACTAGTTAGGAGTATGAAAAGATGTTTAGAATAAATTTATGATGATGGGTTTACTAGATTGATACTAAAAAAGTGACAAGATGAAAGAAAGATATCAAATAAGTACGAGATTTGACTATATGATGAGTGATATTGGATTAAGATGGTAGGATAATAGAGATGGATAAGACTAGATCAAAACCTTAGATTGATTTGCTTAGGATAATATGGGATAAGGGATAGTATAGATGGTTGATGATGAAGATGAATAGGGATAAAGATGAGGGTGGGTTAGGACTCAAGCATGACATAAAGATATAACTAAGATAAGATAAGAAGGGGTTAAACTAGATGGGTGATGAGGTGACTAGATTAAGGCAAGGTCAAGATAAAAATTTGATTAGGATAAGATGTGGGCTTGGAATAAGATGTAAATGACAATAACAAATTTTATTAGAATGTGTGAGGGGATATGACTAATGATGAGTGATACTAGTATAAGATGTGACTAGAAAGATGTACAAGAGAAAAAATTATTTACAAAACAAGATATAGGTGATGGGGATATGACCAATGATTAGTGGATAATGGTTAGACTAGGAGGAGGGAAAGACAAGGTGGTGATAAGATGTGCCTAGGATGGGATGAAGACAAGATGGGAGACAATATATGATAAAAATAAGGATAATATACATAATGGGATGATGATAAGGATGTGTAAGGTGTGATTAGAATATGTAGGTGATTGGGGAGGATCAATGATGGGTGGATATGGTTAGACTAGGATGAGAGTAAGACAAAAGGATAATATGTACAAGATGATGTCTAGGATTTATAAGATGAGATACTGGTGATGGGGGTGTGACTAATGATGAGTGGTTCTAATGATAAGAGGGGATAATAGGATGTTTAAGAGAATAATGATATGTAAAATATGGTAGGATAAGGATATAAAAGATTATTATTGGAATATGTTGGTGATAAGTGCTGATCAATGATGATTTTATATGGTTAGACTAGGAGGGGATAAAGATAGGATCATGACAAGTGATAGGGTAGGGACTTACGAAAAGATGTGGATGATATACAATTAAATTAGGATATGTAAGTGATGGTTAGGGTTTAATGATAGGATGTGACTAAGAATATGTACAAATTATGTACAAGATGGTGAAAAAATAAGGATGTATAAGACAATATGTAGGTGATGGGGATGTGGTCAATGATGGGATAAAGACAAGATAAGGGATGGGATAAGATAATGACAGGGATACAAGAAGATGATAACAAGAATTACAAGGAGATATGATGGGATAAAGATATACAAGTCGATAGATATGATGAGGTAAGAACCTCCAAGTTGGGTAGTGCAAAGACCTAAATAGTTGTGTATATGTTTGGGTGAAGACTGACTAGGCTCATAAGCAGGACTAGTCTAAC